>JACMZG010001908.1:55853217-55865717 GCA_018340805.1 Microvelia longipes
CTTGCACAGTATTACAATTACGATTATGTTTTACAAAATGTTCGATGAAGTAGTTTCAATAAACATTTCAAAACTGAACAATACAACGTTAAGATATCAAACGTATAACCTAACATTTTTCAAACAAAAATGTTTATAAAGAGAAAAGATAACCAGAAAAAAAGGGGGTTGATCTTTATTTGAGGAAAAATTAGAATAAATTTTTCTAGCCATGACAAAGAAAAGCTCTGTAGAGATATATATTTTACTCGAAAGCCAAATGTTTTTTCTCACAAAATCAACACAAAGAGACCTCTAGATTTGTTTCACACACTGACCACAAAGCTTCCAGCTTTGACCGAGATTATCCGCTAAAACCAGTGGGACAGACCACCAGTTGAGACAAGTTTTCCCTGTTAAGTTTCAGATGTCACGGGTCTTCCCTGATTTGGACACGAACCTGAAGACTGTATGTTTATCGCAACTGACGTTACTAATAGCAATAATAGACTCATCTGTCTGCCTCCGTGGCCGTGATCGTAAAGGCGTTTGATTTCGGCACCGGAGATCCGGGGTTCGCAGCCCGGGCTATGCTCTAAGATTTTATGAATAGTATTTGTATTAAAAAGATTTCGCCAACTTTAATTAATTCTTAGAGTGTAGTAGATGCAACCCACCTGAGGTGGTTCCCGCAGGGTTAATACCCTGATGGGCCGAAAGGCCCTAAAACGGGCATTTTATTTTTTTTATTTTTTAGACTCATCTAAACGGTAGTAAAAATTGTCTAACGAAAAACTAGTTATGTTTAAGCTTTACGGGTCACACATATAAGGTCCAGTCTCTCGGTAGACCAATCGATGACCATGTTGAAACTACTGATGTTTCCTTTGCACGAAAGAAACGTCTTCAGGGGCCTAATGCATAAATATATTGAATGCAAGCCATGTACTCTGACACTAAACGTAAGGAGTTTTCAACGGCGAGTCAAAAAACTTCTATGAGGAGGTTATAATGCAAGGATTTAATTAAGCCTTCCCATTGGCGCGTTCCAGATAGGCTACTCTTGGCATTTGCCAAAAAACGCAACTTCAAAGCTCGAGGCTGGCCCAATTCAAATCACAGCAAAGACTATAGAATCGTTGCTAAAAAACGCTTGGTGAAGGTAAAAGTTATTAGTTATCAATTTAAGCAGTTACTTGCTGCCACGATTATAATCTGCCGATGGTCGAAGTTAACTTATAACGTTTAAACCTAAAACTTTAGGTTACTGCTCCCGAATTGAACTTACAAGGGAGTAAGTATTCCAAAAAAAATTCGCCCGGCTTGATTCGAATTTCTGCGGCAACTAAACTTTTTAGTAACAACCGTATTTCAGGGTTTCCGGTCAATAACCATACATATTATTGTATGACGTTAGTTGTATTGACTTCAAACTGGTTTCTTTTTACTCATAAAACTCATAATAACTTAGAGCTTCAAAAACATCGAAAAAAAACACCCAACTCGAATCGTTTTGTTTACCCACCGTATTTTAGACTCTCCGGTTATAAACCACGGTTTTTGGTTTTACATTAACTTAAAGTGGTCTGATCGCCTTCGGACCGGTTTTATCGATTTTGTATGAAAACAATAAAAAAGGATCTTTATATAAATTAAGTCACACAAAACCTTTATCTTACCATTAGGTACCTCTGAATTAGATTTCCATACCTTAATTTTACCATTAGGTGCCTCTTAATTAGATTTCAAAACCTTTATTTTACCATTAGGTACCTCTGAATTAGATTTCAAAACCTCTATTTTACCATTAGGTGCCTCTTAATTAGATTTCAAAACCTTTATTTTACCATTAGGTGCCTCTTAATTGGATTTCAAAACCTTTATTTTACCATTAGGTACCTCTGAATTAGATTTCTGACACACTCCTAAGTCCAACTCTTGCCGTGCCACCTCTTTTACATCCGAATATTTCCCAAAGAAAATTCGCTCAAATGTAGAGAACCGATCGAGATCGAACCTAGGTGGCAGGTGCTAACCCTAACTCTTTATTCGAAACTTTATTCTTTCTTTTCTTTTGAGTGCCTCTGTAAATATTTATTTAGAACACTGAAGCCAACAAAAATCTCGTTATATTTAGAGATATTGTATACTGGAGGTAGTCCAGTGCCTTTCCGCTAATAATTCTATACTCAAAAGAATCCTATCTCCCCACACACACATCACATCACACACACATCACATCACACACACATCACATCACACACACACAATCAAAAAACTGTAGACTTAACACACTCTCGGAGCAAAGAGATAAGAGATGTACAGTTTTCAGTTGTTAGTATGATAACTATAGTACAATAGGTTACATCAACGAACTACCAAAGATAAATTAATCTTTCCCCAATGCATACAAATAATTCTTGTAGCACTCACGTGCCGTTACTTATTGCATATGAATATGCATAATAACTTTAGATATATGCATAATACATATGAATAATGCTTTAGATATATGCGTAATGCATGTGAATAATGCTTTAGATATATGTATAATACATATAAATAATGCTTTACATATATGCATAATGCATATGAATAATGCTTTAGATATACGCATAATGCATATGAATAATGCATATGAATACATATGAATAATGCTTTAGATATACTATGCATATGAATAATGCTTCTAGATTCACTCGCGAGCCAATAATTATTTTTACTCTGATTCGGCTTCCATTTAATTTAATTTTATAATTTAAATGCATGAAAAAACTTTAAAACGGGCAAAAAATCTTATTTTTTAATGTCATCATTACTAGTCGAAAAATTATATAATCAAACGTTAGGTCTTTATAATGAATTGTCATATAAAATTACGCTTATAAGGCTGTTCGAATGTCGCAAGTCAAAATCATATATATATATATATATATATATATATATATATATATATATATATATATTATATATATATCGCAAAACAGTGGAAAAGTTAAAAGCATATATAAAAAGTCAAATGATGTTGGTGCATCTTCTGTCAATAAAACTGTGCCAACCACATGTGTGGTTGAGGTCTTGTTACACTTAAAACACTTTAAATTATTGTATTTGTCATATTTTCTTTAAAAATTATGGAAATCATTATGAAAAAGAAAATTAAGATGGCCACTATTTTGGACGTCTAGTTAGAATTCCCTTGCATGAATGATATCGGTTTCGTTATTCTTGTTGGCTAACCGAGTTCGGCTCCCTTCATTTAACCCATTATCTTACAAAAATGATTATACAGAACTCACTAAAAAATGCGCATAAAGTCACAGCTAAAATATGCACACATATAGACGACATTTGACAATGAAATTTAAACCAACTCAAACCTGTAAATACACTAATTTAATTTAATTAAATGCTGGAAACGAGGGAATACTAAAAAGGAAAGCCTGCACGAAAGCGTGGGACAAAATCAATTCGCTAGGCAAAAACGAGAGAAATGGACATAATTTGCAATTTCGTCATAAGCAAACTTCAACCTATATGCATATTTTGTAAGTGCAAAATAACCAAGATTAGGTATAGGTAGCATTGAAGCAGTGCAGAGATTATAATTAAGTATATCATTTGATACTACCAAGTTTAAAAAACATGAATAGTTGACACAATATGTTTTGCTTGCCAAGAATAATGGCGGCAAGAGAGCACCGCTAGTCTCTGGTAAGTACTTCACATTATATTCTTCGGAATTTTAATTGGAGGTCAGAGTGACTTCAGGATCTTTCGGCGCCCTGATGAGTTAGATGTAACGAAACAGAGTGGGACATGAGGTGTCGAGCCATCAATGATGACGAATGACCCATTTTATAGGTGTCTCTCGCAAAATTATATTGTTTTGTAATTAATTATTTTAGATGTACTTTAATTAAAGAATAGATAAAAAAACAAGGAACAACAAATTTAAATTAAATAAAGAAAAATTTATATTTATATCAATCCATACCAAATTCATATTAAGATATTAATTGACGAAAAAACCAACCGATCCTATTTTAGATATAGTAAGACCATCGCTGAGGTTATCTGCAACTACCTTTTTGTGGTCGTCTAATCTCTCCTATCACAATGCTTTCAAAGCAGATATAAGGAAAGGTATAGCGAAGAAAAATAAAAACGGATAACAACCAAAAACAAGCGGTGAAGTAAGATCAATAGAGCAGACTACTTTTCGAGACAGAAAGAAATCCTTACAGGTTCTTTAAAAGCCGAAATAAAACCTTTTACCTAGGTGGAATTTGAAAAACCTGTAGTGAAGTACCAAAGCAGGTAGGGGTACCTGGGGTTTCAAGGGTAGCCCACCTAACACAGGTTCAAGGTCTAGTTCAGGTTAACCACTCTATACCTCCTTACAAAAAGTCAATATGTTTTCAAGAAACAACCCGTCTGTAATAATAGGGCAGACTATCCTTCCAATAGAGATTAAATTGAACTTGATACTGTCAGATAAAATGTTTCTCAGTTCATATAGAAAAGAAACAAGACAATTCAACAAGCCATGGAGATGTTATAAAACTGTGAATTGACTAACGATTGTGAATTCATTAGTAGTTATTGTTTGCAAATTAAAACTTATATTGCAGTCCAGTCGCTGCGTCTCCTTAAGTGAACCATTTAAGTTATGAAATAAAACAGAGTCTCTCCACTAATGATATATATTTGACATAGCCAGCTTTCAATCTTAACAGATCATCATCAGTGCCGGCGAGCAGCGAAGAAAAGAGTTAGGAGACAGCGGTTACAGTTTTGTCTAGAGGTTTGTAGCTGACTCAAACCTCAGCTACAAACCTCTAGACAAAACTGTAACCGCTGTCTCCTAACTCTTTTCTTCGATGCTCGCCGGCACTGATGATGATCTGTTAAGATTGAAAGCTGGCTATGTCAAATATATATCATTAGTGGAGAGACTCTGTTTTATTTCATTATTTGAAACTCCACAACTCATTTTTCCTCATTTAAGTTATGTTATTTCTGCTTCCCATCCCTGCAACATCCAAGAAATTGAAAACAAAGAAACTTCGTAAAAAAATTAAATTTTCAGGTATACTCGTTACTCTGAGCCCCATGTCGGTATAGTCTGTTGTTATTTATCTGACTGTAATTATGACAAAGAGACTACAAAAATCAATCTAAAACCACCTTATTGATAATATTTATTAGAATTTTAAATTGTTTTCTGCCTTTAGAAAACATTTTTTTTTAAATAATTTTGTCAGTATCAAAGTAGTGGCGTGGAGGACCACATACCAGACGAATTTCTTTTGAAGAACGTGCTATCGTTATGCTAGCAATTATCATTTATTTGTAAGGCGATCACACTTTCAATACTTGACTTATATCTAAGCGAAATGTACAGACGAAGGTATAAAGGTCAATAGATCAATGACTCTGTCAATACAGTCAGTCAATCTACAATATCAAATGAGTGTTATGAAACAATGAAACATCAGACCAGCTAACTTCAACAATGGCGTGTACCTACCTAACCTGTACGTAGTATAACCGTAACCTTTCCATGCTGTTACACGTTTATACATTCATAACAATAAGACAAGCGACCTTTACGATTGGCTGTCATGATCAAGTGAAAAACAAACACCTGTATACAAATTAATGTTTAGTTTATGGTTGACTAGAGAGTGACTATATAGAGCCAGGCCGAGGAGTTCAAATGTTACCCGTATTAGGTAAACACTTGCTTTGTGTGTAATCGGTACTTCGAGTATTGCCGAGTCTGGTAAAGCCTGCTTCTTATACAGCTTTGACATATATTTAAAAAATGTTTTTAAAAGACACTTTTTAAGTTAAATGCCTAATTCTTAAGTAAAATAACTCAAATGGTGCTTACAAACCAGGATGGCGGAGACGAGCAATTTTTATCTACTCCTTGTATTGTAAGTTCTACTTACAGTCTTGTTATCTCACACTGTAAGTGTACTTTTACTCCCTAGGGAGAAAAAGTGAAAGTGTTGCCAACTTGACAGAATTTTTTAGTAAAATTTTTAGGAATTTTAGGAAATTTTTAGGACTTTTTTCTGTGTTATGTTGGTACTTCGGGTAGAATATACAACATACACACGCTAATGTTTAAATTACAAATATAGTATTACACATTATTCTATTGACAGCTTACAATAAAATAATGTGAAGGTAGTGGCTTTATTCTCTTCATCAGAGTAATTGACATGGTAAGAATAAACTAAACTAACACAATAACAATTAAGGAGCTGAAGAATATATTAATAGTTGTTAGTATTAGTTCTCTAGTCGTAGATAAAATTTAATATGCAACAAGGGATGAAAGTTTTCAGCTCTCGTATTATCTACCTCGTCAAGCCTCGGGAGCCAAAATGTTAGTTAACTCCCTCGGCAAGCCTCGGGAGCTAACTAGTTTATCTCCATCGGCCTACCGGCCTCGTGAGCTAATGAAGTTTCCTCCTTCGGCGCTGTCTTAGGAAGAAACTTTAACTTCAGCTGTAAAACTTACTTTCATCCCTTGTTGCATAAATAACTATTAAAAGACAATTTTTAAGTTAAATGCCTAATTCTTAAGTAAAATAACTCAAATGGTGCTTACAAACCAGGATGGCGAAGACGAGCAATTTTTTAGTCGACTTCTACTCCGGAGTTAGATATTTCCTTATTGCCGACTCTGACTCTTTTTTAATTTTTCTTATTTATACGGTTCGTACATAGAAAAAGTGTTGTGTTGGCAAAAAATCCGAAACCGGGATGTCACCTGAATCCGTTTTAGGCGTTTTTAAGGCCTCCTAAGTGGGTTTCACATAGTTGTCTCACTGTATGTGCGCGTGTTAGGTATCATCGTAGCTCCCATTGTATTTATGCTTAAGAGTTGAAACTTTGTACAAAAATCAGTTTATCCGGAAAATAATTTTTATGACGTCAATGACAGCAAAATTTCAAAAAATCGTATAATGCGAAAAAATTGGCACGCATGTAGCATATAAGACTAACATATGTGCTAAGTTTTATTTCATATCAGCATTAGTTCAATTTTTTATTAAATGACTTGTGTACCGTTTTTAAATAATCGGAAAACAATCCAATATAGAGAAGAAATTCGGTACAAGTGTATACATATACGTAATAAATAAGTAAACTAAGTTTCGATACAATACAAGTATATTCATTATTTTTGTTATTTTTGTTTTGTTGAATGTATTTACTATTTGAGGACGAGTAAAGCGAGTCTGAAGACGTGTTAAAGTATGGATTCAACGACTTGTATATTTTGAGGACGAGCGTAGCGAGTCAGAAACTAAGGAGGATGAGCGATGCGAATCCAACGTAATAAGGAAAAGTTCTGAGGTACCCCAAACCTGATTTTTTAAAATTAAAAAAACTTACTGTTTTTTTGTATTTTATGTTTTCAATATAAATGACTTATTGACCACACAATATTAGGTGTGGTTAATTGACTAAACTCTGTTTTGTCATTTTTTGGTCTTTTATCAAATACTAACAAATAAGAAAATAGTCTTATTAATAATGTGGAAATATAAATAAATATATATTTATATTAAATATAAATATTTAAGAAGGAATAAAGCTAAATAAAAAACTTTTCGTCTCTCCACTCATTATAATGACTAAAAACAAAGCCGACATTCAACCGTTAACGGTCATCATCAGTGCCGGTGATTATTAAAAAAGTAGATCAGAAGTCTACCAGTGAGTCTAATGGTACAAACTTGACTAGTTTGTACCAACCAGTGGTTTGTAGTTTGACCAGTAGTCAAGTTTGTACCATTAGACTCACTGGTAGACAACTGATCTACTTTTTTAATTATCACCGGCACTGATGATGACCGTTAACGGTTGAAAGTCGGCTTTGTTCTAGTAATTATAATGAGTGGAGAGACGAAAACTTGTTTAGTTTTATTTCTTCTTATCATAGCACTCCACAGCTCAATCCATCATATATAAATATTTACAATATTTTATGTATAAATTATTTAATATGCAACAGAAATATTAAATATATAATTATTCTCAATATTATTTATAAAGTAATTATTTAAAAATGTAGAGTAATAAAAAGTGTTTTTTCCGACTAAGGAGTCGGAGAAAAGAGGCCGACTCCGACTCTTAAAAAATTGCCGACTCCCGCCAACTACGACTCCTCAACACTGTTATTAACCCAAACCTTGCCTATGTTTAGTTAAACAAAAAAAGGAAACAAACAGGAAAACACAGGGGAGGTAGACTTAAAGGAAAGAGGAGCACATGTAGGTGGCTTGATGTGCTTGACAGAGCAATGAACTTGATGTGGGTGTCCTGGTCGCCAGTAACTTCGTACAACAGTTAAATTACACCAACAAAAGCAATCACAACTCAAATATTCAACGAAGGAACTACAGCAGATCACTAGCTAGAACCCTGCTCACATAAACAATATCCCAGGGGCGAAACCCGGGAAGAAACCGAAGGCATGATAAAAAAATATTCTATCCACCCTAAAAATCTATAACAGAAATTTCATCAGAATCATCCTTTTCATGAATTTTGAAGACACTTCAAAAACTCTTTATAGTTTCATCCGTTAGTATGAAAGCTATCTGTGTTACACTGAACTCACGCTGTATTTGTACTAGAGACTTACAACTTGGCAAAAAGTTATACTTGAGACATTAATGTGCTTTCCGAAAGATAATTTTTACAAAGTATACCTATTTTGCATATTCATCAAAACAATTTGACAAAACGTTTTTATATATATATATATATATATATATATATATATATATATATATATATATATATAATATTACTTCAATCATCTTCTAAAAATCAGACACGAGGTACCACATTGGATTCGCAACGCTCATCCTCCCTACTTCGGACTCGATTCGCTCGACCTCAGATATTAATTACATTAGTTTAATTTAAAACGGTCACCCATCTAAGAACTGATCTCGCTTGATTCTACTAAACTTTTATGATCCAACAAAAACCATAGATACACTTGCCGTGTTGGACTTAAAATACTTATTTATTACGTAAAGGGATATACTTGAACCGAATTAAAACTAAATTGGATTATTGTCATTTAAAAAAAAACGTGCACAAGTCATTCGATAAAAACTGAACTAATGCTAATAATGAGATGAAACTTAGCACATACATCATCTTCGCGGGTGGATGAAGTTATATCATCCACGAGGATGATAGCACAACTACACCAATAGACTGATTTTTGTACCAAGTTTGACTCTCTACCATAAATACACTGGAGATTTGACACAACTTTGTGTAAACCACTCAGGAAGTCTTAAAAACACCTGAAACGGATCATTTTGATGACATCCCGGATTTGGATTTTTTTGCAAACACAACACTTTACTTCATAACAAAGGTATAAATGAAGAAAAGTAAAAATTAAAAATTAATGAACGCTAAGCTGCCAAGTGTATAATATATGCCAACAAAGTATTTCCCGTATTACTTGTTTCAATGGCTATCTAATACCTTCTTAAGCATTAATTAACCTTGATAATTTAAGAATGAGTAATATATCTCTTGAGACTGGAATGCTGTAACGTTTTTGAGGTCGAACGCTGCAAGACCGAAAAAACACCACTTGGGGCCTATATCTAATGTGTTCTTTCTAGCATTGGTCTTGCTGGTTTCAAATGTTAGTACCTTTTAACTTAGCCAAGTTAAAAAGTACAAATATTAGAATAATACTATATATAGAAGGAGCACTACTGATAACACGAAAGGCGGTTCACAGGTGCACTTAAGTAATGTTGCCACCATAACAATATACAATTTTCAAAAAAAGTTGGCAATACTTCCGGTTGCTGAATCATTATGTTCCATTATTAATTAATGATTGATTATTCATAAAATACTAATATAAATGTCGGTGCATTACAATAATTTAAGCATTTTAAATTGTAGTTTAACATTTTTTATTAAAATTATATTAAAAGTAGTCCTCGTCAACTAAATGTAGATTCTTGTGTTCCGCCACCCTTTTGCCATCTAAGACCGGTTTTATTAAATACTCAGCAGGTGTTTTAAGTTATTATATTTGTTCTTTACGATCTCTCTTCATTAATAGATATTTATGACAAATATTTAAAATAATGTTTTGTTGTCAGGTTGGCAGCATTACTTAGTTGCACGAGTCAACCGGCTTTCGTGTTATCAGTGGAATTACATTGTGTTTACGGTCCTGTGCTCCTTCTATATATAGTATTTTTCTAAGGTACAAGTAGTCCTCTTGGTTATCACTACTTATCTCCTTATAAGTAGTCAGGTTATAACACTGCCTCGCTGGTTTCAACATAATAACAAATCAGCGGATTCACATCAAAAGATGTTGACACCTCAGAACCGCTTGTTTTAGTTTTAATCAAACCAATAAAACATTTCTGTCTTCATAAACAGTCATTACTCAAACTACGCAAATAACTGTAGAATTATTTTGCAAAATAATGTTAAAATTTGTTCAAGAACGCCCTTCAAGAATGCAAGTTTCCATAACTTACAATTTGCAGTAAAGTTCAAGAACTATTGACTTAATTAATTTAGATATTATATAAACTTTATAAGGGGATACGGTTCCAGTAGTTGTTATTTTAATAAAAACTGCCTTTGCTAAGTCTGTTCGTCAAATTAATGTCAAAATTATAAAGGACATAAAATAACAAAAATGATCGTGAGGGATAGGTGTAATCAAATGGGCATAGAAACGATGATGCATCAATCAAATACTTGGGAAAGCGGTCAAGGTTGATTATAGTTTCATGAGCAGGTTGGACACCAATAATACTAATGATAATTGCAGGTTAAGATTGGTAAATGTCAGATTAAAGTGCATTCACCACAATTGGACAAATCATTAAGGCTCAAGGAAGCTTAAGGATCACCAATAAGGCAACTAATATTAAGGAAAATGAAGTACTTACTTATAAAACAAAAAATAAAGTTAAAGGTAAACAGGGAAGGGGGTAATAAAAGTCCTGACTTATTTAAACAAAGCAAAAAAATTAAATTATGAAAATAAAAATATTAAGTTCAAGACAAAATAGATATGTTGACTTTGTTTGTACAAATTTTCAATTTTTTTTTTTTTTTTCTTAATAATTTGTTTTTTTATCTGATAATATTGTCAAAAAACTTCGAATAATTAAACAAAATCTGACAGAACTTTGCTAAACGTTATATTTTAACTAGTATAATTATCCCTTCGAAGAGGTTAACTAAGTATAATTGCAATTTTCGTTAAATCTGCTGGTCATTCTTGTTAGCGTAATAGAGATAGATGGGAGCAGAAGCGAGGCAAAATTTTAACAGAAAGATAAGTTTAAGCCAGTTTTGTAACTTAGCCAATTTAAGAGGTATAAAAACAATCTTAAGTGTAAATGACCAATGGCGTTAATAATGTTTCTTGGTGTAGCTAGAATGTACTGTCGCGTTGCTGTACAGTAGCGTTAAACGCCTAGACTCGCAAGCCAGCACGGCAATGCATCAGTACTAAGGTCGTTCTCCCCAACCCATTAATAGGAACATTTTAGTAGTAGATTCGTAAGAATCCTCGAGTATTCCTCGGGGTTTGGAGTCCAAACCTGCTTTCCTCGAGTATCCCTGGTAATTGAAAAACAAGACAGCTGGCTGAAGGAGGAACTATTTTAAGTCGTGTGCATAGTCTGGTTAGAAGGCTCTTGGCCTCTACATTAACCAGCAGTAAAACCAGCAGATGTTTTATAACAACCACCTAGCTCTATTACACTTCATTAAAATCATAATCATTCATCATAATCTACTAGTTAATTGTTAAAACGTTGCATTAATTTTATAAGAACACACATATTTCATCAACAATAGGGTTCGGGACAGTAAAAAAGTTGATTTTTGTACTAAGTTTCATTTCGATCCGAGGAAGCGTTTCAAAGTTATCGTGTCCCATAGGACACAAGGATCTAGGACACAAACATCTCATATATATATATATATATATATATATATATATATATATATATATATATATATATAATATATATATATAATGTGTATGTATAATGTATAATAATCCCGTCAACCTCCTGGCATCAATAAAAAGTAATATACCCCCTATACTTTTATTTAACATGTTATGTCTCTCGTTATTTTATTTATTTTCATTTCTTTATTTATTATATTTTTTTCGTTCGTTATTTATAGTATTTTGTTCGTACTTTCTTTACCATATCTTAGTTATCTCTATTTTCTTATTTATTTATTTGTATGACTTTTGTATCCTGCGCACATTTTTGAGTGATTTAATCTTACTTAATCGGCCACGTACTACTTTTTCGTGATTTCTGACCCTTCCGAGCGACTCTAGCGTACTTGATGACGTCATGCCGTTCTATCTACTATCCCCTCCTATTCCACTAACCCAGAACCCCCTGCCTTACGTTCTTTCCCTTCAGTCTCTCTCCGTCAGTCGAAGAACTCAG
>JACMZG010001908.1:55870717-55993217 GCA_018340805.1 Microvelia longipes
TGGATGAATCATGGTCACCGGCCTAGTGAGAAGTCTTTTTTTCGAATCTGACCTTAACCGATCGTATCTCCCCGTCTCTTCCCTTTTGTAGTTCTTCAATTTTTCCAAGGTTCCATTTGTGGCGTTTTGTTTTTTCTGCGACATGGACCACTTCGCCTACTTTTAGCGTTCTAGATCTTGAAGATTTATCAGGAATGAAGGCCGTCTTTACTTCCCTCATATTGAGGAAATGGTTGAGCGTAAGTACTTCAACATCTCCCTCCCCAACATAAACTAGGGGTCGAGAATTGAGCGCAGATTCCACTTCGGTTGGCCCATGACCCTTAAATCTCCCTACAAGAATCTTATAGGTGTCCCCCACCCACAATAAATTATTCTGGTGTTGTCTTTTGTATTTAATGTTTGGGTAAGGCCGAAATTTTGGATAAACAAATGAAATCTTAATTGTATCATCCCCACTTTTCTGCCTAGCTCGCCCCTTTGATACAATGTATGTTTTTCCAAAAATATTCCCCTTTCTCATACTCAAATTTTGTATTTTCTCTACTTTACGATGTTGACATTTATATTTAGACCTCTGCTTAATAGGTTTGGTTTGATTTTTATTATTACGATATACGACGCCTAACTTTGATTGTATCCCGCAAAACTTATGTTTCTTCTTCTTACCATTATCTTGAGTGTTCGTCTCTTCTTGAGATTGTTTTTCATCATTTTTGCTCATTCCGTCCTCCCTAGGCCTTTTAATAAATACTTCGTCATTTTCTATTGCCAGTAAACTAGTTGAATGATTTTCTTTTCTAGTTTTGTTTCCTCTTCCTGTTAAAATCCATCCAACCTTTGAACTTACTAAGTATAACCCAGGATCTACTTCAATTTTTTCTAAATTCATAAATTCGAAATAATAATCGTTTCCAACAAGTAAATCAATGTCCGCCGTCTTCGCTAATTTTGTATCTTCCGCCAACTTAAGATATTTAAATTTTTCTTTAATTAAGTCTAAACAGTTTGTTTCTAATTTACTCTTCACTATCATTGGTACCACATTTGCCGTTATTTGCTTATACGAACCATCTAAAAGTTTTATACCTAACTCCACCGTATTCGATATTATGTGTTTTGGACTCTCCTCCCCAAATAAACAAATCGCTAATTTTTCTTTATTTATTGTTTTTAATTTTAAATCTTTTACCAATTTTGCCGTGACGTAACATCTTTGACTTCCACTATCAAAAATGCATCGTCTCACTACTGTACTTGTTCTTTCATTATCACTTACCTCTATAGTCGCTGTTTGAAGGGACCCGGAACTCGTAATGTTTGACAACAGACTGGTACTCATGTTTTTGCTGTCTAATTCTTCGATTTCTTTCGTCACTAGATTTTCTTTATCCTCTTCCCCCTCCGCTCCCAGAGCTGTTAATACTCTTTTCTCTGACTTTACTTTTTTCGGACATAAGCTTCGGTGGTGATGTGACTGTTGTTTGCAATGCACACATACTTTGTTTGCTCTACACGATCTCGCACTATGCGAGTCTTTCAGACAAATAAAACACGCATTCTTTAATACTTTCTTTCGTTGTTCAATTGTTTTATATTTAGTTCATTCATCAGACCAGTGTTCAGCCTTACAATATATACACTTAGGTTGACTGGCTAGCAACGCATCTGTTGTTGCAGGTCTAGCGCAATATCGTTTGTTTTCTACGTGTTCTACTATTTGCTGATCTTTTTTACCATTAATGTTTACATTTACCCTTTCTTTCACTCTTATTATTTTGTCTAATCGTTCGCGCAGAACTTCACATTCCGAAAATAACCCTAAGCTTGCCGGTTGGTGCAATTCAAATTCTTCCAACTGTATTAAAATTTGTGCGGGAAATTTAGATTTTATCAAAGACACGAAACTGCTATGATTTACGTTTTCTCCTAACCCTTCCAACGCTCTACAATAATTTTCTATTTCATCCAGGGTAGTTCGTAATTTTATTGTAGAGTTATTCGATGCTTCTAAATTGCGAAATTTAGTATACAAATCTTCAATTAGCAATGATGTATTGGAATACCTATTCTTTAAAATTAATATTGCTGAATCATAATTTTGTGAAGTAATCGCCAGACCTCCAATACTGCGAGCTGCATCAGTGACTAATTGTTGTTTTAAATAACTGAACTTGTCAATTTTGTTTATATTTACATTATTATGAATTGCCGACTCAAACCTTTCCCAAAATTCCAGCCACTTTAATCTATCCCCATTAAATGTTGGCAATTCTAACTTCGGTAATTTTATTGGTACATTTCTATTATTTCCTGAATTCCCTTCTGAACCCTCAATTTTATTTTTGCTTTCTTTATCTCCTAATATCGTATTGTTTTGATTATTTGCAATGTCTAATTTGGGTTTATTTTGACTTGATTTTTCAAATCCCCCTTCTGCGTACTCTAATCGATTTTCCAGTTCTATAATTTTATCTTCCGCCCCAAACCTAAGCTCCATAAACCCTTCTACATCTTCTTCATATCTATTGAGTGTTTCAGGATCTAGGACGGATAATTTCTCCAAATCATTCACGAATTTGTTAAAAGTTTCTAACCTGTTATTTAATTTACCTAACTCCACTCTCCCCTCCTCTATCTTAGTACCCGTAGTAATAATTTTATTTTCCTCCAACCAACCCTCTATCTTAACTATTTGATCCCTCAACCTTTGCTTTACCGGACCTAAAACCCTTCTAGTAGTCCCAACCGTTGTGGAAGCCATGCTCAATCCCTCAACCTTAGTTACCTGAAAGAGATAGTTTCAAATACTTACGCCACCAAATTACAGCCTACTCCTTTTTCGGCTTATGATCTGATGTTCCGATTTCCTTAGTTCCAATTTCTTATATATTTTCCAGCGCTCTTGCTACCATGTCAAAGACTCTATACCTGGCCTTTGTAATCCTAGTCACTTATAGCTAAATAAATTCAATATTTTCTCTTTCAGGTTTCAGAATTATAATCCCTTGAAAATGACATAAATCATAATAATAAAAATGTAAAATAAAAACAAAAATATATCGCAGGTTTGCGACAAAAGGTGATTAATTTTAGGTGTGGTAATTATTTTGATTATTAAAGATAGTAATTGACCATAAAAGCTTAAAAAAGCAGTTATGCAGACGACCCTAATATAAGACAACTAAGCCTTTCTTATAAATTAAATAGATAAATAGACAAAAACAAGGGTGGCTTCGGATATTGTGGTTACGATTTGAGATCTTCAAACTAGCACAAAAAATAATTTATTAGCATCAAACATAAATTCATTATTTTAGAATTTTTTAAATTCAAGAAATATAAATTATTTACTTCGTTCACACACGGGGTTTGGCAGGGGGTTTAAACCTCGAATGTTTACACGGTAATTTTTAGTTAAAAAATACCGTGTGTCTAAACCTATAGTTTAGACACAACTACGATAAAAAATAATTTTCAGGGTTGAACCCGTGGGTAATCCTGTTCACATGACAACTGGCGGCAAGTTGAACCCTTTGTCAAACCCTGTCTGAACAAAGTAATAAATTCCTTACATAGGACTTGATTATTGTAATGTTTCACAAACTCAATTGTGCTGTTTAACCCATACTGTCTTTAAAAGAAAAGTGCACATAAATCTATCCACAAGTCCTATAGATTTCTTTTAGGATCCTTAAGGAAGATAAGGATATTTAAGGTAGGTTAGGATTATCGATTTTCCTGGATCTGTAGGTTTTTGAAACGTGAACATTAGAAAAAAAGGTGTTCAATTTTTTTTATTACAATGCTTTCTTCTCATATTAAAGAGATGAGGAAGTAATAATAATGTAAACAAGAAAGAAATAATTCTAAAGCATAAACCGAAAAATGAGCAATATCTGGATGGATTAGTAAGAAAGTAAACATGACAAATGATATTCGACCGGCCTGAGGACCACCGCGCCAGAATGTAATCATAAACACCTTATTGTTCCGGAAATCTTTTTTCTTGGTAATTTGGTTTTAAGTCATATTACGTTTTAATCTATTTTAATCTCTTACAAGTTTAAATGAATTAAATGATAACCCGAAGTTTTCTGTAACCTCCTTTCCAAAAATAAATTTTGATCCAGCGCGAGCGTTGAATAACCTTTATTTTGAACATTTTTGTTAAGCTCATTTATGTCTCAAAGGTGTTTTGAAAATCTTTTTAAAACGGCACACGTTTGAACTAAATTTCGAGAGCAAATAAGAAAATTAGAAGCAGACAACATCCGGCATTGTTTATAACCTGACATCGCGATCGCCTCAATCCCCGTTCAAACGATGGTGATTTTCCTTAAACCTCGTTCGCACGCCGTATTTAAACCGCTTAACGTTTTCAAATCCATTTTTAATACGCCATTAGAACATCTTAATAAATAATTAAAACAAACCATTGAGCTAGATTATTGATCAGTAATTCTTCAGTATAAAATTACTGCATTAAAAACTGACTAATCATACAGTGTTTTTAAATTCTATAACAAAAATACCATACCCCTTTTATCGTACTGATAAGGTTAGGGATAGGGTTTATTAAAATAACAACTGGCACGATTGCTATCAAAATCTTAAAAGCTATCCCTACACACTTATGAATTGCATTTATGTGATGAGTCTCGAGATGTTTGGTTTGGAAGTACCTTTGCTTGGAAGGAGATGCCATGGTGGAATGCCTCGTCAGGATGCAGAGGTATCCTCGTGTCGTAATCATCATTCTGCACTAGATCATACTGATTCTTAGATGGCATTTTTAACAATAACAAAAACACATCCGATTCGTTAAACAGAAATATCACAACGTATCAAATCGCGTTGGAGAGACTCATGACGGTCACTATACACGCACTACGTACTCGCAGGCCGGCGACTCGGCCGTTACTGAAGTCAAGCTCGAGGAATCCTAGAGTTGCCTCCCCCCACTCCACCTCCTTCACTACAATCATCTGGTATACTTGTTCAGTAGATATATCAGAGATGAGTAACCTTTGAGCTGACCAGACTAGCCAACTCTCAATAACCCTTATATTCTATTCTCTCCGACCATATTTATTGTTTTTATTAAGGGCAAGTGATATTTAGATTTTTTTAAAAGTTTAATGTATTTGTAAGCAGTATATTTTTAGTTTAGTTTTGGTAATGTTTTCAATTTTGATAATGATTTTTGGTTAATATCGAATTTTCTAAAGAAAATGCGTCAGAGGCGGAATAAGGGGGGCTTGCTTAGCACTCCCAAATTTAAAACGAAATCGTTTAAACATACATGTATATTTTTATCATTACTTTTTTAACATTTATAAAATATATTTATATATTATATAATATAATATAAATATTTGACTTGAATTTATGTAGTAATAAACAATTTTAAACTTAGCAATAATTTTCATAAAGTACTCAAAATCAAAGAAATGTTTTGATTTCAACCCTGATAATTGATGAGATAAGAAATAGAAGGCATATTTTTATAGACTTTCAGATTTTTTATGGATATTTTTAGAAGAATCGGTAATCAGGTAATTTTGGTCCTATACTCATAATAAAAGTATTTATACTATGTCCTTAATATCTAGTTCCCTCATATATATCTCTAAGTAATAAAAATTTGATTTTAATATCAAAATAATTCTAAAATAAAACCATGGTTTTGTAGCTGTTATACCCTGTAATAACATATTGTATTTAGTTTGTAATATTTATAAGTTGAAGTAATGTTTAATTGTCTATTTAGATATAAATATAAAAGTATAAAGTTAATTTTTTTTTGTAAATAAACGTTTATTTATTTATTTATAAATGACTAGATATTAAAGACGAAGTACTGGTAATTTCTCAAGTATTTTATAGGCCTGTTATTAAATTATTATAACGATTAAAACTACTAGACTCAGGAAGTAAATCTTTGGTGTTATTTTTTTAATTGAGTTTTAAAATCAGATTCTTGAACTAATATTAATTTTAGATTAAATTCTACCACAAGGCCACTATGAAAGAAAAGTTTGTTTAAAATTTTGTTAGGGTTATAATAAACCCACAACACCTTCAACAACTGTCCCATGGGGCTTAGCCCCTCAAAATACTGTGAAAACTCCACCTATAAAATGCGCATAATCATCCCGTAGATTATTTAAGGCACAGCATTATTTGCTCTCATTTAAAGCTCAGTTTATGCTAATTTTAGCGCATTTACTTTGAAAAATTCGAAAAATTTAAATAAGAAGTTGTAACGTTATTGCTCAGGTTATTAAATATGTACCGAAATATTTAAATAAGAAGTTGTAACGTTATTGCTCATGTTATTAAATAGGTATGTACCGAAAAATTTAAATAAGAAGTTGTGACGCTTTTTCTCGGGTTATTAAATATGTACCGAAAAATTTAAGGAGATTGATAAGCAAGAAAGCGTGCATTATTTTTAATTATGAACTTAAATACTGTAAAAAATACGATAAATACTAAGATTCGAACCTGGAAACTCTAGATTTGAGCAGTGTAATCTGCTGACTTCGAACCGGTTTTATTAGATTCAGCTCCCCAAAAAACATAGAAAACGAGACCCCACTCAGAATTTATATTATATCAACCGTTGTTTTGGTTTCCTGTTAATTTTCACGTAATTTCGACGTTTTGGTCACTTAGAGTGGTCGCATCGTCTTCGGACTGGGTTTTTTCGATTCAGTCCCCTAAAACATAAATAAGAATCTTTTTTGCTGCGAAAAATAATAACCTTGAATTTTAACGATTTTTGAAAATTTTGCTGACTAAGCAAACCAAGTTAATGACGTCACAACAACCTGGTTTTCAATAATGATCATGTCCTCCCCAAGGTTGATTCTTGTGCCAATTTTGATAAAACAATTTTAATCTGTTAGAGAGATTGCGTGTTTAAAAAATTTTACTTTTCCTCATTTAAAAGTATTGTGTTTGCAAAAAATCCGAAACCGGGATGAAACCGGAATAATCCGCTTCAGGCGTTTTTAAGGCCTGAATGGTTTTCGCAAAGTTGTCTGTCTGTGTTGTGTGTGTTTGTTATCATCTTAGCGCCCAGTGTATTTATGCTAGAAAGTAGAAAGTTTTTACAAAAGTCATTCTACAGCTGTAGTTGTGCTTTTCGGTTTCAGCGCATTTCCTTTAAAACATACAGAAAAACGAGTTACGAGTAGAGCTTGATAATTGAGTAGCTGCTCAAGTTATAAAGCATGAACCGGAACCTTAAGCAAGAAAGCAAGTTATTACGGAAAGTCACCTGACATGCAGACCACCGCGCCATAATTATTTTGTAGATATAAACTTATATAATGTAAAAAACGATAACAAATTATCGTCCTCACCAGAATTCGAACATAGGCACCCTGACTTCTGAGTGCTCGTATCGGCTTCAGACCTTTCTTATTCAACCCACAGAACCAAAAAAAAATGGAAAACGACTCACCACTTGAAATGTGTTGTTTAGCGGCCATATTTTATGTTTTCTGGTAATTTATCACCTTTTTTCGTCTATTTGGTCACTTAGAGTAGTGGTATCGACTTCGGACCGGAGTTATTCGATTCAGCGCCAAAAATACAAATAAAACGTCACCATACTCGAGTTTTATTTTTTATCGACCGTAATTTTAGTTGCCGGTAATTTACCATATTTTTCACATTTTTGGTCACTTAAAGTAGTCGTATCGACTTCGGACCGGTTTCATTCGATTCAGCGTCTCAAAAAACATAAACAAGAATCTTTTTCGGGACAAAAAATATTAACCTTTAATTTTGCCCATCTATTGAAACTTTTGCTGACTTAGCAAACCGGATTAATAAACGTCACTAAAAAATGGTTTTCAATAAGGTCCATGCCCTTCCCAAGGTTGATTTTTATATTATAATGGGTTAGCGAGCAGAGGACTGTATTTAGCGTAAGCGTTTTACTTGCCCGCAAGCACTGTGGGCGTTTTTTGAGCGCGGAAACATAATACATATATAAAATAAGAAAAAAATAAAGAGGAAGTATAGCTTACTAAAGTAATTAATCCCAAATTGAAGATGAGGCGGTAAAGTGAAGGGTGTAAAGTGTAAGGCATATATGTATGAATACAATTAGTACGTTCACACACACTCTAGATCCGCGGATCGTATAGAATACGTACGCAATACGGTCAACTAACTTCACGGTTCTTACAGCGTATTTGTTTAGTCGATCGAGTGAAAACCAAGGATCTTGAATAAAGGGGATGACGCATTAAGGAACATTTCTGACCCCATGGAAGTTGTATGAGATAGAGAAATAGGAGCAAACTAACCTTCCCCTTGATTACAATGAAAAAAGCGCCAAACACAGGTTATCTAGCAAGGTTGTTGAGTTTGCTTCTCAACTTTCTTCTGTGCTTCTCGTGATTGTTACATTTGTGGTGCTTGTTAAGTCATTTGTGCTTATATAATTTATATTTTAGAATATACTTTGCCTCTTCAGTGAGTGATAATTTAAGCGTGTTTTGTTATAACCTTCTCAAGCAATAAACAATGGAAACCATTGTGACGTAAGTTTGCCTCTAAATTTTAAGACCTGCACTGTTTTAAGAATTGTAAGCATGCGCAGTTTGTACCAAGCATGTGCAGTTGGTTTTTGACGTGTGTTTCGTGTTGAATTCTCTCTATTTTCTGGTTTTCGATGGGGTCACTTGTTTGTATGGCAAATCGACTTAGTGCGTCATCCCCTTTATTCAAGATCCTTGGTGAAAACTGATCCCGCCAAAACATGGCGTCTTGTATAGTGAACCTTCACTTTTGGTTATAAGGAAGTTTAAAACAATAAATATATTTAATTAAATTGTGATTTCTTTGCATAATAATAAAGTTACACTAAAAAAAATAATATTCCAAAAGTTCGACGAGAAGGTTATCCGTTAAATACGATCGTCTCTTAAGGTACACACACAAAAAGACAGCGTATCGGGGGATCTATTTAGATTCCATCTCCCTAGTTCTAGCGTATGCGATCGGATTCCCTCCGCATGGTTCATACAGCTTAGATTACCGTATTAAGAGATCGTACTCTATACGATACGTGGATCTAAAAGGTGTGTGAACGTACTAAATGTTATATTATTTAGGCCTGAATAAGTAAATTATTATAAAAAGAGGCCTGGTTTGATGAGGGTGCAATAAAGGTGAATTCAAACGGATATTTTTACTATTACGGTATATTTATGTAAGCGAAACTCAAAATAAAATCTACTTCAAAAAGTAATTATAAATTTGCGAGACCGGGTGATATTCAACAGTACAACAACAAGCGGCAAGTGCGTGCGCGTGTAGGTTTCACAAGCCCTAGCTAACCTTACTCATAGACGTACTAATATAATTGATAAAACAAAGCAATAAATGCAGCCTAAACATATTAAGTTTGATTAAACATTATTAATCCGTCAAAGATAGCGTGTTTACAAGAAGTGTCTAGAAATACATACATGCTATATATATATATAATATATATATATATAATATATATATTATATAATATATATATATATATATATATTATACATATATATATATATATATATATATATATATATATATATATATATATATATATATATATATATATATATATATATATATATATATATATATAATATATATATATATATATATATATATTATATATATATATATATATATATATATATATATATATATATATATATATATATATGTGTGTGTGTGTGTGTGTGTGTGTGTGTGTTGTGGTGTGTGTGTGTGTGTGTGTGTGTGTGTGTGTGTGTGTGTGTGTGTGTGTGTGTGTGAGTGTGTGGCTATGTATGTATTTCTAGACACTGTCTTGTAAATACGCTATCTTATAACAGATAAAACAAAGTAATAGATGCAGCCTAAACATAAGTTAAGTTTGATTAAATATTATTAATCTATTATAAGATAGCTTGTTTACAAGAAAGTGTCTAGAAATGTTTTGTTAGTTCCTGGCGAATTCGGAACAGTTCATACAGTCCCAGCTTCCATGGGTTGGGAACCCCTGGTTTCTATTAACAAGCGTTATATTCTATTACGCTTTTTATTATTCGTTGTTTGTCCTTT
Organism: Microvelia longipes; assembly: GCA_018340805.1. NCBI lineage: Eukaryota > Metazoa > Arthropoda > Insecta > Hemiptera > Veliidae > Microvelia > Microvelia longipes. The sequence goes on from JACMZG010001908.1 coordinate 55,880,840, forward strand.
CTTTTTTTGACTGTGATATTTTGGGCCTAGTGTCTGTTTTCACTTATATAAAATAAATAAATAAATAAATTACAACTCGCTAACGGGTTAGAGTTAGTAAGTAAGTAAGTATGCTTTATTCCATTTAAATAATATACAAATAAAAAAACACATATAAATAAATTTTGTACAAAATATAAAGTTATTCTATACTTAGAGTTAATTATATGTAACAGCAATAGATTTCTTTCAGAAATGTGAGTCCTCAAAAGCGATTGATGGAGTGTATATGTTCTGAATAATTTATTCAAATCAGTTATTTGTCCAAATTAAATTCAAAATCAAATTAACATATGACCCATAATTATTTGATTAATCGGTGCATATGTTGATACAAATTGTGTCTGTACACCTATCTGTAATCCGTCATTGTATATGGAATCGTTTTCAACAAAGGAAATCCTGGGTTCGCTGCCCGTGCTATACTCACAGTGTTGACAAATATTGTTTGTCATAGTGAATTTTTGAAGAAAAATACGCTTATGAGGTTGGGGTCATGGAGGGTGTAGGTGTATTTTATTATCAGTAGTAGAATACCTACTACGCCTATATCAGTTCGTTAGTAAAATACATAAAATAAAAGTTAATAAATAACAGGCTCGCTTCGTTCGCTATAAATATATACAAGAGCGTATAAAAAGAGGGTCTTATCAAAAGCAAAGATATTAGATTCATTAATAATAAGGGCTCGCTTCGCTTGCTAGTTTCCTATAAATATACACGTGAGAGTATGAAAAAAGACTCGCTTCGCTCGCAAGATTGCTCGCTGAATTGCTATATATAAATATATTTGAAAGCATATACAAAAAACTCGCTGCGCTCGCTAGCTTGCGTATATTTGTAATAATGCGTCTTAAAAAGGGCTCACTAGTTGCATGTTGTAAATTTTATATGCTATTAAAGGGCTCCCTTCGCTCATTTAATTACTAAAATATGAGTGTAATATGTCACTTGACTAACATAAGTGCCAAGGTTCATCTTATTATCAGCATTAGTTCAATTTTTACCAAGTGACTTGTGTTACATTTTTTAAAACATTGAAAAAAATCCAATTGAGTTGAAATTCGGTACGAGTGTATACTATTACGTAATAAATAAGTACACCAAGTTTCATTTCAAAACGTCAAGTATATTCCTAATTTTATATGATCATAAAAGTTAAGCAGTATCTAGCGTGGTCAGTGCCTGCATGGCTAACCACTTGGAATGAAGCAAATGTATTTCTATGTTAAGTATATATATATATATATATATATATATATATATATATATATATATATATATATATATATATATATTTATATATATTATATATATATATATATATATATATATATATATATTATATATATTATATATATATATATATAATATATATATATATATTATATATATATGTATATATATATATATATATTATATATATATTATATTATATATATATATATATATATATATATATATATATATATTATATATATATATATATATATATATATATATATATATATATATATATATATATATATATATATATTTATATATATATATACAATAACATATTAAAATAAGTAAATAGGTAAGTAAAAATAAAAATTTACATGTAATAAATATGTTTCTTAAAATTATTTTTACATTAGTAGAATCTATAAAGGAAAGACTAAATTTAAAGTATATTTATCACTTTTCTACATCTTTATATACGTTTATAATTAATAACATTTACTAAATAAAACATAACAATAAAATTTTTAAATAATTAAGCAAAACAGAACATACATGCAATAAATATATTTCTTAAAATTAATTTTAGAGTATTAATAAATTAATCAATAAAAGTATCAATAAATATATCAATAAGTAATCAATAAAGTAATCAAAAAGTTAAAAAAAAAAATTATATAGAAAAAAAAATAAATAGAATTAAAAAATTAAATCGAATTAAATAGAGTATCAATAAAATAGTAAGATGAAAATCTATACTTATCATTTTTAATATTTTTATATATTAAATATATTTTTTAACGCTTAAACCCGTAGGGTCATTTTAGCGTTTTCCCCTCACTCAACTAAATCACCCTAGAGTTTGTACACATCCAATCATCTAGGAAGTACACCCTCCGTACTACGACTAGTTCACAGTGTGTCTAGTTCATCTAGCTCAATTAGACTCTATCCAAACTCACTGCTCTGGCTAGTGTCTGCGACTAGTTCACAGTGTGCCTAGTTTATCTAGACCAGCTAGACTCTGGCTAGGCTCATCGCTCTGGCTAGCGCCGACTACTAGTTCACTGTGTGGTTGGTTTATCTAGTCTTACTAGCTCCTCTGATCACATTAGTCTCACTTGGCCCCGTCCTTCAATCAGTCTAATCTCATCAGCTCCTTTAGCATCACCAGACTTTAGCTAGGCTCACCGCTCTGGCCAGTCCAGTGCCACCCAACAGAGAACTCAAGCACCCAAGATGCCAGCGTACACAAACTCATTCTATAGCCCTGACCTGAGAGTCAAAGCTCCGCAGTGCTATTAGGAGACGTCTGTCTTCAAGAACCGAGCACTTTGTTCCTAGTCACTAAGGTTATTCGTGTCGCCGCCTTCACTTTCACTGACTAAGTTTTCGGACATACAAAGGTTCAGTATATCTTTCCGACCTTCATCTCCCCCATCCCGCAGAACATTAACTTTTCGTGAGCTGGAGACAACGGAAACGTGGATCCAGACTTGTCTCAGATGAAACTAGATCCAACCCCGCATTTGCGTATTAGTAGCCAAGGAAACCACGTAAAACCCTGAGTGGGTTGGCCGGCCTCCTGAGTGTACGGTACAAGGGATAACCTCATATTAAGGTCCTCCCCCGGCTGGATTTGAACCCTCGACCTCCAGGTCGAAAGACAAGCGCTCTACCACTGAGCTACCGGACTCGGTATATATTATATTATTTTAATTAATTTAATGACTAATAATGTATTTTATATTCCTAAATAAACAGGTACTTCATTTATACAAATTTTAGTTTCCGATTTTGTTAGTACATGCATCCATTATTCTTAATAAGATTAGAAAATAAACAAATATTTTATTAATATACTTTCGCTGATTATGCGAGTGTTCAAAATTATATTTTTAACTAAATTAATATGTTTCAAGCGTTATTTAATTATCCTGTTTTAGCCAAGCCAGTACATAAACATTTCTCATTATCCTCCCCATATCTCTCTTTAGACTAGACCAACTCTCCTCCAACACACACACACCTGATATTATTATACTTTTGCATAATTTGCTATTTTATTCATTTAATAGAATAATTCAAAAGTCGCAATAGAGTATAAAATCTGAAATGTGTGTATATTTTATTTATAAAATAAATTATTATTACCTTAAGTAAGCCACTGTAATTTTGTAGTGAAAGTCTGCAATACTTGGATGTAGTGAAGGTTTAGACGAATTTACATAAGTTAGGCTCTCACATGTACAATAGTAAAAATGTAAGGATTTATGAAGTTTAGACACTTGATTTAAAAAAATCACAAATCTTCAAAACGTGTTTAGATTGGTCTGATATTTTTTACACACACAAAGCTATGTACAGTTAACAAAAATACTAAGTTAAATTTTATTCAGTATTAGTTTAAAATATGTAGTCAAATATTTTATTCAAATAATATCTGTGTTCAAAAATTGTAAACATTCATTTGTATTTTTCTTTTAAATATTAACAAAGTTTTTTTCCCTTAAAAGGTTTATTTCTCATTATTCAGTAATAATTCAGTAGTATCATTATTGAGTAATATATTTACAACTAGTGCAATTTTTATAATATATTAAAGTACATCTAATTTCTTCAAATTATAAATTATTATAGCTCTCAATAAATTATTTGATCTTTGTTAATATTTTTTTTATTTTTATTAACAGCTTTTTTAACTTGTGTTTTCTAATATATTTATATTTTCTTTTCAATCTCTCCTTTAAATTTTAAACTAGAATTTATAAAGCACAAATAACTGCTGCCTTTAACCTTAATACAAAACTATTAATTATAACAATAAAAGCCCTCTCCCACTGGTCAATCCCCTGGGGATTGTTTTTATTCTTCTACCACTAGAAAATTCCATGATAAAATACTTTATTATAAGTAAAAATTTATTATATTTATGCTTTTAATATATATATTATTATATAATATATATATATATATATATATATATATATATATATATATATATATATATATATATATATATTATATATATATTACTAACTTTAGTAAAAATTCAATTTGTACATTATTTCATTTTTTATTCTTTTGGAAGTAACATTATGTACAACAACTTATGTTTGTAAGACAGAAGCAATAACATGATTTTTAGATTTATTTGATAGTTTCGGTTTTATTGATTGACATATATAACATAATGTAAACAAATCTCGTTTTTTGACTAATGAACATTTGAAAATTCGCTTACATGGAGGCAGCATGCCATTAATAAAATCTAGTGATATATCAAACTGATATAAGACAACAACTTTGTGGCCGCGGAGCGGCTAAAAGGCCGAAGGTCTCTTGTTTTTTTGTCGAGAGAAAAGGCGGTGAGCTTGATACGGCAAGAGGGGCTTGTACTGGTGAGGCTGGTGAAACTAATGGCAGGTGGGCCTATTGAGGCCTATAAGACCAAAATAGGTAATGATATTAATGACATAGACAAAGAAAACTGTGAACCAGTCATAATTGCAAAAACGAACTGAGAGGATAGAAGTTGCAAGGACTTTATTCGACGCAGTGTGCACAAACTCTAGGGTTGATTCAGGGGGTAACATAACACTAAAATCGTGTCACCACCGTTCTTCAGCAAAAAGAGGGACCCAGACAATTGATTTTTGAGATTTGAACCATAGGAGATTCCTAAATATTTTGTCTTTTAGTGCTAAAATCTATAAAGAAAAACACTAACTGAGCTTTAAATTAGTGCAAATAGTGGTGTGTCTTTCAGAGACATAGTTTGGTATATCTCAGTGGCGTAGCCAGGGGGGGGGCTGAGGGGGCTTCAGCCCCCCCCAAAATTTTACATAACCTAAACCCGCAATAAATGTGTCAAAAAAATAAAACCTAAAAAATATATAGAAATAATAAATTACATAACATATATTTTTGACAATAAACTTATAATATAAATATTATAATATATAAAAAAAATATACAATGGAATTGGAAGATATAAAAATAATTTGAAAACATTAAACAATATAATATATATATGTATATATATATATATATATATATATATATATATATATATATATATATATATATATATATATATATTTACCATATACAATTTTTAACATTCAGCCCCTCCCGAAATTAAATCCTGGCTACGCCACTGGTATATCTAACAGCATAATTATGCGCAGTTCCTTTGAAAAATAAAGAAAAAACGAGTAGTGCACCGTTTTGGACCTTAAGCAAAAAAATGGATAATTAAGTACGGAAACACGGATTCCAAATGATATCCGTCCTATATGCGGACCACCGCGCCAGAATTCATTTTAACATCGGTATTTAGAGACTTAAACTGTTTCCCCTAGTTTTTATCAAGCCTTCACTGGCCTACTCCAAGCCTTCTTCTTGACCAAGGTTCCTAACCTACAGGAGCCCGCGGATCAATTTATAGTATTCTAAATCCACCATTAATCTTCAGGCGGCGTTTTTACCTTCCCCCTCTATTTAAAACCGAACCCCCATACCAATGTAACTACCACAATTTAATAGTCTGTCTTCTTTATGTTACCAACGGGGATAGCAAGCCCGATATGAATATTATCAGGTATTTTTCTGATCAAATGCGTAGGTATCATGACTGTACTTAATGGGTAACAATCAATATTTTCTCACGTCCAGATGGCAGTGGTGACGACGTGAACTGTGTGTGAATAGTTGCATTGTATCCACGTCTGCAACTGCATTTTTTATTATTATAATATATTACATTATTTGCATTATATTTACATAAATGGGCGTCTCAGAACTTTTCCTGTGCCATATTGGACTAGCTACGTTCATTCTCTTCGCTTAGGACTCACTTTGCTCGTCCTCAGAATATAAAGATAATCTAATTTATATGGAAGTTCGCTTAGAACGTTCTTAGACATTAAAGAAATCTGTCTTATTTTCAGAGTTCACACATCCAGGTACTGACCTCGCTCGATGCTGCTTAACATTAGTGATCCAACAAAACCGAAGATATACCAGCATTATTGAAATGACATCTAGATATTTATTTATTACTTAAATGATACGTTTTCAATCGAATCACTTACAAATGTATATAACTAAAACAAATGGGGACAATGAGATGAAACTCGACACATTTGTTAGTCTTATGTATGACTACATGCATGCAAAATTTCAAATTGATCAAAACCTTTTTTTTTGTTTATGAATTTTATATTATATTTATATAATATATATATATATATATATATATATATATATATATATATATATATATAATATATACATACATATATAATATATATATATATATATATATATATATATATATATATATATATATATATATATATTTATATATATATATATTTATATATATATATATATATACATAATATATATATATATATATATATATATATATATATATATATATATTATATATATATATATATATATATATATATATATATATATATATATATAAATATAAATAATATATATTATATATATATATATATATATATATATATATATATATATAATATATATATATATATATATACATATAAATAATGAAGTTATTGAAAGAAAAATCCTTCCTGTTATAAAAGTGTAACGGTTTACACTTGTACTACATTTTAACTTAATACGTTTATTTTCCGATTTTTTCCATTTTTAAAAAAAAAACATATGTCATACTATAAAAATTCAACTAAGGCTGATAATGAGATGAAACTTAGCACATATGTTATTAATATACATAGCTACATGCGTTTGAAATCTCAATCTAATCGTACCATTTTTCCGCGTTTTATGATTTTTCGCAATTTTGTCCGAGTCATTATAGCGGGTTCGCGACGTTATAAAAAATATTTTCCGAATAGCATAAGTACAGCTGTATAATAACTTTTGTAAAAAGTTTCAGTTCTCTAGCATACATACATGGAGCTACGATGATAACAGACACACACGCACTCTTACAGACAGAAAACTTTGCGAAACCACTTAAGAGGCTATACAAACACCTGAAACGGATAATTCCGGTGACATCCCGGTTTCGGATTTGTTTGCAAACACAATACTTTTCCTATACCTTCGATATGAATGAGGAACAATAATAAGTCCTAATAAACCAAGGATCTTGAATAAAGGGGATGACGCACTAAGTCGATTTGCCATACAAACAAGTGACCCCATCGAGAACCAAAAAATAGAGAGAATTCAGCACGAAACACACGCTAAAAACCAACTGCACATGCTTGGTACAAACTGCGCATGCTTACAATACTTAAAACAGCGCAGGTCTTAAAATTTAGAGGCAAACTTACGTCACAATAGTTTCTCATTGTTTATTGCTTGAGAAGGTTGTAACAAAACACGCTTAAATTATCACTCATTGAAGAGGCAAAGTATAGTCCAAAATTTAAAATTAAATAAGCACAAATGACTTAATAAGCACCACAAATGTAACAATCGCGAGAAGCATAGAAGAAAGTTGAAATGCAAACTCGACAACCATGCTACATAACCTGTGTTTGGCGCCTTTTTTTCATTATAACCAAGGGTAAGGTAAGTTTGCCCCTATTTCTCTATCTCATACAACATCCATGAAGTCAGAAATATTCCTTAATGCGTCATTCCCTTTATTCAAGATCCTTGTAATAAACAATACAAATCAATAACAATACAAAATCAATGGAACTTACATAAAAGAACGTTTTCCTCTAAAAGGGAGAAAAAATAATTTTCCGCCCTTATTTATAGGGAGGAAAAACCCGTATTACGTGAAAATAAGGGAGGGAACAAAAATCTGGGCGGAAAGTGATTTCCTTTTCGCCCTACTGTATCGCGCAATCGGTTAGACACTTGTCTGGTAATCTCAAGGATCTTGAATAAAGGGGATGACGCACTAAGTCGATTTGCCATACAAACAAGTGACCCCATCGAAAACCAGAAAATAGAGAGAATTCAACACGAAACACACGCACAATGCTTGGTACAAACTGCGCATGCTTACAATTCTTAAAACAGCACAGGTCTTAAAATTAAGAGGCAAACTTCCGTCACAATGGTTTCCATTGTTTATTGCTTGAGAAGGTTATAACAAAACTCGCTTAAATTATCACTCACTGAAGAGGCAAAGTTTATTCCAAAATTTAAAATTATATAAGCACAAATGACTTAACCAGCACCACAAATGTAACAATCACGAGAAGCACAGAAGAAAGTTGAGAAGCAAACTCGACAACCTTGCTACATAACCTGCGTTTGGCGCTTTTTTCATTATAATCAAGGGGAAGGGGTAAGTTTGCTTCAAATTCTCTATCTCATACAACTTCCATGGGGTCAGAAAGTTCCTTAATGCATCATCCCCTTTATTAAGATCCTTGGGTAATCTAAAGATTCTAAGTTGAAATCGAGTCCAGGAAAGTTTGTTTTTATTGTTTTACTCTATACCTGGGGTTTTATTAGTAACTTTAACAACAAATGCTGCATTTTTATGATATTTGCTACTGCTTTTGTGTGTTTAATAAAGATGCAACATCTAAACTAGAAAAAACGTATAATTTTTACTAAAATACGGTAGAAATAAAAATGGCGTCACTACTTTTCTTACCTTATTTGTATCTTGCTTTAGGTAAAAATCGTAGTCAGCGATTACACTTCACACCTTAAAAATCACAACTTTTAATTGTATTTAACTTTTATTAATTCAAAAGTAAACCAACGAAACTAGAAAAGAAACAAATAGTTTCTTTTGTATCTTCATATTATTTGTTTAGGTCTAAAATAATTACGTATGACAGTGTTGTAGTTATACTTTGACCTTTGTTTCGTGAATAACCAAAAAGAAGAAAGATACGCAAAAAGATAAAATGTAACGAAAATAATGTTTATATTATTACTTGATAGATGTTTTTATTGCTGAAAAGGTATTCTTTAAAATAAATCTGTGTTGTTTTTAAATTAAAACTTTAAGTTGGCATTACTGTTAATTTGTTTAACTGAATGACTAAGCAAGTCAAACCCTGTATTTTTTCATTTATCTGTGATTCTTTTTTATTTTTTTACTTATTTGTTGTTGGCTAAATAACAATATTGTGATTTTTATAAGTATTTAGTGTTTTTAAAGAGAGTAAGTAGTTGACCATTTTAAATTAAGCAATACTTTGCATGTATAGATAAATTAGTTTTATCTGATTTGCAATTATAAATAAAATCAAAGTTATATTTGTTAATATTTTTTCCTTTTTAGAGGAAAAAACCTTGTACGTACCACGGGAGAAAACAGTCATTAAACCATTTTTTATTTTCCTCTCTCGGCTTTGCTGATTCCCTTAGCTCCGCCTCGGGAATCATCCCTATAAACCCCTCGGCTTACGCCTTAGGCTCCAACAAATAACCGGGCGAAATGACTCTGTTTCCTCCCTTGGTACTTAACTACATAGAGATATATACTAGAGGAGGCATAGCCTATCTCAATACATTGAGAGGCCTGAAACATCGTATTGGGGGCTCTCAGGGGCTCTGTGTAACCTCATTGAAACCTCCTTCAAGAGTGAGTTTTCGGCTTCCTATACCTTGTTTGTGTTTTGATTTGTATTTTTAACGTACTACTATATAAGATATTGCAATTTTGTACTCATTATTTGATTACATTATAAGCGAAGGTGGTCAGGTTATTTTGTCATTGTTTCAAAATTCAACCCATAGGACCCCTCCAGTAATAATATCTCTGTGCTGAACTATTTTAGTACATAACAAAAACACAAGCGATATGCGAGAGTCGATAACATTGAACTATTATAACCTTAACACACTCTTTGAAAAGGTTACAATGAAGTATTTCAGAGCTGATGAGATGTTTCAAGTGTCTTAATGTATTAAAATGTGGTTAGCACCCTTAAATTAAAATATTACTACGTACACACAGTGTACTCAACAGGTGATCCTATTTTATACGCATTTAATACAATCCGGTTCTTACACCGTATTTGTTTAGTCGATCGAGTGAGATGACCGATCTTGCCAAAACAACGCGTCTTTTATTGTGAACTTAGGTTATAAGGAAGTTTGAAACAAAAAAAATTAATTAAATTGTGATTTCTTTGAATAATAATAAAGTTACACTAAAAAATCGGGTACGGGGTACCTCGGAACTTTTCCTCATTACATCAGATACTTAGTGTACTTATTTATTAGGTAATAAATAAGGTATTAGGTATTAAATTTCAACTCAATTGGACCATTTTCCAATTTTTTAAAAAACGTACACAAGTCATTCAATAAAAATGGAACTCTGATCGCATCATTTTTCCGCGTTTTATGATTTTGCGAAATTTTTCGGGTTAATGACGTCAAAAAAAAATTATTTTCCGAATAGTACAACTACAGCGGTAGACTTATTTTGTACAAAATTCTTTATGTACAAACTCTCTAGCATAAATACACTCGGCGCTACGATGATAACTGACAGACACACACTCACACACACATACAGACATACAATTTTGCAAAACCAACTCAGGAGTTGGTTTTGTATACTTTTCCTTACTGTATAAATGAGGAAAAATATTTCATTATTATAATATTTCAACAGTGTTTTATGAAAAAGGGTAATATTTAAGTGAAATAAAGCAAAATAATAGTTTGACTAAAAGGTTATCTGTTAAATACGATCGCATCTAAAGGTACATACTTCATATTGAGGGATCGATCTAAATTTCATCTCCCAAGTTCTAGCGTATCGGGCTGGATTCCCTCCGCATGGTTCTTACAGAGTATGTAACCATATTTAGATCTTACCAAAAACCACTTGTGTGGTAAAATACTCCCCGCCAAGTCTTTGATCCAAAAAAGTAGGAAATCAACTTTTCTGTCCCACCAAGTCATGTCCGTATTGGGTGGAGACAGTCGTAGGCGTTTCAAAGTGAAGTTACTAGGTTGGCAATAGTTAAGGGCCCTATTTAGATTAAGAGGCAACCATCAGCTTATTCTCCTAGGCGGCAAGCCAGCTGTGTGAACGAGTTTTATATTTTTTTAAGGCACGCCCTTTACAGATATTATAATATTATTTATTTACCTATAACCATTTTCACGCTACAGACCCTCAAAAACCCTACTTTGTTGCGTAGCATAATATTCACTGGCAGCTTATGTAGATTTTTGATTTTTTTACTGACTAAGCGGGGTATTTTTACTTTTCTTCTTGACTTGTCGGGGCGGAACGCTGCTGCGTTCCTAAATATAACACTTTATACGATCAGCAAATTTAGAATACTGTGTGAACTTACTATATGTCTATTATGCTAGAGATATATGATCCAATTTTGGTCAATGCAAAAATAATACTCTTGGCCTAAAAATAACGATAGATTTCAATCTAAAATAATATATTAGATAATAAATACAAAAAAATAAAATTTACATAACTTTCTTATCTAATAATTATTCATCAATCCAGATTTCATTATCATCTTGTTGACCTTTCTATTAGAAACATATCCGGAATGAATTTTTCACATAGTGGGGGAGTGGGGTACAGGTTGGCTTGGAGAGGGGGCTCGCTCCCTGCGGTTTCAATCTCAATCTATTCCTCATCACATTCAATCCAAACCCTTCTAATTATAAGTAATCTCAAATTTCAAACTCATTATTTCTAGATTTAGCTTCATTAAAACTGAACCAATATTTTAAGTAACAAACAAAACTACTTTAATAATAAATTGTGCTTTAATTAACAAATTTTGCTATACTGTATTTTGCTATAATTTAATTATTTAAATGTTTATTTATTAATCTGTTTTTATTAATTAAATGGTTATTTTGTGCGGTTAATTTGGATAAAAATGTGGTTGCTTGTTGGTTTATTCGTGGCTATTGCAATAACATTATTTTTTGCTGATAGTATAATAGACAAAATTTTATTCCTGACTCAATTCTTTCAGTCCAAGAAGTTGCAGTCCATACCGGGTATGTAGTGTTTTATTACGCATAATTTATTAATTTATTTTTAGAAAAACGAACAAAAGTCAAGTGACGTTGTAATAATGTATTTATTTAACGAAAAAAATACTAAGACAGCAATTGTGAACAAATTAATTTAACCTATGGGTTCTCAAAGTGCAAGAAGCGTAGCACAGGTGGTACGAAAGACTTTTAGGTGGTACGCGGAAAGTTATGAAAACCAAAAATGAACAACTATTTAAAGAAATCAAGTCATTTCAAGTGAATGTTTAACATTTTTATCGTAAAAAAGGAAAATGTTTGGATACTTTTCTTTGTAGTATTCATAATTATTATCAATTAGAAAATGTGCATTTACAACAATTCTATTTCTGTTTTCTTCTATTAACAATGAATATTGATACTAAGAAATATCAATATCTATTATTTGACATATTTACTCTGTTTTATCAGTGATAGACTACACAGTGGCTTACTATATCTCTTCTAATAGAAGGGGCCTATTATATCCTGCCACTCTTAACATAAATTTATTACATCACTGAGTGGAACGGCAAATATTATATTGGATGTTTGATGGTCTGTAATGACAAAGGGCATGAAAACCTCTGTTTGAACGTACTAATCTACGGACAAGCATAAAAAGCCGGTCTTGATCCTAAGAAGACCTCTACCTCCGACATTAAACGTTAAAGCGTTAAAGATCTGTTTAAGATTCTTAAATAAAGACCTTTAGTAAAAAAGTTGAGGACCCGCTATTCCTCCTAAGCTCTTAAAAGTAGGTCGAGGTTTTGTTTTTAGAGCATTACACTACTTAGGTTGGTCCTTAATGCAAACCCGGAAAGTAAAAGGATTATTTTAAGTAAAAGGGTAAAAGTCCTTTTACCCCCTGAAAAGTCTTCTGACTCGCAGAAAGTTATCAACTTGTTTAGGGATAGTACTTCTAGTTCCTCTCTTAAGAAACGCTGGCAAGACCAAAAGTTTGCAAGAGTCGAGGTTGTAATCTTTGGACCTGAGCCAGTTCTCTTCATTATCAGCTGTTTTGTTTCGGCTCAGGCTTCAGGATGACCTGTATAGGTTGAGTTTTGCTATGATTTTGATATTTCTTTCCAAACTGGTAGTCATATTGTTAGCTGCTAAAAAGTATCCCCTCCTGTAACAGGGGACTAAAAAACAACGAATTAAATTTAATTTTAATATTTTTAATAATTTAATTTAATTTAATTAAATTAAATTAAATTTAATTTAATTATTAAAAATATTAAAATTAAATTTAATTTAATAATAAGAAAAGAATAATGCATGTTTTGTGAGAATTGATTGCTTTCAGTGCAGCGATACTGCTGTTTTATTTCAACAAGCTGATAAGATAAAACACGTGAAAGCTATTCTACTATAAACTATATTATCATTCATTCAAGACAACGTTTCAACATCATACCAACATGGATTCTTTCATAAAATTTTTGCAGGATTGACGAGAAAAAAACGAATTGATTATTCATTGACCACAATAAATATCAATGGTATACTCGTGTCAGAAGTTCATTCTCCACCGACCTCCGACAAGGCCTAATTTTGACCTAGAATTTTTTTCTAGAAAATCTTTCATATCTTCTAACGCATAAACATATTTTTCTCTTAGCTAACAAAATATGCTAGCACTAGTAAACATTTTGTTGAAGGACAACACAATTTTATCATAATAGAATGGTCTATAAAATAAATTTGGTTGAAGTAAACACATTATTTCATAATACAATGTGTTCAAGGTTGAAGTAAAACACAATTATTTCATTATACAATGTTCTACAAAACATCAATTTTGTTCAAGTAAAACACAATTATTTCATAATACAATGTTCTACAAAATTATTTTGTTCAAGGATACTATGTTCTACGAAATATAATTTTGTTGAAGGAAACACAATTTTTTCATAATACAATTTTCTACAAAACATCAGTTTTGTTGAAGGGCATAGGGGGTGTTAGAAAAAAATCTTACTGGAGAGAAAAAAAAATTTTTTTTGGATATTTATTTCTCTCAGTTTTACGCTACTTATGCCAAAATTTCGACACTTTATTATTCTGATCGGGCAATAGAGAATAATTAGTAATTATTGCAATGATGAATGTTATCATTTCCCTAACCAATACATTAGTTTCTGAGGCGAAAGCCAAGCGAATCGAAGCATTTACCTAGTGGATGCCGAGGGATTTAAACAAATGTAAACGAACTTTTTCATATAATTTCAAGTGACTTACAAACTAAACATTCAAGGAATTTTCATTTATTATAAGTTTCGTTATCTGACGATAAGTCGAACGTCGAAAAGTAGTTAATAAATAAAATTATTTGGCCATTCAAATTTTAAAATGTAATATTTAAAATTTTCAAAATGGCGACCAATATCGAAATGAAATTTTGTGATCGATGGACCACAGGTAGATTTACATTTGTGTCGAATGTCAACTCGAACGGTTAAATGTTTGATTTTAAAATATGTTTTTAAATTTCTGATAATCATGATTCAGTTATGACTCAGATTTCAAGGTGTAAGGGTCAGGGTTCAGAGGTTTATTTTTACCTGTTATTTTATTATCTATTTTTAATGATTCTATAAAATTATTTATTTAGTTTATTTGATCAAGAATATAATAAAAGTTACTTTGTTTTTAGTTTTAACTAAATTCATCTTATATTCTGTACTTAAAAGTAGCTTTCAATTATCGATTTTCAATAACCTTTGTTGGTTATACTATTTAATCTATTTTAATAAAGTGAAAGTAAATTATTCTCTAAAGATGAGCATATGCAAGACTTGCAATCAATCTGTATCTAGAGTTAGTAAAATAAGATCTATTGTGAATTTTGCAAAGGGTTTTTCCATTTAAAATGTGCAAATGTGAATGAAAGTGATATAGAGTTTTTAGTGTCTAGCAATAATGTTTGGAGGTGTAAGGAGTGTCTTAAAACAAGAAGAAACAGCCGTAGTGATACCGACTTTATAGACAATAAGTCATCTGATTCTTCAGGTAATGATAATAGTTTACACAAAGTACCAGAAGATGGGGGAAAAAATAGTGTAGTAGAATGTCCAGGAGATACCGAGTCTCATGGCTCCCATACAGACAAACAAAGTGATAATTCTAGTAGCCACGTTGTTTCTACTTTAGTAACTCAACCTGAAGGGTCTAATAATACCAAAACTTTAAGTACCGTCATTGGGAACAAAGATTCTTATGTACATGAGGAGGGCTTTGAATCAGCTGAAAACAACAAGACAAATAATTGTGATTCTTTAAAGTCAAATGATCCTTCTATTCTTGTTAATAATCAAGAGAACAATAAAAATGTATATATTGAGGGTCATTTAAAAGAAACTGGCAGTGATTCTTCAACTGAATATCTAAATAAAAATAATGAGTCAGTTAACTTATCGAAGCAATTATTTCAAGAAATGTTAAATAATGTAAAAGACGACATTATCAGTAACCAATCTAAGATGGAGGCGGAGCTGAATAAATCCATCAATTTCATACATGAAGGTCTAACGGATATTCAAAAGACTTTAGAAACTCATACTAACAGACTTGACAACCACCAACAAACTATTGATAACTTAAAGACTGAAATTGTTGTTTTAAAGAAGGAACTTAATGAAGCCACCCAAAGAGGTGAAGCTAATAGTCAATACTCGAGACTGAATTCACTCGAGATCTATGGAGTACCTGAAACAAATAATGAGAATGTTTTACATATTGTTAAAGCTGTTGGTCAAGCTCTCGGTGTACAATTGAAGGACGAGGATATCGACGTTTGCCACAGACTTAAACCTAATCCCAACAGGACTACTAGAGGTATTATTGTCAAGTTTGTTAGACGAATAGTGAAAGAAGAATTCCACCAAAAACGAAAAATAAAAGGTACAAATTTCACTACAGAAAACATTGGTATAAAGCTTGCAACTCCAATGAACATTTACGTGAATCAGTCTTTATCTCGTTCGAGAGGTACACTGCTGTCGAAGGCTAGAACAAAGGGTGCTGATGCAAATTACAAATACATATGGGCTGACTCAGCAGGCAGGATTAAAGCAAGAAAAACTGACAGTTCAAAAATAATTTTATTAACATGCCAAGAAGACATTAATCTACTTAAATAATATTTCATTATATGTTGAACTTATTTTTTGTTTCTCTTTTTAAGTTAAAACCATTTTTTTTGTTTAAATATTGCTTTCCATGTTTTTACTTATACTATCTTATAAAATGCATTAAAGAATTTAGGCTTATTTATATATTTGTACTTTTAAATTTTTAATTTTTTTTCTTTATTTTTATATAATTTGCAATTTTTATATCAAAGTGTTATTATTTGATAAAATACAATTTTATATCAAAACAAAATATTATATGTTTTTATATGAAACATGTTAATAAATGTATTCATACTTATTTTATTTTAGAAATACCTCATTTGATAGAACAAATTAAGCCTATCTCTTTCATGCATTTTTTTTTATTATTTTTCCCCCCTTGATTTGTTTACTAAAAGGTATTATTACAAAAAATTCTTAGTAAATAATGACTAACTCAGAGGTTTTAAATTTACTTTATCAGAACACCA
Source organism: Microvelia longipes (assembly GCA_018340805.1). Classification (NCBI taxonomy): domain Eukaryota; kingdom Metazoa; phylum Arthropoda; class Insecta; order Hemiptera; family Veliidae; genus Microvelia; species Microvelia longipes. The sequence goes on from JACMZG010001908.1 coordinate 55,897,713, forward strand.
GAGGGTTACGCACTAAGACTAAAGAGTTTTATCTGAACTTGTTATCTATAGATACAGATATAATTGTTATCAGTGAGACATGGTTGGATGCTGGTGTCTATGACGGTGAGATAATGGATGCTAGGTATGATGTATTTAGAGGAGATAGAGATCTACAGGTGAGCTGTAAAAAGTCTGGTGGAGGTGTCATGATAGGTGTGTTAAGGAAATATCAGCCAGTCTACATGGGGTTCATTGTTGTGCAGACTATGAAACTATCTCAGTTAGAATTTATATGAACAGTTTCTCTATCTTAGTGACAGCTTTATACATGCCATACTCAAGTACAGAGAAGCTTGAGTCATTTTTTGATCATTTTGATTCCTTAAGTAGAAATAGAAGGGACATCAACATTGTAGTGGGGGATTTTAATATAAAAGAAATTTCTGATTCTTTCTACGACTTAACTAGAGGATCAGGTTTAACTATTTCACTAAATAGATTCAATTTACTTTACAGTCTTAAATCATATAATAATATTAAGAACATTAATAATAGAACTCTAGACCTGGTCCTGGTGGGAGGAGAGGGGGAGGATGGTCAGGTCTCAGTGACCAGGGGTGTACCTTTGGTCGCTGAGGATTATCATCATCCCTCTCTCAATATTTCCTTACAATACAAGTTAAATAAGAAATATCACTCTGTGTTGAATGTTTCCTACTATAATTTTAACAAAATTGATATCACAAGCCTGATAAATGATTTAAAAAATTTTAATTGGAGTAATGTACTTAAGATAAAAAATGATGTTGATTTATCGGTCGATACTTTTTATAATGCATTATATAATATTTTAGACCTTAAAGTCCCCAAAGGAACAATAAAACAATCCATTTCATTTCCTTCTTGGTACTCCAAAGAACTCATTCTTAACATTAAATTGAAAAATAAACTGAGTCGTAAAAGAAAATTCTCATCTAATAGAAACAAGGAGTACATACAACTTAGAAAATGGGTTAAAAAGAGAATTAAAGAAGAGTATAATGACTATATAAATTCAATTCAAATAATTTAGTAGAAACAATGTTAATTCCTTTTGGAATTTTGTTAAATCCAAGAAAGGTTCAAATGTTACCAATAAGAAGGAAATGAAATGGAATGAAAACATTTACGTTGGTGATGATGTTGCTCAGGGTTTTGCTGATTATTTTTCTCAAGTGTACGAGCCTAGAAAGTCACCTCCTCCTGACTTAAATTCATTATTTTGTGACAATGATAACTCTGCTCTAGATATGTTTAGCCTACACTCTGTCTCAGATCATGACTTTGATAAGGCCTTGGCAAAACTCAGATCTAAGAAGTCTAGTGGACCTGACGGTATCCCTACTTATATATTAAAGTTATGTGCACCTGCCCTTAAGATACCACTCTTACATATTTTTAATTTATCAATTAAATTAGATTGTTTTCCAACTAAGTGGAAACAAACTAAAATAGTTCCAATATTCAAAAAAGGAAAAACAGACATGATTGCAAACTATAGACCGGTGTCTTTAATCAATTCTTGTGCAAAATTATTTGAATATGTGTTGTGTGATAAAATTTTTTCTCATGTAAATAATGAAATATCACAGGTACAACATGGTTTCTTACCTAAGAAATCTACTGTTACTAACTTGCTGTCGTTTACAAATTTTATATCAGATTCTATGAAGATAGTGGAAGGGCAGATGTGATTTATCTGGATTTTGCCAAGGCCTTTGATAAAGTGGATCTTAATATTTTAATTAATAAAATGTTTAAAATGAATTTTTCAAAAAATTTTATTAATTTTATTATTAGTTATTTGTATAACAGAAAGAATTATGTTGAGGTGTTTAATTGCAAATCTGCTTATTTATTAACAGCAGTGGGGTGCCTCAGGGATCTGTTCTGGGTCCATTATTATTTTTAATCATGATCAATGATCTGCCTGGAGTGGTGAAGCATTCCAAAATATCCCTTTTTGCGGATGATAGTAAAATATATAAAAAAATTAATAATATTCTGGATGTCTCTCTACTTCAGGCAGATCTTGATAGAGTGGTAAACTGGTGTTCCCTAAATAACATGTATCTCAATATAGAGAAATGTAATTTCATGACGTTTACATGCAAATTATCTTGGATTTCTCCTCAATATTTCATAAACAACACGTTAATAATTGAAGTTAATTGTATTAAAGACTTAGGAGTATTTTTTGATAGGGATCTTTCATTTAAACAACATATAAATAACATTATTAATAACTCTTATAAATTACTTGGATTTATTATGAGAAACACCATCGACTTTAATAACTTGACAGCTATCAAGTTATTATTTAATTCTTTAATAAGATCTAAGTTAGAATACTGCTCAGTGGTATGGTCACCAAGTAGCAAGAAAGCATGTAAACAGATTGAGGTGGTCCAGACAGGTTCCTCAGGTACCTCTACTACAAGAAACATGGTGTGTACTGTCCTAGAGATACTCCCACTTTGACTTTAAGAACTGATCTCTCTTACAACACTCTAGAGTCTCGACGCAAGTTAGCAGTATGGTCGTATTATATAAACTTATAAATAATAATATTGACAGTAGTGAATTATTGTCACAAATTAATTTTTATGCTCCACAGAGACTTATAAGAAAGCGAGAGCTTTTTTACATACCTGCATCCAGAACTCAACGTCATAATAACGCCCCTGTCATTAAAATGATGAGTTTGTATAACTCACACTGTCAACATGCTGACATATTCAACATGTCCATCAGTACTTATAAAAATACTTTGTTTAGTTTGTTGTAGGGTTGATTGTTATAGTTGTTATAAAATTGTGAAATAAAACATATAAACATACACAGACAACAACAGGTCTAACTTACGTTGTCTAATGAATTTAATTATTATTATGTATAACTGTTTCAATAGAGATAAAAGATTCGGCATATTTGCTTTGCTTATTATTTATATAATGAGTAAAAGGCAGAAATAAGTTTGAACAAAATTATGCTTATTATAAAATATGTTAAATATGTTTAAACCTGATTTTGTATTGTTTTGTTTTATAAATTTTTTTTTGTAGCCTTCTGGACCCTGAGTACTTGAATTCTGTTTTTTTTTTTGTTTTTATTTATATTTATTTCCTAATAATTTGAATTTTACTTTTATTTCATTTTTTGAAATCTGTAGACATTAATTTAGAAGTATTATTTTATTTTATTTTATTATTTTAAAAAAACTGTTTTGGGAGAAATCCTGTAGTTTTGTAATTTTTGAAATATATTTCTTTTTGAATTTGAATTTGAATTTGAATAATTCCGTAGACTTAAGTTAACAGGGTCTAAAATATACCATCTTCCGGACACCGCAACAAGACCTAAAGTCTGATTTTTCGTTCAAGTTTCAACTCTAGCATAAACACAGCGGAAGTTATGCGTTACAAGGACAGACAGATAGACAAACACACTCACACAAAAACAGACAGCATGATGAAAACCGCAATCAGAAGGATAATAATGAAACCTTGGTTATGGATTTTTTGGGTGGGCACAATACTTTTCTTTATACCTACTCTAGAAGGCGATGAAAAGTAATTATTGGAGCTTCTTCAAATGACACAATTCTTGAGTTTTTTCCTGATTTTTATATTTTAGCTCATTTCTAAAAAAAGTGAACTCGATTTAAACATCATATCTATTCTAATTTTTAGCGAATTCCCTTTGGGAATAAATTCGCATATGGGATAGTTGTCATGACGGCAGTCGAACCTGGCACCTCGACATAAATCCGTCTAAGTGGTCCCTAATGACGAAACAATCATTTAGCGAATCTTTATATATATATATATATATATATATAATATATATATAAAGATGGATAAAGATGAAGATATATATATATATATATATATATATATATATATATATATATATATATATATATATATATTATATATATATATATTATATATATAATATATATATATATATATATATATATATATATATATATATATATATATGTGTGTTGTGTGTGTGTGTGTGTGTGTGTTTCTAGACACTTCCTTGTAAACACGCTATATTTCGAACGGATTAATATTTTTTAATCAAACTTGGTACGAAAATCAACCTTTGGGAGGACACGAACCCTAATCAGGTTTTTGTGACGTCATTAACCTGGTTTGCCGAGTCAGTATATTTAAAAAAATCGGCATAATTCAGGGTTTATATATTTTGCCGCAAAAAGGTCTATATTTATGTTTTTTAGGACGCTGAATCGAATGAAACCAGTCCGAAGTCAATACGAATACTCTAAGTGACCAAAAAAACGAAAAAACCATAGTAAATTATCGGAATCCAACATTTCGGTCGATAAAAATAAAATTACGAGTAGGGTGTCGTTTTCTATGTATTTTTGAGCGCTGAACCGAATATTTTGTGACTTCATTAATAGCTAGCTTACTTTAGTGAATGTAAGCTTTATCACGAAACCTTATGCTGAAAAACAATCTAATTTTATTTAAGATATTGTTTTTATTATATAAGTAATTTATATAAAAAGTGAAAGTTCTGCCTGACTGGGATGCAGTTTTCTGCAATCAAGTGTTGTGCATTATAGAGTAAATATATGTAGGGTGTGTGGATGTGTGATGAGATAGCCAGGAAGAGAGAGTAGCTGTATATCTAGGTTTTGTTACACTAGACAGGTTTCAGCACTCTTCATATGTTTTGATTTCCTTATTATGTTAAAATTAAACAGCTATACAAAATATGCATTTTTAAAGTATAATAATGTAAGTTTTTAGCAAATTGTCAAAGAAATACGGGCCATCGGCCCGTAGCCGCTACGCGGCGTCGGCCCGCCGGGCCGCGAAGCGACCTACCAATGGCGTTGCCATTGGTCGCATTAAAATTCACTAGTATTAAGCTATTCCTTAATCAATATCCTTTTGTATGGCCTTAGATTCTCGAGTGTATCAAATGTGTTCAACTATATAAAAATGTTTGTGTGTTATTAATGAATTTTTGTCAAATGTTTCAGGTCCAATACTAAGATGGCCGTTCGTAGGTCACCGTCCGCTGATCACCTCTCGAGGAGGTTTGGTCAAAGCAACGCTATCTCTCTCAAAGGATTACGATTCTGAGGTCGTGGGGTTGCAGATGGGTGGAAATTACTGCGTTACCGCGTGCTCTCCACAATCTGTAAAGGACGTCTTTACTAAGCCTGAATTCCAAGCTAGGCCTAACAATTACTTCACTTACCTTAGATCTATGGAAACAAATAAAGGTACAGTTAAATAAAAACGTGTTATTTATGACGTATTATCAGCGTCGTGCAAGAGAAAATTTTTTTGAGTCAGGCATACGAGATATTATTTTTACCGGCAGGGACGAGAGTCGAATAATGGACATCATGTTTATTGGCAATGACAAAGTTATAGGTCATACATCCGGAAATGCAGTAGACAATGTTGATAACTACATCTTTCAATAACGTATCACATATCTAACAGTGTGATTACTCTACTGGCGTATATCTTTATATATCTTTGTTAAAGGTTGATGCTAGAGATTGATTTATTCATACGGCTTTAACTCCTGGTTAATGGTAGCTGCAGTAACTGGACTACTGACTGGTCACTGTTACCTCCGAAAACATCTCTCTACCATTGGTATCTTAAAAGATAACCCAGTGTGTAGGCTTTGTGAATCGGAAACCGAAACTTCATCTCACATACTTCTGAGATGTGAAGCCCTAGCCTTTCAAAGGTTCACCAACTTTGGTAGCAGCATTCTCACCAAGTTTGACTCTACCAATGAATCACTGGTCAAAAAGATCCTAGACCTAGTCCGGGGAAAAGGATTATTCTGACCTGGACCAATTGAGGGGATTGTACAATAGACTTCCAGTCGCAGTGCAAATGGGGTCTATCCTCGACTCCAACCCCAATTTAATAATAATAATAACTCCTGGTTCATATCTACCTCAAGTAACCAGTATTCAATGTGGCCGTCATGCATCCTAGTAGATTATTGAAGCAGCAGTTATAGCTGTTAAACCTTGTTTGAACTAAGGAATATCTTAACAAAACTCTGTCAAGAGGTTTATTAGCGACAATCTGATAGAGTTAATACAGTGATTCATTGGAGGTTTCTTAATGAAACCAATTTCTTTTAATGTTAAGTTATAGTCCGGCAATGACGTCATTGCAGGAATAGACAGATAAAGTTCAATGTAAGCTGCCTTTACAAAGTCCTGCCATGATGTCACACCCCATTCATAAAAAATCAACACTCCGACTGTGTTTGGTTTGTTTACATCCTATTGAATCACATTATAACTGTCAATCATTATGCATTAGCGAGGCCGGGCTGATAACAGCTGATCCATCTATCAAAGCTGTCAAAGTTATTCTTACGAGTTCTCTCAAAGTCGAGAGGTGGACATTTGGGCGAACTCAATCAGGCGTCAACTGAATGACGGACACACCTTTATTCTTTCGTATAGACGGGGTCGTTTATACATTCTGAATGGGTATTTAGAATGTATACAAAATAACCTCAGTCTGCTAAAGGTCTTTTTGTTACACTTTATAATGCTAAAACTACTTGCTATTTTAGGTATAACAATGACAGACGGGCAGCTGTGGCAAGAGCAAAGGACTTTCGTCGTTAAACAGCTCTCAGAAGTTGGCTTTGGCAGAGATCTAATGAACTCCATGATAGAGGAGAATCTCGAGGTAACCATCCTGTTATCTGGCTCAGGGATTCAAAACTTAAGTGCTTTTCAGGGAGGCACTAGGTGATGTGGGCAATTAACACTTTTACATTTGAATTCTCATAGTTCGTGCTCTATGAAATTTGATCAGCAATCAGAAGGTAAGCTGTTCGAATAACAGCTCATTACGTACAGGGAGAGCTTTGCAGAGATAGGGAATTTTCATAACTAATATCTCAGCACCTATAATAGAGCCAATGTTAGATTACTCACCTATTATTAATACATCAATAGCATATTATATTATTGACCGATATCTTAATATTATTTTAGGCAGAAATGTTTCATTAAAATGTATCTTAATCTTTTACAGAACTTACTAAAGCAATTAGGAGATGGAGGATCGGAAGTAAATTTAAGCTCATATATTTCTAAATCAGTGATTAATATTTTATGGAGAATAGTAACAGGTATAAAATATTTTCTACGTTATTTTCTTTAAAGGTATTGTAATGGAGACAACGTGGAATTGAAATCTTACCAACGCAACAGTTCTTTGTCAACAACAATACTAACCATTTAGAGCCTAATAATCAATCAGTTGTTAAAACTAACTCACAAACTTTAACTTACTTGTTTTAACTTATCAAAACTAGGTAATTAATGTTTTACCTGATTTGCTCTCCCGATTACCTGATTTTCTCGTATGTGCCTATTGCGAAAAGCTTCTATCCGATTTCGATAGAAAGTAGGTTATTAAAAGTTTTATAACCAAATTTATTAAGTTATTATAAGTTAGGCTATTTAATGCAATCATCAAACTGCATAACATTGCATTCTACTTATATCATGGGAAGAGCTAATAGCGGACATTATTCCAGGTGCTGAGATCCCAGACGATAAGCTAGCGGAGCTGACGAGTTTGATGCAAGCGAGATCCAAAGCCTTCGATCAAGCTGGGGGCTGGCTAGCCCAGATGCCTTGGCTCAGACATATCTTCCCTGACTGGACTGGTTACAATATCATCATGGAAATCAACAAAAAACTTAAGAAAATTATAACTGTAATGACTGTTTCTTACAATATAACTATTTAAGTCATGCAAAAGTTCCAAATGGTGAATATTTCTCATAATCTTTCAACGTTGAATTGGTGCTACATGAGCCTGTAGACTTTCCTAGTTAAATCTAGAAGATCTGTATTTTGGTTGAAATAGCAATATGACATAATATGATTATATGTATTTCACATTATAACACCTTTTTATCCACAAAAGTATGACCGGAATATAAGTCACAATTTAAACCTAAAAATTCGATGTTATAATATCGAGCAATGACTATTCACATTTCAAACAATAAATGAGTAACAACTTGACCTTAAGAACGTGTCACAAAGTTTTGAACTAAACAACCAAACTTTTCTCATGGCTCTTCATGAGTCTTAACCAAAGGACTCGAGGTTCCATATTTCAACCGTAAAGTTATAACTCAAAACTTTATGCCATTAAAGAATCAAAATAGTTACGTAAAACATTATGGCACAAAGTCATTGGCTTAGAAAAATAAAGCAATTAAATAAAATCGCATCCTGGGTCCCTGGACAAGACAATTAAAAGGAATGAGTTGTCTGGAAGTTTATGGAAGCTAAACAGCTGTTAAAACTTAATAAAAGATATTTAATTGTCCTACTTAAAATATTGATTTGTCCATTATTTTTCTAAACCACTGATTTCTAAACCACTAATAAGACTTCTAATAAGGCTTGGAAACCAAAGTGTTATCAATTCATGGACCAATATGAAATTAAATTCTTGATCCTGATACAAAATATAGTCTCTTCATGGGATCAATTTTGACTGGAGCATAAGTATAATAGTATACGTATGGTATACAACTTTTTTAAAGCCTTTTTAAGTCGACTGTCATGATTTTTATCTACTCCTTGTATTGTAAGTTCTACTTACAGTCTTGTTATCTTACACTGTAAATGTACTTTTACTCCCTAGGGAGGAAAAGTGAAAGTGTTGCCAACTTGACAGAATGTTTTAGTAAAATTTTTAGGAATTTTAGGAAATTTTTAGGATTTTCGGTGTTATGTTGGTACTACGGGAGAATATACAATATACACACGCTAATGTTTAAATTACAAATATAGTATCACATTATTCTATTGACAGCTTAATAAAATAATGTGAAGATAGTGGCTTTATTCTCTCTTCATCAGAGTAATTGACATGGTAAGAATAAACTAAACTAACACAATAACAATTAAGGAGCTGAAGAATATATTAATAGTTGTTAGTATTAGTTCTCTAGTCGTAGATAAAATTTAATATGCAACAAGGGATGAAAGTTTTCAGCTCTCGTATTATCTCCCTCGGCAAGCCTCGGGAGCTAACTAGTTTATCTCCCTCGCCTACCGGCCTCGTGAGCTAATGAAGTTTCTCCTTCGGCGCTGCTTAGGACGAAACTTTAACTTGAGCTGTAAAACTTACTTTCATCCCTTCTTGCATAAATAACTATTAATGTTTCTTTTTTTTTAAAAGACTGCATTTTTTATCATCTTATTATATTTACTTCTTCAGTTAGCAAATGACGTCAAAATATTTTTCTTAAACGATTTCCGGTGAGTACAATAATTTAGTGTCAACTTACCAAGACGGCATCATTAATTTTTTTCTTTCTAGTTTTATTTGTGCTATTAAAATCTCAGTGTGAACTGATTGAAAACTTTAGATTTATTACTTTATTCTTATCTTTATAGAATTTCCAAGAAAATCTATAAAACCTTTAAGTGTAATAAGAAAAGAGACGGTCCGAGTTTTTCTTATTACAATACTTGTCTCAGTAAAGGAAGCAGGATAGCAAATGAAATACTATTAATCTTTCCTATTGCCGTGGAAATAAAAAGACAAATCTCTTTATATCCAAAGAAAAATTCAGTCTATGTGTTTTACTGGTCTCAGCAACCATGTTATTGACAGAATGAGTAGTAGCATTAGCGCGACACTTTCTATCTATGATTGGGATTTTATAAAAATGTTACTAGACTGTTGACGAGATTTAGGAAAATGCATACATGGAAACTATTAAGTCGTGTGTAACTAACTATTCCCTCGCTTTTGTGACAAATAATTATTGATAAATCACTTAAATAACACATAATAAAAACACAACAGCTTAAAGTTCTATAATAACAACAAAACTAATTATTTAGCTATATATATTCACCTAACATTGTAGGCATCTTCAGGCATCACAGGTAAATTTTTACAAAATCATAGTTGACTAGATAATTACACAGACAAACAGAAAACTTAAAACTAATATCACAGTTAATTAAAACTAATTAACACAGTCAAATAACAATTAAAATAAATAAATTAATAAAAACCGAAGTGAGATATACAAAAATTGATAAGAGATGAGAACAAGAAGAATAAATAGTAAAATAAAATATGTCAGGCCATATTAAAAGTGAAGAGAGAAAATAGCACAAAATAATAAATAGATAAGTGGACAAATAAAAAATATATTAAGTTATATCAGATATGGTATTTTTACATAATGATTTATAAAAAGTCTTAAAAATAGGATAATTAACAACATCTTTCTGTTCATTAATGTTCTGTTCTGTTCATTTTTTTTATTAATTTATTTATTTTAATTGTTATTTGACTGTGTTATTTAGTTTTAATTAACTGTGATATTAGTTTTAAGTTTTCTGTTTGTCTGTGTAATTATCTAGTCAACTATGATTTTGTAAAAATTTACCTGTGATGCCTGAAGATGCCTACAATGTTAGGTGAAATATATATAGCTAAATAATTAGTTTTTGTTGTTATTATAGAACTTTAAGCTGTTGTGTTTAAATTTCCTATCAAGATGTGGGAGTTCTATAAAATAAATAGTGCTACAAAAGAGAAATTACTGACATAATAAAACCTAAGTGTAAACTAAGACCTCCTGAGTGGTTTTCACAAAGTTCTCAGACTGTCTGTATGTGTGTGAGTGTGTGTCTGTCGTGTCATTCAGTGTATTTATGCTAAAGAGTTGAAAATTGGTACAAAAGTATTTACCCGCAAAATATTTTTTATGCCGTCATTAACCGCCAATAATATTTTAGCAAAAATTTTTTTAAAAAATCTTAAAACGTAGAAAAATGTGTGGATCGGTTAGAGATTTGACGCGCATGTAGTCATATATAAGACCATGTTTTATCTTATTATTAGCATTAGTTTAATTTTTATCGATCAGCTTGAAGACGTTTTTTAAAAAAAAAATAAAAATCAGAAAATTATCCAATTTAGTTGAAATTTGATACAAATTTATCTCATTATGTATGTAATAAGTATGCTATGTTTTGTTTGAATACAGCAAGTATATCAAAGGTTTAGTTGGATCACACGGTCAAGTTAGATCCTTCTTATATTGCATTATGTATTCAGGACTAAGACTTAAGTGATTTATTATTTATTTAAATTAAAGCACAACCGGCTTTCAACCAACTAAAGGTCATCATCAGTGCTTTGTCTGGAGCGCTGGTACTGGCTTGACTAGCCGCATTATCAGGATTCAAAGTATGAGCGCTAGAGGAGTTCATCATGATCAGAATAATGATAATGATAATGATAATAATAATGATGAGCTTTAGTTGGTTGAAAGCCGGTTATGCTTTATTTTAAATAAATGATACATCAGTGAAGAGACTTATTTTATTATTTTTGAAATATATTATGTTTAATTGTGCTTTATTAACATATTTTTAATTTTCCTCATTTATACCGTAGGTATATATGAAAAGTATTGGGTTTGCGAAAAAATCTGAAACCGGGATGAAACCGGAATTATCTGTTTCAGGCATTTGAAAGGCCTCCTGAGTGGTTTTTGCAAAGTTGTCTGTTAGTATGTGTGTCTGTTATCATCGTATCGCCCTGTTTATTTATGCTATAGAGTAGAAATTTTGTACAAAAATCAGTGTACCGCTGTAGCTATGCTATTCGAAAAATATTTTTATGATGTCATTAACCCTTAAAAATGACTCAGCAAAAATCATAAAACGCGGGAAAATTATGCGATCGGATTGAGATTTGGCACCTATGTTACTGTAATACACAGTCACATGATGTATTTGAGTAATATATGTGCAAAGTTTCATCTCATTATCCGCATTAGATAAATTTTTATTGAATGACTTGTGTGCGTTTTTTAAAAAATTGGAAAATGGTCCAATTGGGTTACAATTTAGTGAAAGTGTATATTATTACCTAATAAATAAGTACACTATGTTTCGTTTCAATACGAAAAGTATATTCATGATTTTTGTTAGATCATAAAAATTAAGGAGCATTGAGCTTGGTCAGTGCTTTATGAGGGACAGCTGAGAATGATACGGATGCATTTACTATCTGAGGACGAGCGAAGCGAGTCCGAAGTATGGAGGATGAGCGTAGCGAATTCGATGTAACGAGGAAAAATTCCGAGATACCCCGTACCCGATTTTTCATATTAATTATAACATTGAAAGCACATAATAACAAGCAATAATAATTTATAACAAAGCACATTTTGTTCATATTGTTTTTATGTTCAGGACACAATCCAAGAGCACAAATATAGTTACAGAGATGGAGTTACAAGAGATTTCATAGACGCCTATCTTCACAAGATGTATGAAACTCAGCCAAATGATACTACTTTTACAGGTAACATTCATTTCTTTCAAGGAGTACAAGTAAGATCGAAAAAGAAACACTTGGCTCGGAAAGACCGAGTCTGGCGGTGAAACGGCGTGGATGAACGTTGAAGTAGCTTATCTTTAGCTTCCTCTATCAGAAACATATCGAATAACGCAGGGGATCGGTATGTAAAAACTCTCGGAACAGATACCATTTTTATTTGATAGTCAAAAGCATGAGTGTTGCTTTTGACCTGCTGATGATAACATTAGGCAAAAACCGGTTCATGGATGTATCAATTCGACAGCTAGGTAGTATAGACATGTTAACCATTTCTTCAATTGAAAGTAAATTTACAAATCTGTAATTTGGAACAAAGATTATAAGATGATTTAGAGAATTTGGAAACTAATTTTAACGAATTTCCGATGGAACAAATTCGTTAATGGGATAAGCGTCATCAGTGGCGGACTAAGCCAAAGAGGCCCGAGGAGGGTTTAGCCTAAAGGGCCCAAACTTAGATCGTAAGGGGTCCAATAGTTGGTATCCAGTAGATAGTGGGACCAATAGGTTAGCATAAAGTTAGCTTTGTATGACTGCCTAAATGTGGTGCTGTATTGATTATGTAAGGCCGAGCATGGTTGTGAACAACCTATTGTATGAGAATGCTTATTTTTTTGAAATATCCGTGCAAGTTGACCGTCAAGTAAAAGTACTACTGTTTGGACCATGAAGCATAAATCAAAATATAGACCAAGAACTGGATTGGTGAGCAAGAATTTTTATTATTACGAGAGATTGTATTACCATTTAATTTTTGAATATTTTTCCTAACAGTTGCTTGGCCTGTAACCCCTGTTCAATGCACTCATGTTACAGATGACCAGCTAATGATGGTATGTCTGGATCTCTTTATTGGAGGAATAATGACAACTTCAAACAGCCTTGATTTCTGTTTCCTTAGAATGGTGCATCACGCAGATGTTCAGGCTAAATTACAGGCTGAACTTGATTCTGTACTTGGTAATAAGTTACCCACAGTTGAAGATAGAAAAAGGTAATTGTAACTTTATTTTGTTGTAGTCGAAAGAACGCAAACAATTTTGCGCTGTGCGGGTTATGTTTAAATATGTTTAAAAAAGTGGATTAAAAAATGACTGAATAATAAAGGCAATGAAAATTATTTAAGAGAATTCGTATTACTATTGCTCGTAGTAGTAACTGGTTGTTATTCATGCTTAAGACTTATCGATTAATTTATGATAATGGTACGGTTATGGTAATGGTCACCTCTCAGTTAAGATTGTAATATAGATGATGAGGTTATGAAAAATCTCCCTTATTAGACTATTAGCTCGCCATGTACACCCAAAGAAAGGGAAGCAGATAGTCATAATCTGGACGGTACGGCCAGGGTATCTGTAGCTAGAAAGCAAGGCCTGTTCCAAGTAGTTATTTCTAGTTGAGAGGATATTAAGCATATAGAGCTTAAGTCCAAGCTGTCGTATAGCAGCTCCAGGCGCGCATGCTTCAAAAATATCTTACAATTTAGGTAAACGACTGCTTTCAATTTACAGGTTACCCTACATGAGAGCTGTGATAAATGAATGTTTAAGGGTAAATATGATTGCTCCTGTTACTGGCCCTAGAAGAGCCATTAAGTGTGCCCATCTAGGAGGTTACGTCATACCAAAAGTAAGTTGGACGATTTAAATAATAGTTTTTTTTGGAAGTTTCTGCAATAATGTATCCTTTAGGGAATTATTTTTTACTTTTTTGTTCCACTCATGTTTGAACCAGAATCTCAGGTCCTCAGATATTGAGGGAAGTGTAAATTTTATCAACTTGACTCGATATTTTAATTTTATGTTAAAGAGGTCAAGAGAATCAAGTGGGCGAGAGTATATTTTAGCCATGTAGTACGACATGGATAAAATCAGTTGACAGCGCGGGAAAATAGTATTGAGGAACCAATAATGGTTATTCAAAGCTTAAGATGGTATTACTTCGGTTTTACTACGCCTGACCTAAGAATAATATATTGATCCATAGTTTAGGGTGCTATAACATTCGGACTCACTTCGCTTGTCTGACATATCACTATCGGATTTTTAATGTAAAAACAATACTCTTCTTATATATCCCTAATAGGAGGGCGAGGAAAAGTAAAAATGATTATAAAGTTAATCTAACAACATACCTTTAAGGAATTCTAACAATAATTAAATCTACCTCGTATGACATTTAGGGTTTCAGCAAACCCTGAATTTTTATTAACTAGGATGGAGTAAAAGCATAAGAGAACCCATAATGGTATTAATGTTGTGGGTTTAATATTGCAATTTAAATTAAAAAACTAAACATATGATTCATGAGCTTTGGTGAATCAATTCTAAAAATGATACCGTTTCTCTCTCTGTTATGCTGTTAATATTTATGTCAGTTTTTGTCGTGTTGAAACGACTAACCGATCTTCCTGGGGGTGCAAGAGGGTGCATTTTATTCTTCTGCAAAGGAATCATTGATTCCATGAATAAAAGGATCATTGATTCATGAATAAGAATCATTGAATCATTGATTCCATGAAATAAAAATCATACGAATTCGTATCGATAAAAACAAAAAATATAGTATTTCAGTAACCCAATGTGTCCATAGTATCCTCCAGCCTCATGCCTACATGTGGCTAACATGCCGCATGTTAGGCCAGAAGCCTTTAAAGTTCTAGTTCATTGCAAAGGCTTACAAATTCTACGTTTACCTATACATACAATACAATACAATAATAACCATTTATTGCTGGAAAAGATTTTTTTTGATAAGTTCTATTTTTTACAAACATGCAAATCAGCACATGCTGTGGTTCGTTTACCTAGTCTAATAAAATTCTGGCGCGGTGGTCCGCATGTCGGGCGAATTTCCTTTGGATGCGTGTTTCCGTGCTTTTTACATTATATAAGTTTACAACTACTAATAAATTATTCGCGCGGTGGTCCGCTGTCGGGCGAATTTCATGTAGAATGCGTGTTTCCGTGCTAAACATCCATTTTTGCTTATGCAAGAACCATATCTATAGCGTGGTCCCGGTTCATGCTTTAGAACCTAAGCAGTTACTCAATTGTCAAGCACTGCTCGTAACTCATTTTGTCTGTATTTTCCAAAGGAAATGCGCAGTTGTTTGCAACTGCGTGATTACTTCACGTTGTACTTCTAAAATAAGAAGTACGCACTATTATTTGAATTAGTTTAAAGCTTGGTTACTTATCTTTAAGCTTAGTCAGTTATCTTTAAAGGTTTTAGCGCATTTCTTTGGAAAATACCAGACAATGAGTTACGAGCAGTGCTTGACAATTGAGTAACTGCTTAGGTCTAAAGCATGAACCGGGACCACGCTATAGATATGGTTCTTGCATAAGCAAAAATGGATTGTTTAGCACGGAAACACGCATTCTACATGAAATTCGCCCGACAGCGGACCACCGCGGCGGAATAATTTATTTAGTAGTTGTAAACTTATATAATGTAAAAAGCACGGAAACACGCATCCAAAGGAAATTCGCCGACATGCGGACCGCGCCAGAATAATTTTCTAGTTGTAAACTTATATTAGGTAAAAAAACGATATAAAATTATTGTCCCTACTAGGATTTGAACCCAGGTACTCTGGGTTTGAGTGCTCGCATCCAAAGGAAATTCGCCCGACATGCGGATCACCGCGCCAGTATTATTTTCTAGTTGTAAACTTATATTAAGTAAAAAAAAAAAACGATAAAAATTTTTCGACCCTTCCAGGATGTGAAACCCAGGTACCCTGAGTTTGAGTGGTCGTATTGACTCCGGACCACTGGCATTCAACTCAGAGGCCCGAAAAACATTTAATTTTCAACCTACTCGAAATTTAATTTTCAACGACCGTAATTTTGGTTTTCTATAATTTTTGTGGTTTTTTCGACTTTTTGGTAACTTTAAGTGGTCGTATCGACTTCGGACCGGTTTCATTCGACTCAGCGCCCAAATTACATAGAAAACGACACCCTACTCGAAATTTATTTTTTATTGACCAAAATTTTGGTTTTCGGTAATTTACAATGGTTTTTTTAATTTTTAGGTCACTTAGAGTGGTCGTATCGACTTCGGACCGGTTTCATTCGATTCAGCGTCTCAAAAAACATAAAATTGACCTTTTTCGCGGCAAAAAATATTAACCCTGAATTTTGCCGATTTTTTGAAAAATTCGCTGACTCAGCAAACCGGGTTAATGACGTCACAAAAACCTGGTTTTCAATAGGGTTCGTGTCCTCCCGAAGGTTGATTTTTGTACCAAGTTTGGTTAAAAAATATTAATCCGTTCGAAAGATAGAGTGTTTACAAGAAAGTGTCTAGAAATACATTATAATACATATATATATTATATATATATATATATATATATATATATATATATATATATATATATATATATATATTATATATATATATATATATATATTATATACATATATATATATATAAAGTCTCGCGAAACGTATTTTTTCGTCATTAGGGACCTCTGAAACGGATTTGTGTCGTGGTCCGAGGTTCGAATTCCGCCATGACGCCTATCCCATTAGCCGAATTTCCAAAGGAAATTCGCTAAAAAGTGATGTCTCACGATTTTTTTCTTGAATTCCAGGGCACAACAGTTTTCATGAACATGGAATCGGTGGCAATGGACCAACAGAAATTTATGGAACCGGAGCTTTTTAAGCCTGAAAGGTTTTTAGATGCCAACGAAAATGATGACGAAGGTTTAAATAGTGATTATACACCGGAGATAACAACCAATGTTATCCATTTGGTTTTGGTTAGTGCTTTTTCACTATGTTAAAAATTATTACAATTATAATTAGTATTGCTAATTATATTTTACCGGCATTAGAGGTAGCAATATGTCCGAACAAACCGACAAAAACCGTTAATTGGTCCCTGTTGGATCTGTGGAAAATTGAAAATCTAATCAGTTCAGATGTTGTTTGTTATGGTTCAGGTCTTAACATAACTATATAAAATAGTCAATGCGACTATTTGACTTACCGTAACCATTCATCCGGTTTCGTTTCCGTTATGGTAGGTATATCTGAGATGGGATATCACGGATAAAAACTTGATGCTCGACAAAACTGTTACGAACATTGAGTCAGTTTGGTCCAGCAAGTTGTTTATCTATGAGAGGCTACAACTCTGAAAATGTCTCCCAAAATACAAGTGAAACTTTGGATATATTATATTTACACCTCTGCCGTGGTTGAGTTGAATGGTTTAAGTAAAATTTATTCGATATCAGATCGGTGGGAAAAATTAACACGTGTGTATGTTGTCCAATCTTCTCCTTCCTTCTTCATCTCATTGTTACTCAATTGAACAATTGAAGTCGATTTTTTAATTAACTGTTTACAAAACCGTTATACCATTCATGAAGATTTAGGTCTTCTGGTAGTGACCGCGTCAATGTAGATGAAGAATCCGACGTTTCGCTTCCACTGTGGGAGGCATCTTCAGGAATGTAGGATCCTGAAGATGCCTACATTCCATGATGTCCTACATTCCTGAAGATGCATCCCACAGTGGAAGCGAAACGTTGGATTCTTCATCTACATTGACGCGGTCACCACCGGAAGACCTAAATCTTCATGACATAAATGCGGAAGCCTACGCAGTTTATTATCGGGATACCATTCTACGAGATCAGCATTTGCATTTTACTAGGTGTTTATGTCTCTAGTACAATTATACTGCACTACTTGTTTTAACACCGTTTTCTTTTGAACTTTCAGGTAAAAGAAGGTGTCCAGGTGAAGTTCTTGCAAGAAATTACATATTCGTGATCCTTTCAGGTATTCTACACCACTACCACCTGGCTCCTCCGTTCAGGAAAGAAGTACCATCGCTGCATCCAAATCCTGGCATAACATACACGCCTAAACCTTACAGATTACAATTAACTAAAAGATTTCGAATTAGACCTCTAATTACTTCATTTCTGGGCCAAGAGTCGACTAGTTAACTAAAAGATTACGAATTAGACCTCTAATTACTTCATTTCAGAGCCAAGAGTCGACTAGTTAACTAATTAAAGAATTAAAGCTCTATCTACTAATTATAAGTAATTAGAGGTCTAATTCATAATCTCTTAATAATCTATTTCAGAAATTTTAAGACAGAATGTTTTTATTATTTCAGTGTGTGTCTATGTCAACCTTAGAATAATACTAATGTAGAAGGAGCATAGCATAGTCTTAAGTAGGGTTACCACTCTAAAGTATAACACACGGCTAAAGTCAGTTGACAGTTTGCGAAAATCTCAATGCTTTCAACCCCTTTTTTTAACAAAAAAAATCCCTTCTATTACGTAACAAAAAATTCCCTACCATGGCAACACTGTAAGTCAGGTTATGTTTTGAAGTTTATTATTTGATATCGTATTTTTTTTAAAAAAATATTTATTTACTTTTTAAGTAGGAATATTGTTGTTGTCATTTAAATTTACCAACTAAGTGTTGCTTAAACTTTGTTCGGAAGTATGAATTAAGTGAAGTTAAATTTGTTAATAACGTAATGCAATGGATCATAATAGTTCTATGATTAAAGTTTATTAAACAGATTGAAATTAAACGAAACAAACTTAAACAGGTCAAAATGCACAAAGTGGGAAATAAAAGCGACGCGAGGTTACAAATGTTTACAACCAGTGTTTCTATTTTATGATTTTATTTACGAAAAAGGTATTTTTTGTACCAAGTTTGACATAAGGCGGAGGGGAAAGGACGCGGTCGGTCTTCACCAATAGAATTCTTTCCTTTAACGAGTTTAGCCGTGTGTTATATTATAACAATAAAACATTATTTTATAAATGTGTCATACATACCTATTAATGAAGAAAAATCGTAAAAAAAAACAAATATAATAACTTAAAAACCCAATCAAGTATTTAATAAAATCGGACCCAGATAGCAAAAAGGTTAACTGGGGAACGAGACTCTACATTTAGTTATCAAAATTTAAATTTATACATTGTCATACTTTTTATTAATAAGGCTCGAATACAATTTAAAATGCTTCAAACACTATAATGCACTAAAATTTATATTAGTATTTAATGAATAATCGAGTATAAATGAATAATAGTATTTAATAAATTAAAAATATAACTTCATAATCCAGCAACCGGAAGCATTACCAACTTTGTTAAAGAAAATTGTACATCGTTAGGGTGGCAGCATTACTTAAGACCACCAGTGTTGGGTTTGCAGTATATAGTTAACCACCAGTTGTGCTCTTTCTATAGATAATATTATTCTAAGGTGTCAATCATACCTTTTGCAGTACTGATGCTAGAATGTTAAAATTTGAGTCAAAAATAAAACTTATTTTAACGCTAGAACTTTTTAAATAAATGGAACAAGTATAAATAAAGCCAATGAATGTAATTAATTAATTTTACTTCAATATGCTTAACTAATCTAACTAGTACTACTTATAATTGTTTTTTAAATTAAAAATACGATGAGTAAGTATTTTTTTGCAGTTATACCACCCTTAAAGGACTAAACTAAATTAATGTTACTAAAATTTTACTAACACTTTTGATCTTCCATGATTTTTTTGCTTTTTAAAATAAAAAATATTATGTAATACTACGTACCTGCTAACTGTTATATTCTTCAAGCATATGTTATGTTATGTTTTATTTTGTTATAGCAAATTTATATTTTTTATATTTTATAATTTATTGAAAGTAAAGATCCATAGTAAAAATGAGTTCTGTTTTTTTTTAAACAAGCTGCCTGCCCAACAGAGAACGAGGCATCTCTACCTATAGGCTTCAAAATTATAAAACTATAATATGATATGTATTTAATAATAAATGTTGTATGTTCTAATAAATTACATTTATTTTACTTTGAATCAAATAATTATAAACATAAAAGTTTATGTTAAAAACAATACGACACACTATGATGTTACGCAGTCATATCATCTGTTGTTTTATTATTACTCTTATTCTGCATGATTTATTATTACTCTTTTTTTTTAAATGATTATAACTGTATCATCGAACTATTATGTTGGCTGTTTTAAAAATTACCAATCTTGTTTAACCAAGCTATTATTCGAGACAAATCACGCCGTCCAATTGACAAATATACAATTTACCAGTTCTCATAATCAAAAATTTCTTTATTGTTTCGTAAAAAATTATTTTTATAGAAGTCGGTGGGAAATTATAAAAATTTTCATTAGCCCATAATTTCTTTATATGTTTCTATTTTTTTGAGAAACGCTTAATAGATATTACACCCTTTTGCTACTAAATGCGACGCTAACGCACACACACATATCAGATAATTTTATAATGATTGCAGGTAAAAGAAGATGTATGGGAGAGAGCTTAGCTAAATTAAGTCTGTTCTTATACTTAACGTGTATTCTGTATAATTTCAATATTTCTATACCTTGTGATGACTCCTTGCCAACATTAAAAGGACTGGACGGAGCGACTATCTCCCCTCAGACATTCAGGTGTTTCTTTACACCCAGGACTCATTAGTACAATCTTTGCAATAGAATAAAATTGTAGATAACATCTGCTTGGTCATTACTAACACCTCAACCTTGTTTCCAAGTATATATATATATATATATATATATATATATATATATATATATTATTATATATATATATTATATATAAATATAAATATATATAAATATATATATATATTATATATATATATATATATAATATATATAATATATATATATATATATATATACTTATGTATTTCTATAGGATTATAGTAAACACGCTATCTCTCTAACGGATTAGTATTTTTAAATCAAACTTTGTACAAAAATGAACCTTGAGGAGGACACGAACCCTTGTTGGACTGGATGAGAAACTCTATTTTAAACTAAGGGATCAGTTACAAGCACGAGTTATAATTTTTACAAGTACAAATAAAAATTTATTAGTCCTTGATGAAAAAGTTGTAGTTCCTACTGCATTATAACAGCACATACTAAAATGTGTGCACGGGGCCCATTTTGGCATTGATAAGTCAAAAGCCAGAGGAAGACTTTGTGTGTATTGGCCAATTAGTAATTGAGGGTATTGAAAATTACGTTTTATTTTGTCTTGTGTGTGGAACATATCAAATAGCGAATATCAAAAATCCATTAATATCTTCAAAATTACCATTCCAGAAAGTTGCGACTGATATTTGTGAATACGACGAACAAATATTTAGTCTTAATTGACGCATAGTTTAGAAGGGATTGAAATTGAATCTACTAGGTCAAAATCTTTAGGGGATGTTTTACAGGTCTTAGAAAAAATATTTAGTACTCACGAAATGCCGCTAGAGTTGCGAGCGGATAATAATCCTTTTAATCTTAGAATAATACAATATATAGAAGGAGCACAGGACCGTAAACACAATGTAATTCCACTGATAACACGAAAGCCGGTTGACTGGTGCACTTAAGTAATACTGCCAACCTGACAACAAAACATTATTTTAAATATGTGTCATAAATATCTATTAATGAAGAAAGATCGTAAAAAACAAATTTAATAACTTAAAACAACAGCTGAGTATTTAATAAAACCGGTCTTAGATGGCAAAAGGGTGGCGGAATACAAGAGAATCTACATTTAGTAGGAGAGGACTACTTTTAATATAATTTTAATAAATACGTTAAACTACAATTTAAATGCTTTAAATATTGTAATGCACCGATATTTATATTAGTATTTAATGAATAATCAATCGTTAAATAATAATAGAACATAATAATTCAGCAACCAGAATATTATGTTGCAACATATACAATAGAAAATTGTATATTGTTAAGGTGGCAACATTACTTAAGTGCACCAGTAAACCGCCTTTCGTGTTATCAGTAGTGCTCCTTCCATATATAGTATTATTCTAAGCTTTTAATAGTTGGAAAATGAAATATGTGAGACGTCATTAACCTTTATTAATGACCCAACAAACATTTCAACAAATCACAAACCTTCAAAAACTGTTTAGATCGATCTGGAATTTTTACAAATGTACTTCTATGTAAAGTTAACAACAATACGAAGTTACATTTAACTATCAGTATTAGTTCTGGTGTTATTGATTGACATTTATAACATAATTTAAACAATTTTTTGTTTATACATTTGAAAATTCTCTTGTATTGTAGCAGTATGCCATTAAAATAAACTAGTAGTCTGACGAGCTGATATAGGGCAACAACCATGTGGCAGCAAAGTGGCCAAAGGAAGACGCTGGGGCTGCGAAGCGGCCCCTAGCGCCGTTGAGGCGGGAAGCGCCGAGACCACGGAGCTATCAAGAGGCTATAAAATTCTCTTGTTTTGTTGTTGTTGATGTGGTTAATTGTTTGTAATGGTAAGTGATTTAAAATCAAATTTTCAACTGTGGTAGTAGCCAGAAAAGTCCAAATTATAGTTATTACAAATTATAGCCTAAGAGCCGGACCTGATAAAATGTGACTCATTTTGTACTACTTCAAACTTTTATACAATGATGAAGTTCATGAATGATGATGAACAGTAAATGATGATGAAAAAAATAGTCAGTCCATCCAAAGTGGAGCCTTCATCCGATTTAGCAAGCTCAAAATTTTAGAAAATGGAACAAATTTTAGATTTCTTGAAATAAGAGGTTGGTCGTGTGAAAATTTACAACGATCTTTTTTTTAAAGCTAACCAAATTTACAATAAATCGAGTGTTTTTTCTTCAAAATTGTAAGACTATAACTAAAGTAATGGATTGGCAAAACTTTCTTTCTAAAAAAATGTGAACATTTTTAATTCATTATAAGAATTTTATAACTTAAGATCTAGTTAAATGATTTTAGAGTAACACTAGATTTATTGGAATATTTTCACCTTAAAAAATAATCTTTTTAAGTTTTGCACGCAACAAACAGGGAACCACTTATTTTAAGAATTTTAAAATTTGTATAATTTTCTAAATTTAAAGCGAGCGCATAAAAGGCTCCACTCTGGATAGGCAGACTATGCTTCTTCTTAATCATTTAAGGTTTAATAAAAAAAAATTGTTTTAGTCCAAGAACCAAGCCTAAAAAATGTGATTTATTTTGTACTATTTCAAACAATTTTTTTTGAAAATATACCTTAAAGTATGAAAGAAAAACCTATGCTTATATAGGATCCATTCTGCCTATACAGTATGGAGCCCCTCATATGATTGCGCATGCTCAAATTATTAGAAAATCGCACAAATTCCAAGTTTCATTGTAATAATGGTTTCTTGTAGGTCGTGTGCAAAACATGAACAGAGCTTTTTTTAAAGCTGATAAAATTGCCTATAAAACGAGTGTTTTTTCGTCAAAATCGGATAAATACAACTGAAGTTATGACATTTGTTAAACGGCCAAAAAAAGTCACTAAAAGCCAGTATTTTTCCAAAGAAAGTCCCTGACTGCATAAATTAACCAATTTTTAAAATTAATTTTGGTTTCAGTTATCCGATTTTGATGATTAAACAATCGTTTTATAGAAAATTGTATAACTTTTAAAAAATATCCTCTTCATCATATTCTTTTTGTTCCCTTTATCCATAATAATGTATTTTAAAGACACTATAGGGAATACATATAAAAAACACTTCTTACTCCATATACTAGACTATATTTCGCCCCCTAGTCATCGGGGCATATTCATGTAATAAAATTAAAGTTGTAAAATATTTATAATTAAAATCTGAGAGTAATATTCTCCATCGTCATTAAAAGTCAAAAATAAAAGCCATTAAAGAGCAGCTAAAAGAAGTAAGTAACTTGAATGAAGTTGAATGGAGAATGGAGTTCCCTATGCTAGTTGATAGAGTTATCTAACCTTACGTTTAGTATATGTTTTCCCTTCGTTTAATTTCAAGTTACTTACTTCTTTTAGCTGCTCTTTAATGGCTTTTATTTTTGACTTTTAATGACGATGGAGAATATTACTCTCTGATTTTAATTATAAATATTTTACAACTTTAATTTTATTACATGAATATGCCCCGATGACTAGGGGGCGAAATATAGTCTAGTATATGGAGTAAGAAGTGTTTTTATATGTATTCCCTATAGGGTCTTTAAAATACATTATCCTCTTCATGTTTTGCACTTGACCCACAGGGAACCACTTATTTCAAGAAAACCGAAAGTTCTGCGATTTTATTAAAATTTGAGCATGCGCAATCATATAAAGGGCTCCACTCTGGATAAGCAGACTATGCTTCTTCTTCATAATTTAAGGTATATTTTAAAAAAAATGTTTTGAAGCAGAACAAAAAGAGTCAAGATTTAGGTCTGGCTTCAGAACTATTATGGTTTCATTCCTCAGAAGAAAATACGATTAAAACAACCTAAGTGCATTACGTTTTATCTAATAACCCAGTGAGATAAAGAAAATTTGTGTATGGTTATATAACAATAGTTAACGTAGTAGGAGGCCATGTGCTGCAATCTGGGTAAAATTTTGACGACTAGTTAGGTAGGGGATGACCTTGTTGCAGTCGAAGGATACGCTATATCACTCCCATAGACTCTCTTGCATCCACAGTTTCCATCTAATTTTCCTCGTTGAATTTCCATTGAGTGAAAATGTTGGCGGGATTTGTCGTGATCGTCTGTATTCTTGTGATTGTAATTTATGCCAAAAGAATATACCATGGCAAAAAATATCCGCCGGGTATGTATTATTTTTATTATAAACTTAAAAACTATTATATATTTTATTACATAATGGACTAAAATGACTGTTACAAACCAGGATGAGTAGGAATAGGGTCTAAAATAGTCATGAGGACTAAGCTTACTCTAATCTCCTTATCATATTTACATGCTATAAATAAAAGAACCACACGAACGTATCAAAGATTCGATGATTTGATTTTTTAGCGAATTTTGAACGATAATCACTTGTTTAGAGTAATGGTCCCGGAAACCTGAGTTCACGTAACTGTCGATCCTCTTCTTTGAGGTATTTTGAAATTTTGACCATGATTGAGTCAGTGAATACTCACTGAGGCTCGTTATAGTCAGAGCAGGAGCTGCTATATCTCAAACGTAGATGGTCGTTAAAGGTCAATCCTACGTGCTGCGTTTTGCAATAAAGCGCTAAAAAATAGATGGATTTATAAGTACTATTTTCTTTTAAGCGCGCCACAGGACAACCAGATAAATCGATACATATGTTACAAAACTCTATGAGTGAAAGAACTAATTTTCTGTGTCCGGCTTTTGGTTTCTCTTCAGTCATAGAGTGATAAAGTAGCGTTATTGGTTTCGTTTCAATACGACAAGTATATCTATGGTTTTTGTTGGATAAAAAAAATTAAAGAGCATTAAGCATAGTCAGTGCTGTATGGGTGACCGCTGAAAATGATACGGATGCATTTACTATCTGAAGACGAGCGAAGCGAGTCCAAGGGCACGTTGCCGTATAAATTTGGCGAACTGTATTTCTGAAGACGAGCAAAGCGAGTCCGAAGCAGATGTAACGAGGAAAAGTTCCGAGGTACCCCGTACCCGATTTTATGTTATTATTTATTATGTTAAGCCTTGAAAAAGATTAAATTACATCAAAAGCTCTGCAAAATTAGTTTTATTTATTATTTTGGACCTATTCCTCCTCAAAAGCTTTAATAATTTTATTTATTAGTTTAAAACTTCTTTAACCTTCTTCCAAGGCCGTGCACGTCCCCTATTAAATCGTACTTCGCAAAAAAACGCCCAAACCTTACATAAGCTTTGAATAAAAATCAAAACTCTATTATTGAAACACAACTATGTAACGTTCCTACCTTACTATACAAATTTACTGTCTACCTGTCAACACTACCTATTGATGCGATCATCAATAATCAAGGAAGAAGACAATTTATTTAATATTCTAAAAATGTACGTTTATAATTTTAAGCAAAATTAAATAGTAGCGGGAGCTCAATTTGTCTTAATTGTCCGGAGATTTCTTCAGTAAGTCATGAGCTAGACAGAGATTTTTACATCTCTTGATAGAATTTCCCTTCGCCCAAACGAACGTCTTTAACTAACTAAATCAAGAACGAAGTTTCATTTTTGTAAATTAATGTCTATCCTTCTTATTAAACTGCTTGGAATAAACCAATCTTTATTGATTGAAAACTCGAGTGTAGCTCCGGATGCTGACGATTAAGTCGAAACCGGTCCAATGATTTTCATACCCAAGTATCGACGGCAGCAAATTTTTTCATCGATTCTTCAACTTGTGGTAAATATAACTTAACTTCACTAATTTTGATTATGCTAATTCAAATATTGTACTCCCTATATTTGCAGGACCGCCATCCTGGTTACCTCTGATAGGACACCGACTGCTGACAAAACGTCTAGCTCAGAAATTTGGAAACCTTCATTCAGCACTTTGGCATCTATCCAAGCAGTATAAATCAGACATTCTAGGCATGAGACTGACAGGTAACTACACGGTCATCGTGTTCGGAGAGAGGCTCAACAAGAGAGTCTTCCTAGGCAAGGAGTTTCAGGCCAGACCCAGGAACTTTTTCAATACCCTCAGATCAATGGGAACCAACAAAGGTAATCATTTTAGACCAAGAGCCCAGGGGTGTTTTGTTAATAAAAAGTGTAATGGCTGGAACCGGTCTCAATTTTTCGTAAATACCTTTCTGAACAAGGATCTGCAATTCTGCCGACTCGTATCGGATAAGTGTCTCAGGCGGAACGCACTTTAGGGGTCAAAGGTTCTGACTGGGACACCCATCCGATACGAGTCGGCAGAATTGCATATCTTGTTCAGAAAGGTATTTACGAAAAAATTGAGATCGGTTCCAGCCATTACACTGTTTTGTTAAATTGGTGGTAAATTTGACATGTAAAGTGCGTTCTGCGCTGGGACACCCATCCGATACGAGTCTGCGGAATTGCAGATCCTTGTTCAGAAGAATATTTACAAAAAATTGAGACGGTTCCAGTCATTACCTTTTTATTAACAAAACACCCCTGGGCTCTTGGACTCTTTCTTTTTGACCATTAAAAATACTTACAAAATTATCAATCACGTTAAAAACAAAGTAAGACTAATGCTTGTCTAAATATTCTTATCTTATCTTAAAAAAAAGGTGCTACTCTATTTGCCACATAGAGTGCCACAACCCCCTCATTACAAGAATAGTATTTTTTTATTTATTTATTTATTATTTTAAAAGCATACATACAGCATAATATAAATATCAGCATAAAACATTTATAAGTAATATAATAATAATAATAAAAGTCTATTTGACAATGGAATATGCAAATGAAACTATGAAAATAATAAATTATTTAATAGTCGCATAAGCTACAGCTTGTGCGCGGCTAAAGTAATAAGTATGTATACTGTTTACGAACAAACAAATAAAACTTTTCAGTCCCTGTTTCAGCTTAATATTGTCCTCATGACGCCTAAGTAGTAGATAAGTCATAGTGGTAGCTTCTTGCATGATTTTCATTTGTTGCTATATGTGCACTGTCATTGGTTACTATATCAGCACTAGCTTTGGTTACTATTATAGTGCCTGTATATCAGGCACTCTAGTTACTATATGTGCACTGTCATTGGTTACTATATCAGAACTAGCATTGGTTACTAAATGTGCACTGTCATTGGTTACTATATCAGCACTAGCATTGGTAGTAACCAATGCTAGTGCTGATATAGTAACCAATGACAGTGCAGAGTTAGTTAATATAGTGCACATATAGTAATATGTGCACTATATTAACTAACTCTGCTTTGTGGTACCAAAACATTTTGATCCGTATAAGATGAAAAAATAAAGGAAATAACCCATATATGAAGGTTAAGGCTCCTTGTAAATGCATTATCAAATTTATTCTTTTAGATAACACGACCTTTTTAATTCTCTCAATGCGGTTTTTCGATTTAAACGAAAATAAATGAGTTTTAAAAATGAATGTTACTATATAAATAGCGTGATATAAATAACAAATGTTCCAGAGCCTATATTAATAGCCATATTAACACAAAAACTTTGAATATTTTTTTTACTTTTCCTCATTTATACCGTAGGTATATAGGAAAAGTATTGTGTTTGCAAAAAAACGAAACCGGGATGAAACCGGAATTATCCGTTTCAGGTGTTTTAAAGGCCTGCTGAGTGGTTTTAACAAAGTTGTCTGTCTGTATGTGTGTGTGTGTGTGTGTGTGTGTGTGTGTGTGGGAAAGTGAGTCTGTGTTTGTCAGTTATCAATGTAGCTCCTAATGTATTCATGCTAGAGAGTTGAAACTTCGTAAAAAACACTGTATTTGTGCTATTCGGAAAATATTTTTTTTATGACGTCATTAACCCGCAATAATGACTCAGCAAAAATATCGAAAAATCATAAAACGCGGAAAAAATGATGCGATCGGTTAAGATTTAGCACGCATGTGGCTTTGTATAAGACTAAAATATGTGCCAAGTTTTATCTTTATTATCAGCATTAGCTCAATTTTTATTGAATGACTTGGGTACGTTTTTTAAAAAATTGTAAAAAATTGGAAAATGGTTTAATTGAGTTGAAATTTGGTACAAGGGTGCACATCATTATTGGTAATAAATAAGTACACAGAGTTTCGTATCAATACAACAAGCATCCATGATTTTTGTTGGATCATTAAAATTAAGCAGCATTGATTGTTGTCAGTGATGTATGGGTGACCGTTGAGAATGATACGGATGCACATACTGTCTGAGGATGAGCGAAGCGAGTCCGAAGCAGGGAGAATGAGAGCAGCGAATCTGATGCTTTTAAATGATAATTAAATATTACGAACATTTTATTAACTAAGAACGTTATTTTCAAGATATAGGGCACAAGAGATAGGGATCTAACTCAAGTTAGATTTGGACAAGCATTGACATTTATGTGATTAGCTGTCGCTAAAATTGTTTGTTAGTATTCCACTCAACGCTGGCACAAATTTGTTCTTAAGATCTGTTAGACCAAACAGATAACACAATGTAATTATGCCAAAGACCCCTAGGATTTGGGGTCCTACTCTGTATCGATACGTCAAACTCATCTGGGCGCTGACAGAGCCTGAAATCACTCTGACCTTCAATTCAAATTGCAAAGAACATAATGTGAAGTATATACCAGAGACGAGCGGTGCTCTCCTACCGCCATCATGATCAGCAAGTAAAACATATATTGTTTGATACTACCGAGTTATTCCAAGCATAAATAGTTGACACGATATAATTGTGCAAGACACCACAAGGCAAGGAAATGTAACAAGCAAATGCAATGCTACATAAACTCACTCTGACCTGCAATTAAAATCCCGAAGAATGTTGGCTCTGTCAGCCCCCTGCTGAGTTAGACGTAACGTAACAAAGTGGGACATGACATTATGTCGAGCCTTTAATGATGACGAATGTCGAATGATGGAAAAGTTCCCAGATGTAGCATTGCATTTTGCTTGCTACATTTCCTAGGTGTCTCTCGCACAATTATATTGTGTCAATATATATATATATATATATATATTTGATACTACCGAGATATTCCAAGCATAAATAGTTGACACAATATAATTGTGCAAGACACCACAAGGCAAGGAAATGTAAAAGCAAATGCAATGCTACATAAACTCACTCTGACCTGCAATTAAAATCCGAAGAATGTTAGGCTCTATCAGCCCTATTATATATAAATATATATATATATAATATATATATATATATATATATATATATATATATATATATATATATATATATATATAATAAAAGTTATTGTAATTTTGAATAAGTGAATTATATATTGTGAATTATATAAGTTATAAGGTAATTGAATTAAAGGTATAACTATGACTGATGGCACTCTTTGGCACATTCAGAGATCATTCCTGATGAAACAGCTGAGCGACCTGGGTTTTGGAGGACAGATCATGAACAGCCTCATTGAGCAGGAATTTAGAGTAAGTTTTCACTCCCCTCCAATTTATTTTCTTTAACAAATTTTCCGCAGAATAAAGAGTTATTATCTAATAATACGTAGGTTATGACATATCATCATTCATTTCTATTTATCGCTAGATATCATAATATAATGACAAACCATATAAATGTATTATAATGAGTTATGATGAGAGAATCATTAAAAAAGAAATAATAATCAGAATCTATAAATAAACGTAATTTATTACTGACAACTGGAAACGTTACACAATGCGATAATTCCGATGCAATGTGGTTAGTTTATAAATCCAGTATGTACCTGCGACGTAATCGTGTATCGTATAGTTGACTACTTAATGTTGATAGTTACGTAAGAGCGAAGTCACGTTGGCGAGACGCATCTCTTAACTTAATTGGCATTATAAAGTCTTAGAAAAAAATTAGTTATTAAGTGTTTCAATTTAAATCCAGCATCTTTAAATTACATAGATCTGGTTAATTAGCGAAAAATATTTCTTTCTAGAACTCCATAATTATTTAGAAAACGGTTGACTTCAGTTCTACTATTTTTAGAAACAGTGACGTAGCCAGGGGGGCTGAGGGGGCTTCAGCCCCCCCCCCCCCGAAATTTTTACATAACCTAAACCCGCAATAAATGTGTCAAAAAAAATAAAACCTATAAAAAATATATAAATTTATATTTTTATTTATATTTATAATTATAAAAATTAATAATTATATTAATTATTATAATTGTATAATTATTAATTTAATTATAAATTTATAATTATAAAAATTATAAATTTAATAATAATAAACTTATAATAATAATATCATAATATAAAAAAATATACAATGAAATTGAAAGATATAAAAATAATTTGAAAACATTGAACAATATATATATATATATATATATATATATATATATATGTATGTATATAATATATATATATATGTATGTATATATTATATAATATATATATATATATATATATATATATTATATATATATATATATATATATATATATAAACATTCAGCCCCTCCCGAAATTAAATCCTGGCTACGCCACTGTTTAGAAAGAAAGCTATGTATTTTAATCCCTTTGAGATTAGACGAAATGTTGTGGCCTGTGATATCAACACTTTACTCCTAAATATGAAACGGGTAACTGTGAGTTAATTAATAATTTGCTTATCAAATAACTCAAATTTGTTGATACAAAAGAATAATTAACATTTTTGATTATTTATGTTTGATGTAGTTGATAATTGCATTTTAAAACTAGATAAAGTGCCATATTGTCTAGACGGTTTCGCAATTTATTCAGAACAACGTAACTCTTTATTTCCCTTCCTCTCTTGAGTTTGAAGAAGCATTGTAAATACGAACCAACCTTAATACGGCTTTTTATTAAATTAACAAAAGCTGATCAGAAGCTGACTTATACGCTTTACGCTGAGGCAGTAAACAGAACCAGCCTTGCATGGGAAGTATCTACATGAGATCTTTCATCTGTTGTCAAATTCGTTTGGCAAAGGATTTTTATTAATTTCGATGCATTACCGAAATGGTTTATCTACTCCTTGTATTGTAAGTTCTATTTACAGTCTTGTTATCTCACACTGTAAATGAACTTTTACTCCCTAGGGAGGAAAAGTGAAAGTGTTGCCAACTTGACAGAATTTTTTAGTAAAATTTTTATGAATTTTAGGAAATCTTTAGGATTTTTTCGGTGTTATGTTGGTACTACGGGTAGAATATACAATATACACACGCTAATGTTTAAATTACAAATATAGTATTACACATTATTCTATTGACAGCTTACAATAAAATAATGTGAAGATAGTGGCTTTATTCTCTCTTCATCAGAGTAATTGACATGGTAAGAATAAACTAAACTAACACAATAACAATTAAGGAGCTGAAGAATATATTAATAGTTGTTAGTATTAGTTCTCTAGTCGTAGATAAAGTTTAATATGCAACAAGGGATGAAAGTTTTCAGCTCTCGTATTATCTCCCTCGTCAAGGCTCGGAAGCCAAAATGTTAGTTAACCTCCTCGGCAAGCCTCGGGAGCTAACTAGTTTATCTCCCTCGGCCTACCGGCCTCGTGAGCTAATGAAGTTTCCTCTTTCGGCGCTGCCTTAGGACGAAACTTTAACCTAAGCTGTAAAACTTACTTTCATCCCTTGTTGCATAAATAACTATTGTTGATTTGATTAAAAAAATTGCAATTTTCTGGGCAGCACAACTACCCTTAAGTAGCTTAAACACAGCGAGATTTATGCGTGACGGACACTTAACATACACACAAACATGCACATAAAAACATACACGTGTCTGCAGTATGTGTCATGTGTTAATCAAAATTATCGCAGTAATTTTGATTAAATGATTTTGATAAAATCTTGGTTTCGATTTCTAGGGTGAATACAATAATTTTTCTATATACCTTGGTTAGTAGGTAAGGAAGAATATAATACGGGTCATGTTTATCTCAAAATATTATGTTTATCTAACGCTTAGTGATTAATAAAATATACTAATTCATATAGTGTTAAATAGTTATTTGTGCACTAAGAGAGTAAAGAATTCTATTATTTCCCTGAGCAGTTAGTTGGTTCCTAAGGCTTATTCCGAGGAAACCAAAGCATTTACCTCTCGAGGCGAAGCCGAGTGATTTATGTGATTAACTCCTGAGGCAAATCCTAAGGACTTATGAATATGAACTCTCGAGGCGAAGCCGAGCAAGGTAATTGTGAGGGTGAAAATAGTATTTTACTCTCAAGGTGAATACAAGATTATATCTCCAGACGTTGACATCATTTAATTATTGTTATATTCTTATTTTCATCCGTTTTGTTGTATTTTATTCCATTTTTTTATCGGGTCCCCCTCATAAATTTTGGGGGTTCCGCCTCTGGGAAAGAGTTACAAAAATTTATCAATCATATTTATACCGTATATCCTGTATAAATTTAGAGGATACCACTCCCCTAAAAATTATTATATATAATTGGCTTCAATCCCAATAGTAGGAAATACTTTTTATTCCCAAGTGAGAAATAGTTACTTTTTATTCCCAAGTAAAAAGTAACTTTTTCTCCCTTGAGAGTGAAAAATTCTTCTTTAATCCCTAAAAACTAGTCAATAAACTTTACATTATGCACCGTCTGGAGACGAACTATTTTTGTCTAATCCAATCTTTGTTTAAAATTGATGGAATAGCAACTCAAGCCTTTCCTCTTTCTTCGTAATGGTGACAAGGGAGATAATTATTTCAAAGTTTCACTTTAATTTTGAAAGGCATCTTCAGAAGTGTAGCACATCAGAGTGTAGACGACTAAGTGCTTTACATGCCTGAAGATGTTGAAGTCAAACGATTGATTCGTCAAACTTGTCTGATGAATGACTTTGTCTAACTTGTCTTATTGTGATTTATAATAAGAAAAGCACTAATATATACTTTTTAAACAGCTTCAGAACTCATATCAGTTTTTATTTATGTTCCTTAGAATTTTATGCAAGACATAGGAGAAGGAGGATCGAGAGTTAACGTATCTCAAAAGCTGAACCACCGCACAATCAATGTTTTGTGGCACTTGGTGGCAGGCAAACCATTGACTGGAGACAACAGAATGCCCCATCTCCTAGACTTGATGAACCAGAGATCTAGAGCCTTTGACATAGCTGGTGGATATCTGGCACATATGCCATGGCTGCGGTTCATTGCACCCGAGAAATCTGGATATAATCTAATAAAAACGATTAATGAGCAGCTTCACAGGATTGTGTCAGTGAGTATGTCAGACTGTATTTAAGGCTGGGCGGGACGCGTTAATAAACTCACGTATAAAAATATACAAAGAAAAATTTAAAATGAGGTTACAATAACTTTTCTGGTGTAATATTTGTGGCTTGTGTAGGTGATAATTTGTATTCCCAGTTTAGTGAAAATGTAATTATACTTAAAATCGGGTATGGCGTACCTCGGAACTTTTCCTCATAAAATCGCAACACTCAACCTCACACCTTCGGACTCGTTTCGCTCGTTCTCAAAATATACAAGTTCTTAACTTTATACTGAAACACCTCTTCGGACTCGCTTTTCTTGTCCTTAGATAGTAAATACATCTGTTTCATTCCCAACGATAACCAATCCAGGCACTGACCATGGTGAATGCTATTTAATTTTAGGATCCATCTAAAATCATGGATATACTAAAACGATATGGATATATTAAAACGAAATTTATTTCACTTATTTATTACGTAAAGGTATAATTTGTACTAAATTTCAACTTAATTGGATTATTTTGGGATTTTTTACAATTTTAAAAACAAATCATTTGATGTCAATTGAACTAATGCTGATAATGAGATGAAACTTGGCGCATATGTTGGTTCAAATCTCAAATTGATCACAACATTTTTCCATTTTTCCGCGTTTCATGATTTTTCGAAAATCATGGCAAGTCATTATTGCGGGATACTGATGTCATATAAAAATATTTTCCGAATAGCACATTTACAGCTGTAGACTGTTTATAGTACAAAGTTTCAACTCTTTATCATAAATACACTGGAAGGTACGATGATAACAAACACAGATACAATACAGACAACTTTTTGAAAACCACTCTGGAGATTTTAAAAACACCCGAAACGGATAATTCCGGTGTTACATGGTTTCGGATTTTTTCGCACACACAATTATTTTCCTTTATACCTACGGTATAAATGAGGGAAATTAAAAATATGCCAAATCATGTAAAAATCACATAAACAATTTTTGGTGTTAGATTGAAATTTTAGACAAATAAACCTTAACTTTACTATATCTATAAACAACAATTTTATACGCCATCCGCTAACAACAAAACAAACTTAGGAGTTCATAACTTAAAGGAGTTAAAATTTTTTTTTTACCTCTAGAAGGAACAAATAGTGTACTTTTCTTCCTCTTGTAAACGCAGAAAAGTGTAACCTAACTCCTGGTCAGATACTATTTAATTTTCACTCTGCTTTTCCCTTTTATCACGGCTGGTAGCGTCTTTAGCTCGAAGGTTACGGTTGAGGGTTACAAGTTCAATCATTTTTTAATGTATTATCGTGCAAAATAATTTTACATAAAAATAACTTTTACTTGTTTAAACTTAGATGTTTTTGCATATTAATTCACTTGAACAGTCTGTTCACACATTCCTGTTCACGAAATCGCCAACAATATTTAAAAAAACTTACATTAATTGTAATTAAAAATAATATTAATTTAAATATAATTTAAATTTTTTGAAGACTGCCTCTCACAACGTTTCATTGAGCGAAGACTCAGTGAAACGTTGTGAGAGTTATTATATAAATTAATATTATATAGGACTACAGTCTTCAAAGAAAAATTAAATTATATATATCATACCAGTCCAAAAAAATACTCTTTTATAGTTAGGTATTTGTTTTATAAAGTTTGAAAAAATGAGCTTATAAGGTTCGGGTCATCAAGGGGGGGAGGCAGATTATTTTACAAAGCACGTATTTTTGTAATACATTTAAAAATTCGCTTATATCATGGCAGTATGCCATCTATATAAACCAGTAGTATGACCAACTGATAAATTACGACAATCATGTGGCCGCGAAGCGGCCACAGGGAGGCGCAGAGGTTAAGATGTCGAAAGCCTCTTGTATTAATTTAAGTTATTTAATTTAAAGTTATCGTCAATAAACAAAATATCGAAAGAAAAAACTAGTCCATAATTTATTGACTAGTTTTAAAAACAAGTTATTAAAAACCTATCAATTAATTGCTTTTATTAATAACTTGCAGTATTTATGTCAGTAAAACAAATTAAATTGTTAAAATAAATAATTAACATAAATGATTAAAATAAAATGATAAAAAGATGATTTGATCTTAAGAATTTATAGTGTAAGAATTTTGTTTAAATTAATCAAAACCTTTGTTTAGATAAAAAAATAAATAAAAATACTGACCTCACAATTTCAAATCTGAACTGTGAAACAGCTGTTACTGATTTTTTTCATCAAAATTTTAGTAATTTAGTTAGTAATTTAAAATTTAGTAATTTATTTTAAATTTTAATTTATTTAGTATTATTTATGACTTAATAATTTAGTCATTTATTTCTTTTAATTCATTTATAAGTTTGATTGATTAATTAAAAAAGTAAAAAAATACATGTAGTATAGATAACTGCGAGTAGCGTTTAAATTTAACTTAGGAAGCAATCTATGTAAGACATTATTTATTGCATAACAAATCATAAGGTAACATTAATAGAGCGATATTAAAAGCTGTTTATAATTATAATTTTTTCTGACTTCTAGTGATAAAAGTTTTAACGTACTACGGAAGATTATAAATGATTCTATAAATGATTTTATCTGTGTCTAATATTATTTAGTATTAAGTTTTTAATAGAATTCTAGTATTAGGTTTTTATTTTATGTGTATTTTTTCACTTGTTGCTATATTAGTTTTAGTTCATAATTGTTGTATGTGACGCGTTGTATCTTCTTTAAGAGGCTTTCAATAAATAAAGTATTCTTATTATTATTATTATAACTTCTACTAAGATTTAAACTAACTTCGTCTGTTTAAAATACACAATAGATTTTGCCCAACCAATATTACTCATAAATATCTTCACTGGTAATTTAGTTTTAAAATTTTAAACACTGAGAGAGATATTTAAAATACTTGTATACATATGTTCTACTAGACATCGTTTCTCGTATCATGTTGGACGACTTTTGAAAATATTTTTCAGTTAAAAAAATTTTGACTGTATTAAAAATTAACAGCTCTGACATATATTTACTACTGAAACCACAAATAATATATATATATATATATATATATATATATATATATATATATATATATATATATATATATATATATATATATATATATATATTATATATATATACTTGTTTGTGTCTCCATAATACTGAGAAGATTCAGTTTAGGGCACAGAGAGACCAACATACAAATATATATTATATATAATATATATATATATATATATATATATATATATATATATATATAATATATATATATATACTTGTTTGTGTCTTTATAATACTGAGGAGATTCAGTTCAGGGCACAGAGAGACCAACATACAAATAAAGAACCTATATAAATAGTAAATAATGCACAACAAACATAATGTATGTACAGATAATTGTCGTGGAAATAACTATCTTAAAACTGTACTTTACAGGAAACTATTAGTTATCACAAGAAGACCTATAGCAAGGACGTTACGAGAGACTTCATCGATTCCTTTCTACACGAAATGTACAAGAACGAAGAAAATACTACTTTCACTGGTAACTATTATTTACTCCTTGCCAATCTATGGTAAAATAGGATATATATATATATATATATATATATATATATATATATAATATATATATATATATATATATATATATATATATATATATATATATAATATATATATATAATATATTATTAAATATATATATATATATATATTATATATATATATATATATATATATATATATATATATATATATATATATATATATATATATATATATATATATGAAATACTACATACTCTTTGGTACGTTTTGCTGTTAGAGGTTAGAGATTAATGAAAGATAATTTAGTTTAAATGCAGAAGTTTAGTAATAGATATATAACAATATTTGGGACACGAATTTAGATTGAAGATTTACCATTTCTGATCAGAATGGGAGGAAGTATTTGAAAAATTAATCTATCCGAAAGTCTTAAGCCAACGCTTGATTTAACTACGAGTTGATTATAAGGCATGTCTATTACTATTATTTTCTCACCAGGAAAGATCATTTCTGGCAAACTAATATGAGCTTTCTGCTGACTTTCGCTGACTTCAAATAAGCTACCTAAAGGGTCTTTGATTTAAGAATTTTTTAAGTGATATCCTACTTATAGTGGATAAATCCCCAAATTTGTATGGTATCAGGTGTTTTAATAAATAACCCGCTTTATTAGTTGAACTACAATTTTCAGTTTTTGTCATGTAAGGTTTTTTTTATTTTTAAACAAGTTTTGCTGTCTATGTTTATGCAGTCTGTGTAATAATTTATAATCAAGTTTTTTTTTTGTTTTTTTTAACATTGAAAAATGAAATTAAACATTGTAAAATTTTTACAATTGAGAAACTCTGTAATAAAGTAACCCCAACTATGTAAATAAATAAATAGCCAGACACAAGGTTAAAATCTGTTGACAGGGTAGGAAAATAGCGTTGAACAACCAATTGGCCTGATATGACATTGTGGGCGTGGTTTTAACATCTAGGGTTAACCTCATTGAGCCAATGAGGTTAGTCCTAGGGGAAATGATGCGAAGGAGCCCTTCGCATTATTTCCCCCACGCTGTCGACTGATTTTAACCGAGTGTTTTACTATAACATCTATAAGCGCACAGTAGGTGCCGTTGAGTCATTTTTAGGATGTCTAGTGTGTGGGAATGGAAAGAAGCCTAATTCTGGCTGGTCAACTTCGTATCGAAATCAATGGCTGGCAAACGCTGCCACGGCATATGCACTCGGCTAGAAGCTAGGTGCATGGTTATATTCGCTTGGTGGGCTTTTTCCCACCAATTGCATGCCGCTATAACTGACAGTTTCTGATTCCTTCATAAAAACAAATATGACTTGGAACGTTTCAGACGATCAGCTGATGATGATGTGCCTAGACTTATTCATAGCGGGTTTACAAACAACATCGCACACACTCGAGTTCTCTATTCTCAGAATGGTCAATCACCCAGACGTTCAAGAAAAGATACAGAAAGAGCTGGACGCTAATATACCACATTATCAGATACCTTGTTATAACGACAGAGCAAGGTAAGCAAGCTCATATTACTTGACACTATAATACGACACACGGCTAAAATCACTTGACAGCGTGGGAAAATAATGCGAGGGAGCCAATAAGGTTAGTCATAGATGTTAAACCACGCCCTTAATTTCAAATCAGGCCAACCTTATTGGTTCCTCAAACACCATGTTTAAGATTTAAATAAACCATGTTTCAGATTACAATAAACCATGTTTCAGATTACAATACACCATGTTTCAGATTACAATACCCCATGTTTCAAATTACCATACACCATGTTTCAGATTACCATATACCAATGCAGTAATAACGGAGATACTAAGGGCCAGCCATGTCATTCCTTTGTTTGGGCCAAGAAGAGTTCTCTGGGACACTGAAATAGATGGATATTTTATACCCAAGGTATGCTTTGTAGCCTCACATGATAATATTTCTAGATTAAACCGTTTTATCTAATGCTGGTAAACGTTCAAGATATCGTTATGGTACACGTAAACGGTAAAAAGATTTCGTATCAACAAGTGGACTTGCATCTGACAACTGCTGTATAATTCCACAGCCACCGACTCATCAATCTTAATTGATCAATCAAGATTGATATCAATCATGATCAATCAATCTTGACCACAGCCACCTCTAGTCAACCACACTCATCAATCTTGATGCCTTGACAAATAGTTTTGTCTAGTCTTAGCATGAAGACTTGAACGAAACGGGGTACGGGCTACCTTGAAACTATTCCTTACTTTATCGGATTAACTTCACTCATCTTTAATACTTCGGACTCTTTCCGATC
Organism: Microvelia longipes; assembly: GCA_018340805.1. Classification (NCBI taxonomy): domain Eukaryota; kingdom Metazoa; phylum Arthropoda; class Insecta; order Hemiptera; family Veliidae; genus Microvelia; species Microvelia longipes. The sequence goes on from JACMZG010001908.1 coordinate 55,937,829, forward strand.
GTCTTCAGGATATAATAAACAAGTATTTAATACAACTAGCATATATATATATATATATATATATATATAATTTTTTCCCTCCTGGCAATGGGGCCTGGAAATTAGATAAATGATCTAAGGGATTAAAACTGATATTTTCTGTTCGAGGACGATCGGAGCGAATACGAAGGTATATTAAATTATAAATCGGGCATTTATCAATGAAGGGATACAGTCATCCCATGTTTCAACTTTATTGAATATTTTTTTTATATTTAATGATTTTTTGAAATATGTATGCATGCAGTTAGATAAAAATTTAAATGCTGGTAATGGTCTGAAACTTAGTGAATTGGTTCTTCTTAAATTGGACTATATGAGTGCCAAATTCAAACCGCCAAGATGCAATGTCATTAGTTACGGTCTATGATGTCATCAAAAAATTATTTATAAGGCGCGGTCGAATATCCACGGCCTTCTAGAACATTGGATCACCAACATACTTTTTTTTCAAAATTTTCAGTAATTAGCCGGATTTGTGATAAATGAAGCCTATTTCCGTAATCTGTACGCTCTTTTGGTTAATCTCAAAGAGTATTTACATTCACTCAACGATTTATTTTTAATCTAACTTGGTACATACATAACTACTGTTAGACGTCAATGTTATCTACCTGATTTGTGTTATATTTTGACATGTCATATTTGTTGTGTGTAAATACTCTTTGAGATTAACCAAAAGAGCGTGCAGATAACGGAAATAGGCTTCATTTATCACAAATCCGGCTAATTACTGAAAATTTTGAAAAAAAAGTTATAAAAAAAGTTTGTTGGTGATCCAATGTTCTAGAAGGCCGTGGATATTCGACCGCGCCTTATCGGAAAGCACAATTACCTAAAGATTAGAAGCACTATGTTTTAACTCTTTGTATAAACAGACTGCGAACTATGATGATAGCAGACACACATGTATACACATATTGCAGATCCACACATAAAAACTGGCAAAACTGGAAAAGTAGAAAAATAAAAAATATTGTTGTTTTTTTTTTTATAATAAACGTCAATAACAATATGTGAAGTAAAAACAATAAATCCAAAAGGATGGAAAAATAAATAAAATAGTAAAAATATTTATAAAGCAAATAAATATTATTAAATTAGAAAAGAATGTAAACTATACATTTTAAGCTATACATCCTGTTTCATTTTGGATGTATTTTATTATTAAAGAATGAAAACAATCCCTCAAAAATCAGGAATCGAGCTAGGTGATGGCTTTTATTATTTTTTTAAAAAACATAAAAACATTGGATTCAAAGTATGAGCGCTAGAGGAGTTCATCATGATCAGAATAATAAAATAAGTCTCTCCACTGATGTATTATTTATTTAAAATAAAGCTTAACCTGCTTTTAACCAACTAAAGGTCATCATCAGTGCCTAACAAACAAACAAGTACAAAAATAAAAGTACAAAAACATTACAAGAGGCTAAAATCAAAAGGTAAAACAAAGATAAAAAATATATAAAAAAACAGTAAAAGAATGAGAAAAAACATACCGGTGAGATGTTAGGAAGCTAGGTTTTGAGTCTTTTCTTATTGCAGAGATGCTGGTAATCTTTGTAATAAATATATTTATAAATGGCGGCGCTATGTTGATGACATACTTTGCATTTGGACTGGCTCCTTTGATGACCTTGTTTCAATGGTGCACATCCTTCTGAAACCAACAGTTTCATGCAATACCTTAACACAAGTGTTATCCTTCTATCAACTTCACTCATGAAATTGAGGAAAATAGGCGTATTCATTACCTCGATCTTACCATCATTAGAAAAGAAGATAACTCGTTAAGTTTCGAGATATATCGTAAACCTACAGCCACTGATATGGTCATACATGCTTCCTCAGTTCACCCTTGGTCACATAAAATGGCTGCTTTTAATTCTATGGTCCATCGCCTTATTCACTACCGATTAGACCAGGAAGCTTACGAAAAGGAGCTTCGTTGTATAAAATACATCGCTAGTACAAATGGTTATAACGAGCGGTTGAAAAAACCGTAGAAAACTGTTTACTGAAATGGAAGCCATTACAGAGAATAAGAGTGAAGGAACATGGTGTTCTATACCTTATGTAGGAGTGCTATCTAAGAAGCTTGCTTCTGTGCTACAGCGAAACAATTTTAATGTAAGTTATAGTAGTTATAACACCCTTAGATCTCAAATTTGTCGCTTTAAGGACCCTGTTGAACCTGAACTGAGAAGTGGTGTATACATGATACAATGCGGCACCTGTAGCGCTCAATACATAGGTCAAACAGGTAGGAACCTGTGTACAAGGGCTCGCGAGCACCTGAGTAATAGTTCCAGCAAGTTCTATCAACACTTCAAGAAGGGCATTCTCAAGCAGACCACCAGGCAGGGTTTCTCCATTTTGTTAACAAGGGTTGGAAAATGGATGTATTGGAGAAATTCGAGATTTTTAGGAGCCGCCAAGCTATGGGTGACCTTAACTTGAACAATAAAGGGGCGAGTTCTGATCTGATAAGAGAACTAGCTAAAATAACACCCCCTCTTCAATACGATAAGGTTAGTCTTACACCAGTGAACAATAAGAAAAGACTCAAAACCTAGCTTCCTAACATCTCACCGGTATGTTTCTTCTCATTCTTTTATGAGTTTTACTGTTTGTTTTTTTATCTTTGTTTTACCTTTTGATTTTAGCCTCTTGTAATTTTTTTGTACTTTTATTTTTGTACTTGTTTGTTTGTTAGGCACTGATGATAACCTTTAGTAGGTTGAAAGCCGGTTATGCTTTATTTTAAATAAATATTACATCAGTGAAGAGACTTATTTTATTATTCTGATAAAAACATTGTTCTTCTTTCAATGGATTCCTTTTGGTGAAGATAATACCAAGATATAAAAAATATATGAAGATTAGCTGTTAAACAAATGATTTTGAGTGAGCACCAGTTATTTCTTGATTTCTGAAATGCAATACACTGAAGTGTATCAGGCTTAGTATACCACACAGACTTCAAGGGGGCTAGAATTTAGCTGTCTTATAAAGTAGTTCTCTAGCATCCGCTGGGACACCTTTGAAAAAAGGCACCGAGTGCCAATTGATGGCGGATAGGGATATCAGTGGTGCTTAGATATCTTTTAGTAGTATTAAAAAAATCCCTTTTTATTTACGGTATTTACCCCGCGGGAAACACCTCATGTGAGTCGCATGTGCTATGCTCAATGTATTAAATTATAATTATAAGCCTTTTTTTATAACAAATACTATTCTATTCATATCAACTGAGAGCATAGCAGGGGCTACGAACCCCGGACCTCAGGTGCCAAAATCTAGTCGTTTTACGATCACGGCTACAAAGGCAGTAATTAAATGCAAGCTACAAAAAAAAATCACGTGGAGCTTAATGAGAAGTCAAAACTGAACCCAATGATATAATTAATTATATAATTACAAACTACTGTAAAAGAGTGTTGGTACTGACTTTGGCACATTAATGAAAGCCGAAAAAGGCTAGCCTTTTTACGAGAAACTGGTTTCTCGTAAGTAGCTCAATATGTGCACTCTGGAGTAACAAGTAGTTTCCTCTAATAACTAATTACTAAACAAATTGTCTATTAATGAGACATAAAATGTATTTTATAAACGATATGGACATGATGATTTCTAAGAATTCTAAACCTCAAGGTTGATTTATGCCCCCATATGTTAGCGTGTTTTGAACTTCATTAATTTTCAGGGAACAACCATTCTAATGCACATGACATCCATCCAGAAAAACCCAGAGAAATGGAACCAACCTGAAAATTTCATTCCTGAAAGATTTCTTGGAGGAAATGACGAAGAAAATCAATCGTTCTTTCCATTTTCATATGGTAAGTAGATAACTTTACTGAATAAATTGAGCTGTAGTTATGAGCTCAGCATTCTCAATATAGTTCGTTTTATAAATGTACTGTTCTAGACCAAAAAGTGATATAGAATGTTACCATAACCTCACTCTTTCATACCCGACTAATAAATAACAAAACTATAATCTACAAAGCAACACCGACTAAGCAGGACATTCTTTTGTCTGTACGCCTATCTCTTTAATACCTAATCAATAGTTTGGAGCCAAAACTAAAAAAACCCTACATCCAATAAAATGAAATTGCTTCCATGTTTTGTTAATCAGATTTTATCGGCTCATAAGTATGAAGTTGATTTGTAGTTTTGCTAACACGACGTTGAGGTCATGTCAAATGTGAGGTCTTTCCTGATTTTCACGATCAACAAGACTGGAACAATTTCCACAACAGCCTGTGTTTTTTTGTCATATTTTGTAAATATATTCGATTCGATGGTACGGAATTGTAGGATTACTGTAAAATATAACAAAATCGGCGCATTGTTGGACTCGGAAAGATGTAACAGGAACAGACCTCTGGTCCTCTATGGAAACGGAATGTCATTCAGCCGTACTTTGACTAGCAAGATGGCGGTGAAGTGAAACTTTTAGCAATAAAGTTTGTTTGAACCAAAAGGTTAAACATGCGACCATGTTAAGGCATTTTAGGAATGCTTCAGCGCAACGGTGTGAGATGTTATGTTTTCACTTATCTATGTCTTAAAATTATAAGATTTCCTTACGTCACAAGTTAATGACATACAGAAATCATGGCCGAGTGTAACCTTCTATTGCAGATTTACCTCCTCCCTGAAAGTTCGCCTTAATGTCATCTTGCTTGTTAAGAATCACCTGAAGAGGACGAGAAGCCTATTTTTGTAACATCTTTTAGTCAACAAGAACATGTCAAGAACAATCAAACAAACATGTTTAGTCAACTATGAACTAGGTGGTCAGTATTTAGTAATGATCTCCTTCCTATCGCATTATGACTCAATTAAGCTTAAATTGTAATACTTGCTTCATAAAATTTCGAATCTTACTTTAAGATGATTTTGCTTGCAGGTAAAAGGAGATGTCCAGGAGAAGTAATGGCACGAAGTTTTATATTTGTCTTCTTCTGTGGTCTTCTTCAGTTTTATAAACTAGAACCATCTGATGGAGAACCAATGCCTTCACTACAACCCGTACCTGGAATCACCAACACTCCTAAACCTTATAACATTAAATTGACTAAAAGGCATCCGGTCTCCACCAATTGAATCCATCATTTGCAATAAGAATATATATAAAAATATTTATCTGAATAGATCCGCCAGCGACATTGACCAATGAATTATTTTAGTGAGGGATTTAAAAATCAACATATTCATCCACATTGTCTTTAAGAACAAATGTATGGAACATTTTCAGTATGATGTCTGTATTATTATACTTCTGTTTGTTTCTTAAGTTAAAACCTAACCAAGATAATTAATTATTGAGCGACCACTCATAAAGATCAAAGTATAATTTATGAAACTTTGAAAACCTATTATTTTTAAATTCTAGGTTAATTAATGAAGACTTCAGTTTAATTTATTTAATTTTATTTAATTAATTTAATTTAATTAACCTAGAATTTAATTCTTAACAGTCCAATAACTATTTTGTTAACTATTATTTTTAATCTGAAGCAACAGGTATTTTGTTAGTGTTACAACAATCTACACAGTTATCCCAAGCAAATTATCTGGAACTATACACATTGCTTTGACCGCTGCGTTGTCGCGAAGGTTTAGTTTTGTGGTAAATGATAAATCTAACGTTTAGTTTTATTCTGGGAGACATTTTCAGTTGGGGTTTTAATAGCTGTTAGTCCTACATCTCTAAAGCCTAGCATCGCATCATCCTTACGGTTTATGGCCAATCTATTTTCAGTATTGCGAAAAATATCGACTTGGTAAAATAAAAAAACTAAAATTAAACCTCTTGAGTCTAAATTTAGTGTGAGTCTGCGACATCAAACGTTTATTTATTAAATAAAAATTTCATTTTATTTTAATCTACTGCCACAATTTTTATTGGAATGAGACTTCGACAGCACTGCCGTATGACTACTAATACCCTGGAGTAATTTTGTGAGTTTTCATATTAGACCAAGAGCCCAGGGATGTTTTGTTAATAAAAAGTGTAATGGCTGGAACCGGTCTCAATTTTTCGTAAATACCTTCCTGAACAAGGATCTGCAATTCTGCCGACTCGTATCGGATGGGTGTCCCAGGCAGAACGCACTTTAGGGGTCAAAGGTTCTGCCTGGGACACCCATCCGATACGAGTCGGCAGAATTTTAGATCCTTGTTCATGAAGGTATCTACGAAAAATTGGGACCGGTTCCAGCCATTACACTGTTTGTTAACGTGGGTGGTAAATTTGACATGTAATGTGCGTTCTGCCTGGGACACCCATCCGATACGAGTCTGCAGAATTGCAGATCCATGTTCAGGAAGGTATTTACGAAAAATTGAGACCGGTTCCAGCCATTACACTTTTTATTAACAAAACACCCCTGGGCTCTTGGTCTATATGCGCTTGTGAATCGGACGAACTGGAATAAGAAGGAATGATTAGTGCCATTCACATGAAACGGCCCTTTGCTGACAAATAGTTTTCAAATTTGAAGTACAAATTCATAATGTTAAGTACCTGATGTTAAGCTTTTTTAAAGAAAATTAATATTTTGTGTAAATAAATAAACGGTTTCGTAATATGTTGATGTTAATATTCAATCCTCTTCAATCCCAGTTCCCTAAAGTTCTAACTTATAAGAAGCCGAGAAGTGAGAAAATTGTAATTGACAAAATTGGTATCAAGTAGTATGATTTCAAAACTAATAATGTTTCCCCAGAGTTAAGAGATACTCATATTAATAAATAGAAAGTGCTTGATTACAAGTCATTCCTGCTCTTCTTCTTTGCTCTCCCCCTTCTTAGCCCCTAAAACAGGACTTGATGTATACAGCCAATCTGGTAAGATCACCAATTCACTGAATAAAACCTTAAGTAAACACAGGCCACGGCAAACTACGGTCCGCGGGCCACATGCGGCCCGCGGAGCATTTTTATGTGGCCCGCGGGCAAAATTAAAATGTTTGGAAAAAAAGATAAAATAAATTAAAAATAACAAAAATATTAGGTATATAACCAAATAAATTGTTTAATTCAAAATTATTATGAAAAGTTAGATAACAAGATAAGGAAATAATAGATTGTTACTTTAACTTTAAAGTTTGGAGAAACAAAAACTAGTAAGATAAGAAACAATTACATTAAGAGCGGCCGCCTTTCATATCGATTCTCATTGTTGGATTCGGCGAATTCTAATTATTCTAGCGAATCTTTATTTTCACAATAATAAGATAAAAAAAATTAGTTTGCCTTCTGTGAATTGCCGAAAAGGAGTTGATAAAATACAATCCATTTGATCTTATATTTCATAGGAATACTTTTTAAAATTATTTTTACACCTAGTATTTTAGCAAAATTTGTCTTCAGTTATATTTCAAGATCTGACGAAGATCTTGAATCTCTTGTTTTTTTCCGTTTAGTGCTAAAGTTCCCCAATTCTTATTCTTTGAGAATAAATTTGACTTTAGTAAAACACAAGCGTAACTGCAATTGGTTGCGGGTTTAGCATACTTTAAAATTTAAGGAGTGCGGCCCGTGACTGGCTGTAAAAAGACTAAGCGGCCCTTTGCTAGAAAAGTTTTCCCAGGCCTGAAGAGGTTCCCATCTCTACAGACTACTACACACAGGGCTACTAATTATCTGTATTTATTGTATAACGAAAAGCGTCTCAAGCAGATTGGTCCATCCTCTCATCTATCTCTGTTTTACTCATCAGGTTTGAAGCGATCCAACTGTTAAGGGTTACCACCAGCATCAAGTCCCATTATTTAAAGGGGGGGAGGTGGATGACGTAATGAAAATTTCATAAACAAGTTCTATAACAATTTCAAATTAGACATCATAATTTTTCTTGCGTATTTCGGTTCTAGAAACAAAATAATTATTATTTTGTTCTAGAATTTTCTTATCACTAATAGTTTTCCCCCTAATTATATTCCTAGATGTCTGTCGTAGATTAATATTTTGTCAACTATTCATGATTAGCAAAACTCTGAAGCATCAAATGATATAAATCAGTATATTTGAGACTAACTGTCATCTGGTTTGGACCCTGGAGAGTTGTATATATATAATATATATTATATATATATAATATATATAATATATATATATATATATATATATTATATATATATATATAATATATATATATATATATATATATATACTTGGAAACAAGGTTGAGGTGTTAGTAATGACCAAGCAGATGTTATCTACAATTTTATTCTATTGCACAGATTGTACTAATGAGTCCTGGGTGTAAAGACACACCTGAATGTCTGAGGGGAGACAGTCGCTCCGTCCAGTCCTTTTAATGTTGGCAAGGAGTCATCACAAGGTATAGAAATATTGAAATTATGCAGAATACACGTTAAGTATAAGAACAGACTTGATTTAGCTAAGCTCTCTCCCATACACCTTCTTTTACCTGCAATCATTAAAAAATTATCTGATATGTGTGTGTGCGTTAGCGTCGCATTTAGAAGCAAAAGGGTGTAATATCTACTAAGCGTTTCTCAAAAAAAAAAAAAAAAATATAGAAACATATGAAGAAATTATGGGCTAATGAAAATTTTTATAATTTCCCACCGACTTCTATAAAAATAATTTTTTACGAAACAATAAAGAAATTTTTGATTATGAGAATTGGTAAATTGTATAATTGTCAATTGGACGGTGTGATGTGTCTCGAAACAAGATAGGTAATTTATATTTTAATATGCGTAATTTTTAAAACTGCCAACATGATAGTTCGATGATAATCTGATGATACAGTTATAATCGATTAAAAAAATTAAATAAAACAAAACCTCCATATCTAGATAACTAAACATGTACTATATTTGAATGGCAAGTGTTTATCCAAACTAAAGCGTCTGTAGCCTAGACTTTTAGCCTGGTTATGAAAACATTTCCACTAAATCTTTACCCTGGAAGTGAAAAAAATGAAATTCATTTGTAGCTGAAGTGAAAACAGACCTGTACCGAATGGAAGGAAATACTCGTCCTGTATCAAGTTGCCGGATTGATCGAGGAACCTCTCTGGTCTAAACACTTCCGGATCTCCCCAGTGATCCTTGTCCATGTGCAGGCTGTACAAGTTGGCTATTACTATTGTATCCTACAAAACATATTTACAAATAATCCTATTGTCAGCTATTTCTAGGTAAAAAAGTGACCAATTTGCTACCACATTATATAAATATGCCTAAATATTCATTTGAGATCTTAGCATGGAAAGAGACGGAGAAGGTAACCCAAAGTTACAGAGGCATCCTACATATTAGGGATAAGAGGACTTAAATTATATTTCAGGTAACGCATAAGGCGCGGTCGAATATCCACGGCCTTCTAGAACATTGGATCACCAACAAACTTTTTTTATAACTTTTTTTTCAAAATTTTCAGTAATAAGCCGGATTTGTGATAAATGAAGCCTATTTCCGTAATCTGCACGCTCTTTTGGTTAATTTCAAAGAGTATTTACATTCACTCAACTATTTATTTTTAATCTAACTTGGTACATACATAACTACTGTTAGACGTCAATGTTAACAAATATGACATGTCTAAATATAACACAAATCAGGTAGATAACATTGACGCCTAACAGTAGTTATGTATGTACCAAGTTAGATTAAAAATAAATCGTTGAGTGAATGTAAATACTCTTTGAGATTAACCAAAAGAGCGTGCAGATTACGGAAATAGGCTTCATTTATCACAAATCCGGCTAATTACTGAAAATTTAAAAAAAATTATAAAAAAAGTTTGTTGGTGATCCAATGTTCTAGAAGGCCGTGGATATTCGACCGCGCCTTATTGAAAATACTTAATTCTAAAACAAAAATAGTCAATAAAATTAGAAATAATTGTAAATAAATAACTATTGTTGGGTGCTAATAGTCATTTATTCACATGGGGAGTAAAATGAGCTCACTTTTAAGATACAATTTATATTAAATTATTTAGTCTTTAAGACTAACCCGAATGAAGATTTAATACGATTCAATGACTTCAAAACTAAAAGATTCTAGTTGCAAGTGTGCTATTGTTTATTTATATTAGTTTATTATGTGCAAGTATATTTGTATTAGTGTATAGGTAATTAAGTTAGAAATGAAAGCAGGAAGGAACTTACTTTAGGTATGACGTATTTGTCGATACGCGTGTGTCTGACAGCCCTATGCGATACCGTGGTAGGCGTCACGTTAGCATGCCTTTGAACTTCCATTAGAAATGCTTCTGTCTGTTTCATCCTGTATCATATCATCAAGCATAGTCAAACATCTCCATCAAAGAAATGTCTCGTTTATTCACCAATGTGTTCCCTTATTTAACTCAATTTGTAAAATTGTGAGACTAGATCCTATCAGCTCTTTTAATTTCGATAAAATTCACTAATGATGTGAGAGTCGTGACAGCTATTAGTTGGTATAAAGGTTTTTTTTATTGTAATTAGTTAAACAACATATATTTGAACCTAACATTGAAGAATTTGCAACTTGGTTAGTTGTTTGTAACCAGCAAACTGGTATGGAGAATCATATTTGAATTTTGAGTGGAGGAATGAAAGCGGGTTGATAAAAGCTATAAGGCGATAAAGAAGAGATAATTTGTGGTCGAGGTTAGATTACTGGGCTTGAAAAACTAGCAGCTACTAATCAGTGAAATTAGAATTAAGCCAGCTACTTATGGCATATGTCTCAAGAACTGACTATACTGACTGCAATCTCGTGACTGGCCCAGCTTTTGGTAAAGCAGAAACTGGGCATGTTGCTGACGACACTTGAGGGCAAATCTCAAAGTTTGAAACAGTTTACTTTCCGCTTGTGACAGGTGCTCCTATTTGGGACGTACCATTAGTTCAAATTCTACTAGCGGTAGATGCCAAAAGTTGGCCACCTACCAATGGTTCGAATTCAACCTATTGTAGGTTCCACTAGATCTCCATCTACCAATAGTTCGAATTCAACCTGTTGTAGGTGTCACGAGTTAAGACACCAACCATTGTTTCGAATTCAACCTTTACAAGTGCCACTAGTTGGAGCACCTACCATTGTTTACGGATTTTTCTAGAAGAAGGTGTCACTAATTGGCCATCTGTCATTGGTTCGAATTCAACCAATTCTTGTTGTTGATTCCTATATGGCTGGCACTCTTATGTTTTGAAGGTTAATTAAATCTTTATTTTGGAAATAGCCGTTATAACATTTCTAGTAACTCAATGGTACTGTTGGCTCTACATAGACAAGATCAAAATCCTAATTATTTAAGTAGTTAGTAAAGGGTTAGACAGAAGACCGGCTTTATTTTTACCTGCTTCTGTGTGAGAGAGAGGGAGTGGTGTGCTGCAAAACAGTGTCTATTTCTTGTTGTAATTTCTTTTGGTAGTCGGGATAGTGTATGAGGTACAGGATAGCATAGCCCAGGGTGCTGGACGTCGTCTCAGCTCCGGCTAGCAGCAAATCCAGCAGCAAAACTATCAGCTGCTTCTCTACAACGACATCTTTAATTATTTATTCATCTTTTATTACTTAATTATCATAATATTAAAATAATTTTACGTTTTTTTAACAAAAATCGTAACAGCATGTACACACATGACGATAATGCAGATGGTATGTTATATAGCTAATTTTCTGGGGCCAAATAACATTATTTTGGTGCAATTAAGATTTAGGTCTTCCGGTTGGGACCGGGTCAATGTAGATGATTAATCTGACGTTACTTTCTCTGTGGGAGGCATCTTCAGGAATGAAGATGCCATGGATAAAACTGTACTACTGAAAGTGAACTCCGGCGGTGACTCGGTAAAATTAAAAGTAAACAACAACCTTTAAAGTTTTTAGGACTGACAATTGACGATAAACTGACATAGAAGCCACACGTAGACAATCTGACATCTAAATTATTGACGTATGTATTTTTATTCAGAAAACTAAAAAACCAAGTGCTGGAAGATACGATGGTTACTGTGTACAAATCGATCATACAAAGTAGACTGAGCTACCGAATAATAATGTGGGGCATACTAACACTAATCAACTGCTACTTATCCAAAAAAAAGATGATAAGAATTATTTTAAGACTGCCACATGACGAGACTTGTTTACTTAGAGAGGTTAAATACTTAGAGGTTGTACATAGGCAGAATAGCACAGTGTATATATAGTAGTGACAGATTTCACTACTATAGTCTCCCAAGATAGAGCCTAGATACTCCCCTACCCCTCTACAACACCTATTGTAGCACGCACTCTACAAACGGGGGGAATTTTTCAGTGAGACGCCACATAAACCACTTTTATTAACAGACAAATTAAAAATACATGCAATAGTAATAATTAAAACTTATTTAAAATTTATTTACTTAAACTAAGACAAAATAGCGGAAAAATAATCTAATATTTACGTAGGATTGTAATTATTAGGAAAACTTAAAAAAATGACGTCACCAATGTACAGTTACGGCACCTAGCTACCCAAGGAATGATAAGAGCTGTAGTATCCTCCCTCTAAGTATTAGTCTCTTTGTTTAAAGCACTTTAAGACACTAAAAATTATGACTGTAGTTAACTATTTATCTATAACAGCCTCCTCTATGTTAAGACTTATACTGACCTCATGGACAAGAACAACATAACCTATAACTATAACACTAAAAACAAAGACGCCCTGGTTATCACAGATTAGCCCCAAAGATTAGCCCTACAGATTAGCCCCACTGATTAGCCCCAGATTAAGCCAGAGCAGTGGCGTAGCCAGGATTATATTTCGGGGGGCTGGAATATATATATATAATATATATATATATATATATATATATATATATATATATATATATATATATATATTATATAATATATATATATTTGTATATTGTGCAATGTTTCAAATTATTTTTATATCTTTCAATTTCATGGTATTATTTTTTATATACATTTTTTATTATGATATTAATATTAAAAGTTCATTGTTAAAAAATATATTTTATGTAAATTTATATTTTTATATATTTTTTATAGGTTTTATTTTTTTCACACATTTATTGCGGGTTTTAGGTTGTGTAAAAATTTCGGGGGGGCTGAAGCCCCCTCAGCCCCCCCCTGGCTACGCCACTGAGCCAGAGGTTGGTCATAGCATTCTTGGTGTAAAATTCTTTAATTACTTTATAAAAAGAAAATTCAGGACTTGCCTGAAAATTATTTAAAAGGCATATAAAAGATTTTATTGTTAATAATCCTTTTTATTATCAACAAGAATTTATAAATAATATGCAAAATATAATAATAATGAGGACTTTTAGATAAATTGTAAATAATTATTTATAATATTTTAATCCTAGTTTTAAGTATCAATATTAAGAGAATTGACAATTTACTATTGTTTTATGGTTTGTAAAACTTAATGTAAATTAAGTATTAATTTGTTTATTATTTATTAAAACACCGGAAGACCTCAATATTCGTGACAATAACCGGGGAAGTCAAAGAAGTTATTATAGCGAAATCAAGTTTTTGCAGTATCGCCCAACTAGATGTCGCCGGTTACAAGAGTCCCACCAAAACTAGACTACATTTGTTTTTATTTTAGCTATGAGCTATACGAAAATATGAAAGAGCTTGATTAAAGAAATGCTAATTATTGCCACCCACTTAGCTTAATAGTTGGAGGCAAAAAAAACTTATTATGACTTCTAGAAAATTATATTTTTTATCATTTTTAGCAATACGCAGGTTCATGCGGGAACACCCTATGCAGTTGTTGTCGTGGTAAGAATATAACGAACATTTTGTACGTATCGTTATATGCTTCGACAACATCTTAACTTGACACTCTGGAATTCTGGGAAAGAAGAACCATTAAATCGTTACTTACCACTAAAAGTAGAATTTTTATCATTGGATTTACTTTTGATTTGCATAAGGAAAGCGTCTATGAGATCTCTCTTATGGTATCCATCAGATAGTGTACTGTGATGCTCGTCTACTAGTTCCTGTAACAAGCGAAACAATATTAAATTATTTTCTCCCTTGCTATTTATAGGCAAACCGCTTAAATTTGAACTTTAGATTGTGATATAATATCAGTATGTATACGATGTTGAATTTAAGACCGTAAGCATTACTAGAGTGCCCATATGATCCGAGTTAGTAATAGTAGTAGTAAGAGTGGACAGTAGTCAAGCCTGGTGAGTAGACCACACCATTGGGTCCTTTTCACCAACCCCGAAGTCAACCACCTATCACTGTACTTCCACTACTTTCTCCTCGTCGAACCTATAATCCGAGTTAAGGCAGTTTTATAATAATAAAACTGAGGCCGGTTCACTGCATTCGTGACCACAACAATGTGGTCACGAATGCAGTGTCCTATATCACTTTGTCATATTACTACTTTATAATATAAATGTATTACTCAAAAAACGTGAATTGTTCATATAATGATATTTATATATGCCAATAAAACTGGAACTAATGCTGATAATAGTATTAAATTTCGCACTTTTGTTAACCATACATAGTAGTCAAAATAAAATAAAATGCCCGTTTTAGGGCCTTTCGGCCCATCAGGGTATTCACCCTGCGGGAACAACCTCAGGTGGGTTGCATCTACTACACTCTAAGAATTAATTAAAGTTGGCGAAATCATTTTAATACAAATACTATTCATAAAATCTTAGAGCATAGCCCCGGCTGCGAACCCCGGACCTCCGGTGCCGAAATCGAACATGCATAGTAGTATATGCATAAAATTGCAGCCCAAGTAAACAACTTTTGTGATTTTTTAAACTCTCGCTTGGAATCATTATTGAGGGCTAATGACGTCACACATATTTTATAACCAATGCGATTTGACCGTTCGAAAATTATAGTGTCTCATATATATACATACATACACACACACACACACACACACACACACACACACACACACACACACACACAACACATATATATTATATATATAAATATATATATATATATTATATATATATATATATAATATATATATATATATATATATATATAATATAATATTCTTGACCAGTAATTCCCCCTCGCGAAAAATTCACCCCCCATGACCCCAATCTCAAAAGCTCAGTTTTCTTTGAAAATTCATTAAAAATAGTTATTTGAGGTCGGGACTAGAATAACCTTTATTCTTAATTTTTAATTAACAATATTAAGTAAAATTCAAAAATGTTGAGAAGCAATTTGACATATTTAAAATATAAGCACGGAGATCTGCAATCTGGGGGACATTTCTTTGGATTGCTTGATTTAAAGCTCTACATTTTATTTCCATAAAATTAAACTTAATTTAAACAGTTACAATAAATTATTTATAATTGCAAACATATAAAAAAACGCAACAATTAAAATAAGCCCAATTCACATTACAGTGAATTGTTAGCTGGTGAGTCAGAGTCGGTCGTTTGCTCTTTTCTGAACTAGCTACAAACTCAAATTCTTCAATGTTTAATATTTTAATGTACATAACTATTAAAAATACTAACTAACAAAAATACTAACCCACTAACCTTACTAACCACATTGTAAATAATAACTAACTCCTTAACCATATCATTTTGTTTTAAATTTTATTTTATTTATTTATAATAATACAATAACCCTCTTCAAATTCACTCTTTATTATTATTTTAGACTATTTTCATATTTATTAAAAATGTAAAAATCTTTCCTTTTTATGTCCATAAATATTTAAATTAGTATTACAAGCGCAGATCTCCCCTCTACAGCGCAGTTCTTTTTCAAGAACTAAAGCAGGGGGTACTTTATTGTAACAACTTTGTGTAACTCTTTTGTAAAAAAATTTAAATAAAGGAATTTAAATTAAAAAAAAAATTGACGCATTTCTGAATATTTTACAAAGATTAAGTATACACTATTTCCCTACGCAAGCCTGACCTGTAAAAATCGGTTGAGATAATCCAGTAACTGAATAAGCTGTTTATAGTTGGTGAGCCCTGGGACGAACCTGAGAAGAGGCATTTGGTTAAGCACGCCGCCAGACATGTCCTGTAGTCGAAACGAAGTGTGGATCTTGTCGAGCAAGTGCCAAAGTCTCTGATCCAACAGACTGAACCTCTGCCCAGCCACGATAGACCACAGGTTGTTGAGTATGCTCGCTTCTATGCAACCAGGGACTGTTACGCTCTTCTGGAATCATGATAATAGAAAAATTTAAATTATATTATAAACAAGAAACCAAATTAATGTTATCAAAGCTAAATGATGAAATTTTAATTCACATTCGAATCAAGAGATAATTCTATCTGGGGTTTACTTCAATAAATGTCATAGTTTTCAAAGTAAAATTTCCGTCAATGATTTTTTTCATCACGCAACAGAAATTCAGGAGTAATTTACCCAGCTCATGCTTCATTTTTCGTGTATAAAATTCAAAACGCAGATACAGTTCTTATTTGATTAGACAACTATTTAGCTCACAGGCATTATTATTATTTGATATCACCTAACTTTGCACAACATAAATGATTGACGAATATGACGAATTATGATGTATAATAAGGCACGATAGATATCTAGAACCATATCGAGATATTATTACTGGAGAGGGCCTATCGGTTGACTTTGAAAACATTGTAAAAGTAACCTGAATTGAACACCTTCGATTATCAGCACAATCAAAGAAACAGTACAAAATTACAACTTAAAAAATTTAACTTTTACAAGACAAAACATATGCGAAAAGCCAACCTGGGATAATAAATCCTAGGTGTAACCAGAAGTTACACTAAGGTCATTAAATAAAAGAGATGACGCATTAAATAACTTTTCTGACGCTATGAACCTTAGAATAATACTATATATAGAAGGAGCACAGGACCGTAAACACAATGTAATTCCACTGATAACACGAAAGCCGGTTGACTGGTGCATTTAAGTGATGCTGCCAACCTGACAACGAAACATTATTTTAAATATGTGTCATAAATATCTATTAATGAAGAAAGATCGTAAAGAACAAATATAATAACTTAAAACACCTGCTGAGTATTTAATAAAACTGGTCTTAGATGGCAAAAGGGTGGCGGAATACAAGAATCTACATTTAGTTGACGAGGACTACTTTTTATATATAATGTTAATAAATACGTTAAACTACAATTTAAAATGCTTAAAAGATTGTAATGCACCCATATTTATATTAGTATTTTATGAATAATCAATAATTAATTAATAATAGAACATGATAATTCAGCAACCGGAAGTATTGCCAACTTTTTTTAGAAAATTGTATATTGTTAGGGTGGCAGCATTACTTAGTTGCACCAGTCAACCGGCTTTCGTGTTATCTCCTTTTATATATAGTATTATTCTAAGCTATGGACATTGTGCATTGTATGGGATCGAGAAATAGAATCAAATTTACCTTAAAGCAAACTTAAGTTTATGGTTATACCATAAAAAGCGCGAAACACAGGTTTTGTAACAAGAATAAGTCGAGTTTCCTCCTCAATTTTCTTGTGTGGTTGTCGTTTGATGTTTATCATGACTTTAGTTACCTTTGGTGCTTTAGTTAAATTTATAAAATTAACCAATTATAAAAAGACATTCCTTTTTCCTATTTGTTTATAACCTTTTCAATAAGCAACACAATAAAAACTATCGAGAAGTAAAAAGAAAAGAAAAATAAAGAGTGTTTCCACAGAAAACTTTGTTTATTTACAAATTACGCAAAGCGCTTTCGACCTAACAAGTGGCCATCAACAGTGCCTGACAAACAAATAATAAATTAAAAATTAAAAAACTCGAAGATAAAAAAAATAAAAGAATAAACAAATATAAGATAGGTAGGAAGATAATTAAAATAAATAGAATAAATAAAAATAAAATTACGGTTGACACAAATTAGAGAAGAAAGGGGCTGGTTTAAAATATAAAAAGTTAGTTGCGAGTAGGCATTGGTGAGACCAGTGGCATACTAACAGGAGGTGGGCGTGGCGCCCTCATTTGCGCGTTAACTATGCACGTTTTCTCTTCTTTCATTTAGATTAAGGTCATCAACAGTTTCTTGACTCGTAAAAATTTTCAAATTTTATAAAAATTTAGCCTACGTCTTTGTCACCATAGCGAAGAATACCAGCTTTATGAGGTGCGTTGACGTGATTTTCGGTGACAAGATGCACGTAGAACTTGTTGGAAGTTTTCTTCAGGTGTTCTGAAAGTCCAGTACTTAATTTTCTACCCGTTTGACCTCAGCTTGACATACTCAGCTTGACATTCCCAACATTGAACTTTATACACTCCGCTTCTAGACTCAAGAGGAATAGGGTCCTTGACGTTGCTAAGGTAGGTTTTAAGAGATTAATTGTTAGTAAAACTTATTTTCAAGTAACATTCTTTAACACACTACTTAAGCGTTGAGACAGAGTACTAATATATGGAATGGAGCATCATTGTCTAGTATCAGGTTCAGCATCATCATGATTATGATTCATAGCTTTAAGTATTAAGTTACTTTCTTTCTGACAATTTTATTTATGATGTCTATGGCGTAGCCATTAGCCCGCGCTATGTCACAGATAGTCCTGAGTTCCTTATTATATGCATCCTGGTTTAAAGGTAAGGTCAACAGACGAGGTATTAAGAAAAAGAAGGCCGCCATTATTTGTTTCCACAGGTGATGTGAGTCAGCTCGGATGACGTTTCTGTAAACCTCAAATCTCAATCGATTGTCTTTCCTGAATAATGAAATATCTAAGTATAGTTAAGTGTGCCTTCTTGTTCAACCTCAAGCGTAAACTTAGTAAGGTTTGCAGTTACACAATATTCAAGGAATTTGTGAAGTTTATTAATGGAACCAATCCATATAACAAAAACGTCTTCCACGTATGACACTGGTCTCGTCCATGCTTACTCGCAACTAACTCTTTATGTTTTAAACCAGCCCCTTTCTTCTCTAATTTGTGTCAACGGTAATTTTATTTTTTATTTATTTTAATTATCTCCGTATCTATCATATTTGTTTTTTCATTTTTGTTATCTTGTTATCTTTGAGATTTTTGTATTTTCTTATTTGTGTCTCAGACACTGATGATGGCCTCTTGTTAGGTCGAAAGGGATTTGCGTAATTTGTAAATAAACAAAGTTTTTTGTGGAGAGACTCTTTATTTTTCTTTTTCTGAAGATGGACTCCAATTATGCTCATCCTGGAACTTATCGGGAAGCAAATTTGCCTCTAAATTTAGGGCCTGCGCAGTTAATCCAATTATTGTAAGCATGTACAAGGTTCCCGCAGGGTGAATATCCTGATGGGCCCAAAAGCCCTAAAACGGGCAATTAATTAATTAATTAATGTACAATTTGATTTTGACATGTGTTTTGTGGTGGATTTTACTCTATTTTTTTGTTCTGGATGGGGTAACGTTGTAATAGGGCAAATCGAATAAGTGTGTCATCCCTTTTATTCAAGATCCTCGGTTTACACAGAGCCCATGAGAGCCCCAAAAAATGTTTTAAGCCTCTTATGTCTTTAGAGGGTATGCCTCCTCTAGTAATATATCTCTATACCTAGGGCAGTAAAGCGAGAGCACTGCTTACATTAGCGCTTTGCTTGAGCGAAGTAATAAGTTCAGAAACTTCGAACAAAATCCTCGTCTCCATTTCACTTTTACCAAAGCCGAATTCTCTGAGGTGTTTGATAGAAAATTTCTTCTGTTCATTAAAAAACTCACCGTCCACGAACACTAAACCTGCAAGTAATAATAAAGTCGAAATTAAATCAATAATAATAAAGTATTAATAATAGTAAATGAATAAAGTAATAATTAAGTCAATATAATGTTTTTATTGATGCATAGTTGCATATCTTGCATATATATATACTATTTCTTCTACGTACAGCAAAAATAGACAAGATTATTATTCTTGAAAATATAATGGCTAATTATAATCGGTGATGACAAATCATCATTTAATAAGTTATTAAATTAAACGATATTTCTTATTATTAAACGATGTTTATATAATTAAAGTTTAATCGATATATATTATTCTTTTAAACTTTGTAAATTAGGCTATTTGGCCTGTTTGTCAACTAATAAAGAAAGAAAATTAGAATAAGAAACAAAAGTTCAATTAATTAACGAGAAGGAAATTGTTTTAAAATTTCCAGATTTTGGAGTAAAAACTGCTTTAAAGTTGTTGCAACACTCACCATGTCAGATGGACTTTGATCTAGGAATTCAAAATCCCAACAATGCTTTTCTATTTATTCTCTTCACTGTTATTTTTAATCATTATACTTGTAGCAACATTAGTTTAATTTGTTAACAGTTTTAGGAATAGTCAGCAACTTTTTAGATTTGTAACTTTATGTAAACAAAATAAATTAACAAATACGGGCCTTCGGCCCGTAGCCGCTACGCGGCCTCGGCGCTTCGCGCCTCGTCCGCTCCGCGGCGTCGGCCCACCGGGCCGCTTCGCGGCCCGGGGGCCTCCCTGTGGCCGCTTCGCGGCCACATTGTTGTTGTTTTGTGTGATGTGTTGTTTCATTATTGTTCTTGTTACATGGCATTTTGCCATGTACCTAGCGAATTTTCACAGCCTCTCCACACAGGCCCGCTTCGCGGGCCTGAGAGGCTTTCTCACAAATTTGATTTTACTAATTAAGATTTTATTAATACTTTATTATTAATAGTATGCAATAATATTAAACTAACAAGCATTATAAACAAAAATATATTCATGATTTATGTTTTTAAATAAAAATACCGTTTCCATCACTTAGGATCATAGATAAACAATATTAACATAGATGGCTCACTCAAAGATTTAAAAAAAAATAGTTGATGGGATGCAGGAGGCTCAAGTAGTACAGTCTAGTGGTGACAGCGTGAAACTGTCACATATTTTTATTTCTGACATTTTATTTATTTATTTTTATTCAACCAAACAACGAGCTGTTGAGGGTAATCAAGTAATATGTTGTTTCCTTTACTTATCCGTTTGCGCCAACCCGAGATGTTATACTCAGATAGCAAATTTAAATGTTAAGTCTAAAAAACTAAAAATGAATTATTGTTATTTTTTTAAGAAAACGATGGTGCTGCTCGCGTGATGAGGCCCCCAAGTTTTATTAAACAAAAATCCATCGCGAATACTACAGCATACCATAGATCTTTGTTTACTTTTATTTTATTTTACTAAACGATTGGCAACTGTTTGTTTTTTAAAAAAATACTGCAGCACAATCTAGTAGAGAATAGAGCAAATATTTTTTACTACTAGCGCTATTCAAGACTCTAGTGATGAGGCCCCCAACTTAAACATAAACACAAACTTGTCAATTGAGTGTTCCTACTACACTCGGGAGTAACCATCTATCTTAGGATTGTCTGATTGAGCTGAAACCGTCGCAATCGTTTTAGAATGACTTTGACCATATAAAGACTACTTCGAGGTTCTTCCGCTTTACGGGCCTGCTTTGCTCGGCGTGGTTAGTGGAAGCCATTTTTGTCCTGTCTCTCTGGGACAGCAGGCTTACCAGGATGGAGCAAGAGGTAGAGGTCCATCTTTTATACTATATCCCCACCCTCTAACACTACTAAACCTAACAGATATCGTACAAGTCTTTGACCTAGACGTATACATATATACAACATTATATATATATGTAACTGTTTGCGCCATTGGTGATGGTTCGATTGAGCTGAAATTGGTCTTAATCGATTCAGCTAGCCGTCTACCTAAACACGAAATACCTTGTTTTAAAGCCATTTCAAGTTTCAAAAAAATTTTTTTCATGACGTCATAACTTTGGTTGATGACGTCATAATGTTTTATAAACAATAGGCCTCGTAACCTCCTCAACATCTCGCGATTTGCAAAGTTTCGTTTCAATTTGACAACGCCTTCGAGAGTTATTCGTTCGCCATACGAAAGGGTAGAAACTCTTACATACATATTATATATATATACATATATATATATATAATATATATATATATATATATATACATATATATATAAACTTTTTTCGGGCATATATTTTTGTTATCAGGAAGCCAATAGGAACCGATTCCACTCACTCCCACCCTCAACTTCCGTCATCCGAACAACCTCATAAGCGTCATTTTCATAATGAAAATTCGCTAAAAATAAAAGAACTGATGACATCAGAGGACGACACAAACGATAAAAATCTGATGCTACGTAAACATAAATATCAGTGTTGCCAATATTTTGCTCACAATTTTATTATTAGGTGTTAAATAATAATAAAAAAAAAGTGATAAAAAAATAATAATTCAATTAATCAAGTAAAAAAATTATGGGTTCCGACCGGGGGGCGAGGGGGTTAACTTAAATGAGGAAAAGTTTAGATTCGACTATCGCAAGCTACTAAAAATTAGCCCTGCGGCGGACCGGTGCGGACAACTCATCATAGAGATATATACTAGAGGGAGCATAGCCTATCTTAATACATTGAGAGGCCTGAAACATTTTTAGTGGGACTCTCAGGGGCTCTGTGTAACCTCATTGAAACCTCCTCCAAGAGGGAGTTAAGGTTATAATTAATTAACTGTTTTGGGCTTCCCGCAGATTGTTTGTGTTGTGATTTGTATTTTAAACATTCTACTATATAATTTACTGTTTTTTTGTTCTGTTTATTTGATGAAAATGATAATCGAATGTGGTCAGGTTACTTTTTCGATGTTTTAAAATTCAACCAATAGGGCCCCTCTAGTAATATATCTCTATGCAACTCATGAACTAACCCCAATAGCTTTCCAAAAATGACCGATTATATTTTTATATTTAAATTTATGAATACCATGGCAATTTTTATGACATTTATTATTATTATAAAGTGATTGTTCTCCGTATTTATTTTTCACAAAAACGGTTCGCCGTTGCATGTTCTGAATTACAAAAATTCAGAAACTAAAAGAAAAAAAATATGTTTAAAATGTTTAAAAAACTTCCAGAGAACGCTACTGATGGCAGATAAATGTAAATTTAATTTAATTGTTTTAGTCGATTTTATAATGTAATTACATTTAATCACACGCGCGCATCTTGCCAATGTAATTGAAATACAGGCTGCATTAAATGCCAAAATCTATCTTCTAGCACGAGTAAACTTTAGCGACTATTTTATCATTACCGGATTGAATCAATTAAATCAATAAATTACTTGAATGAAAAACAAAAATAATCAGAAGCGTTCTGTGTAAGGTTAAAGACGACGAAGGCCGGGCCAAGTAGTAGTTAGAAGTATAACTATAAGTATAAAAATTAAATTTTAAACTGACTGTGGGCAAAAATCGGGAAATCAAGATACGCCCATTTAATTGAAAGGTAGGTCTACCGCGCTAGTGTCGACCGGAATCCAAATTTTCCCACCATTGAGTCGACAGGCTTACTGTTTAAGTATCTATATAGTCTCTGTTTTACCCTTGTAAACAAACTATTTACAGTACTCGACATTTTTGTTTATAATGCGTTGTTTTTTACTTTTTAGTATAAAATGTCTAAAAATTTTTGAAGAAATTGATTGAAACTTCTTTGAATAATTGAAAGAAGTTTAAGTGATTTTTTAAATACTAGGTTTGTTAAATTACTTAAAACTAGCGGCTTATTAAACTTTACTTTTTGTTTGCAGTACTCAACTTTTATATTTTTGCAAATGATAAGAGTTTTTCCCGTCAAATATTAATTTTTATTGGTAATGTAACAATTATTAACCTAAAATTGTTGAATATAATCATACTAATCGTAATTTTAAATTATATTTAAGGCAATAAACTTTCTTCTATGTATGTATCAAAACTTTAAAAAACTTGTGATGTACCTTTACTGCAGTTTCGTTTTTCTTTAACTAAATGATCATAACATTTATTTCACAGAATTTAATAAAAAAAATTAAACTAGCAGTGCATAATTATGTCCGAAAACACGATAAAAGTAAAACTCACCTTAAATTATCGGTGTTGCTAATAAATAAAACAAAAAAAGTGTAAATCCAAGAGGGCTCATACTCAGTTACATAGAGATATATTACTAGAGGGGCCCTATTGGTTTGAATTTTGAAACATCGAAAAAGTAACCTGACCACATTCGATTATCATTATCATCAAATAAACATAACAAAAAAAAACAGTAAATTATATAGCAGGATGTTTAAAATACAAATCACAACACAAACAATCTGCGGGAAGCCGAAAACAGTTAATTAATGAACCTTAACTCCCTCTTGGAGGAGGTTTCAATAAGGTTACACAGAGCCCCTGAGAGCCCCACTAAATTTTTTTCTGGCCTCTCAATGTATTAAGATAGGCTATGCTCCCTCTAGTATATATCTCTATGCTCAGTTATTCCAATTTTAAGCGATTTTTCATTTTTCAGCTGATCACGCATATAAATATTAATACTAGAGAGGCCTATAGGTTAAATTTTGAAACATCGAAAAAGTAAACTGACCACCTTCGCTTATAATTATAATCAAATAATCAGTACAAAATTACAGTAACTTTCAGTAATAAATTACATATATATTATATATATATATATATATATATATATATATATATATATATATATATATATATATATATATATATATATATATATATATATAATGCCCGTTTTAGGGCCTTTCGGCCCTTCAGGGTATTCGCCTTGCGGAAACCACCTCGGGTGGGTCACATCTACTATGCTCAAAGTAAAGCTAAAGTTGGCGAAATCTTTTACATCAAATTCTATTCATAAAAAACTGAGAGCATAGCCCGGGCTATGGACCCCGGACCTCCGGTGCCGAAGTCCAGTACTATACGACCGCAGCTACGGAGGCAGTAACTTATATAGTAAAACGTTTAAAATTCAAATAAAAAATAAACAACGAAAATAAATTTATTCATTATAACCTTAACTTAATCTTTAAGGAGGTTTCATTGAGGTTACTGAGAGGCCCAAAAAGATGTTTTAGACTTCTTAATGTATTTAGATAGGCGCTGCCCCTTATAGTATATATCTATACGTGATCACGCATGTCTAAATTTTTTACACGGGTAAGTATAGGTGTTTCCCAAAAGAGATATTATTACTAGAGTATGTATTTTAAAACGCTTAAAATACAACTCAAAACACGATCGAAGTGCGGTAAGCCAGAAACAATTGATTTATTTTAACCTTAACTCACTCTTGGAGGAGGTTTCAATAAGGTTACACAGAGCCCCTAAGAGCCCTAAAACGATGTTTCAGGCCGCTTAATGTGTTGAGATAGGCTATGGCCCCCTCTAGTATATATATCTATGAGTTTCCCTTCATGGTTTATTATTACCTGATAGGCGCTATCGGTTAAATTTTAACCCCGAAAAGGTAAACTAAACACCTACTTGAAAATATTGATTTTGCAGTATTTTCCCTTAATTCTTCCCCGGTTTTCCCTTTCTTTTACACTAAAACAGGACTTAATAGATAAAACCAACCCGGTTTGGTACCATCGCAATTTGGTTGTAAAAAAACAACACATTTTAGTTTTGCCTTCCCAGTTGGCTGGATAAAACTGTATACAAAATAGGATTATGGTTACCATATCGCTCTCCGAATGATCGGAGCCTGAAGAAGAAGCCGTCCGGTCTGCCGTCGAAACTTGCATCAGAGAGTACTTTCTTGACGGCTTGCATCCCAGATACAATGACTATCTTGTCTCTGCCCAGCCTTAGCCCCACAAGTGGTCCGTAACGAGAGTAGAGTTCGTTCCACACCAGATGGGTATACCCCAGACTACTCAGGTAGTCTTTCCATACAAACCAGCATCCAACGATTGGTCGCCAAGATGGACCTTGCAAATAAAAATAATATAAATTTAAAAACTTCTGAATTTAAATAAGACTTGTGATATCAATTAAATTAACGAAGACTTCAGTCCTTTTTTATTAAAATTTATTTAAAATAAATTCACGAAGAGCTTTCGCCCAGGGATCCTGAGCTTCTTCAGTTTTTAAAATCTTTTTAAGTTTTTAAGAACTGAAGAAGCTCAGGATCCCTGGACGAAAGCTCTTCGTGAATTTATTTTGAATAAATTTTAATAAAAAAGGACTGAAGTCTTCGTTAATTTAATTGATATCAGAATTTAAAACAGTCCAAAAAAGCTCTAAAGTTATAAAATAAGACTTTGTTGAAGTATTACTAATCACGTATAACGTAAACGTAAAAGCAAGAAAACGAGTGTAGCATTAGCGAGGCATTTTCAGTAACTCATTTCAGTAAGTCCAGAGTCAGTGAGCTACTCCAGTCCAGACAGTGCCAGTGATCCTGAGTCTAGTGACAATATCACTACATCCGGTATACAGTTCTAGTTTTAACTAGAGCCTATTTCATCATATCACGGATTATTTGACACTCATAATTCTAATTTGGAACAATTTTTTATGAAGATGCATGAAGATATTATCATCCTTCCAAGATTACGCAAAAATAATTTTTTATACCAACTACTGCACCACCCAAATATTTGAGCTTTCAAGGCTTGTTTAAACTTTCAATAGCGACTTAACAAAGATGTAAGGCGGGCCATCTGTGTTGACCGAACAATAACAGGATAATCAGTTGCTACGAATGTATAGTTAATAAATCAGATACACTAGGTTACAACCTACACTAGGCTGGAACCAGTTTGTGTCCATGACCTAGCCCATCCATAGCTTGCTAGATCAGCTACCCTTTCTCTACTACAGATACTCTTCTCTCCTTTGCTTTACTGATTTCTTATGGGACACTATGTTCCATACAGATAAATTTACCCCCCTAAGTTTATACACTACAAGCAATAAACTTTTTTGGTAATAAAAATGACAAAAACGCGCATCATATACTAAGAACTTTCTGTGCATCCTTAACAATAAAGTTTTTCAACTAAGCCTGTCTTAATTTATTGGAAAATTTCACTCCCAACAGATTTCCTTGTAAGGTTATAAACTGATGGATATTTCTCTTGCTTGTTACTAAACATTCTACTTCTTTAAACATTATTTCTAGTTATTTAATTTAATCAACTAAAACTTACTTTTACTTCCAATATCTACTTTATAAGCATCTTAAATTTTGAATAATCTCAATGTCAAAAAACAAAACCTGTATTTCAAACCTTAACAATAAAATTTCTAGGAGTTATGTCGGTTTGAAGAGTTTTTATTCACATAACAATTCATTGCTAAATTATGATTAGAAGCACTACAATTAGAGAGTAGTAGAAAAGCTTTAAAATAAATTAAACTTCTATATATATGTATGTATGTATGCATGTATGACAACGAAAGTAAAGAATTGGACAACAAATAATGATCAGCTAGAAGGCTATGGAAACTAATCCAAGAGGTTTGCAAGAAACGATATGCTCAGTATTAATACTTAGTGTAACTTTATTATAAAGCACAGAGATCACAATTTAATTTAATATATTATTTGTTTTAAACTTCCTTATAACCTAAGTGAACCTTCACAATGTAAGACGCGATGTTTTTGTGGGATGAGCTTAGAATAATACTATATATAGAAGGAGCACAGGACCGTAAACACAATGTAATTCTACTGATAACACGAAAGCCGGTTGACTGGTGCAACTAAGTAATGCTGCCAACCTGACAACAAAACATTATTTTAAATATGTGTCATAAATATCTATTAATGAAGAAAGATCGTAAAGAACAAATATAATAACTTAAAACACCTGCTGAGTATTTAATAAAACTGGTCTTAGATGGCAAAAGGGTGGCGGAATACAAGAATCTACATTTAGTTGACGAGGACTACTTTTTATATATAATTTTAATAAATGCGTTAAACTACAATTTAAAATGCATAAAATATTGTAATGCACCGATATTTATATTAGTATTTTATGAATAATCAATCATTAATTAATAATAGAACATAATAATTCAGCAACCGGAAGTATTGCCAACTTTTTTTTAGAAAATTGTATATTATAAGGGTGGCAGCATTACTTAGTTGCACCAGTGAACCGCCTTTCGTGTTATCAGTAGTGCTCCTTCTATATATAGTATTATTCTAAGGGGATGAGTTATATACGCTGTGTGTACTAACATTTGTTTTAAGGCAAATCGACTAAACGTGGCATCCTCTTTGTTCAAGATCTTTAGTATTATGATACCATTAGCCATAGAGATATATTACTAGAGAGGCCCTATTGGTTGAATTTTGAAACATCGAAAAAGTAACCTGACCACATTTGATTGTCATTTTCATAAAATAAACAGAACAAAAAAACAGTAAATTATATAGTAGAATGTTTAAAATACAAATCACAACACAAACAATCTGCGGGAAGACGAAAACAATTGATTAATTATAACCTTAACTCCCTCTTGGAGGAGGTTTCAATGAGGTTAACAGAGCCCCTGAGAGCCCCACTAAAAATGTTTCAGGCCTCTCAATGTATTAAGATAGGCTATGCCCCCTCTAGTATATATCTCTATGCCATGAGCCGACTACATGAGTTATATTTACCTGGAGGGTAACAATAAGGTTTCTTGATATCCAGTACCAACAAAAGAATGATAACTACCAGAACTAGCACTGCTACCACTAACATCGTCTTGGTGTCCTTGGTGCCTCTGCCACAAAATCCATCAGTTACTCTGTCAATCCCAAAATATTAGCCAAGAAAACCCGATATTTCACTTCTAAAAATGTATTTTCAACTAGTATTTATTTTCAATTGTAAATTAATTTATTTTAAAATTTAATTGCTTTCTTTGTAGATTGAACACAGCCTTAATAAAAGTGTGTATAGAACATGT
The DNA here is from genome assembly GCA_018340805.1 of Microvelia longipes. Lineage (NCBI taxonomy): Eukaryota > Metazoa > Arthropoda > Insecta > Hemiptera > Veliidae > Microvelia > Microvelia longipes. The sequence goes on from JACMZG010001908.1 coordinate 55,966,717, forward strand.
TATAAATTATTTTATCGAAAGTTACTATAACTTTAGTAATTGATATAAAATACACACATCATACTTAATGAACGAAATAACGTGATTTCTAAAGATAAATAAAAACACTTGATCGACTGAGAGGCTAGTAAAGGACTGCACTGTAAGGACTTAAGAATCTTATATATGTATGCTCGATGCTGGAATAGATAAACGACTGTTCTCCGACCATAATGAATATTAATATTCCAAGTCTTATAGAATTTAGAAGTACAATGGACCGCCCTATGACCCACATTCAGCGTTTGAACTAATAAATTATTCTTTTTTAGGTTATTCTATTTTTTGGAAGATGTAATTTTTAAAGAAAAAGATAGGGACATAAGAATAGAAAGTTTTTAAACACATCCAGAGAAATATGTTTGTGAGGCTTTTAAAAGTTTTTTTCTAAAATTGACTTTGTTGGAGATAGCGGGAACGATAAGGAATTTAAATATTCCCTAAAATGATATATGCAGGAAACTCAAGGATCTTGAATAAAGGGGATGACGCATTAAGGAACTTTTCTGACCCCATGGAAGTTGTATGAGATAGAGAATTAGAAGCAAACTTACCCCTTCCCCTTGATCATAATGAAAAAAGCACCAAACGCAGGTTATGTAGCAAGGTTGTCGAGTTTGCTTCTCAACTTTCTTCTGTGCTTCTCGTGATTGTTACATTTGTGGTGCTTGTTAAGTCATTTGTGCTTATATAATTTTAAATTTTGGATTATATTTTGCCTCTTCAGTGAGTGATAATTTAAGCGTGTTTTGTTATAACCTTCTCAGGCAATAAACAATGGAAACCATTGTGACGTAAGTTTGCCTCTAAATTTTAAGACCTGCGCAGTTTTAAGAATTGTAAGCAAGCGCAGTTTGTACCAAGCATGTGCAGTTGGTTTTTGACGTGAATTCTCTCTATTTTCTGGTTTTCGATGGGGTCACTTGTTTATATGGCAAATCGACTTAGTGCGTCATCCCCTTTATTCAAGATCCTTGAGGAAACTGGATGCCAAATAATGATGGATTTATAATAATCATAGAGATATTATTACTAGAGGGGCCCTTTGGGTTACATTTTGAAACATCGAAATAGTAACCTGTCCACCTTTGCTTATGAATATAGTCAAATAATCAGTAGAACATTAAAAATACAAATCAAAACACAAAAATTGTGCGGGAAACCGAAATGAAATGTTCTATTATAACCTTACCTCACTCTTTAAAGAGGTTGCAATAAGGTTACACAGAGCCCCTAAGAGCACTAAAAAGATGTTTCTGGCCTCTCAATGTATTGTGATAAGCTATGCCCCCTCTAGAATATAGGTATCTCTATGATAATAATGGATTTTTTCATTTATGGATAAATTCGATTTATCTTTCGGTGAATATAAGTCAGGAAACTGACAAGAATGAGGCTGAATGCTGTTCCTTATGTAACATCAAACTGCCGCAACCATTAAACTCAGGTGATTTTCCACCCTAATTGGATATTATTTGGTTTTATTATTATTATTTTTTTATTATATGGTATTTCGCCATGAATGTAACAAATTTCCATCATGTTAGCCGCTTGGCGACAACTCGCCTCGCTGGTCCCGTTGGAAGGTTCTCTTGGCTAGCCGTGGCCCTCTCGCGGGGTCACTTATTTATACTTATCATTAAGTAGTAATAAGTATATTAAAAGAAAATTTCTTATTTATAAAATATTTCAAAAAAAATTTATAATATGTTCTATTCGATTTTGTCAAAAAATAAATAAATGAAAATTTTTATTCAAGAAACAGTTTTTACTAGTTTATAATTTTATTTATATTTAAAAAATTTCTTTTTGTGGACTTATAAAAAAATAAATAAATAAAAACAAGATTAATTACACAAAAGTCTGTAATTTTTTATATATAAATTATATATTAAAAAATTAAATGACTTTTGTGTAATTAATCTTGTTTTTATTTATTTATTTATATTAGTATTATTATTTTTATATAAATTGAGTTATAATCCTGTAAAGGACTAACTTGCATGCAGGTTGTATAAAAAAAAGTATCATTTCATCGCAAAAAGCCTTTTAAAAATACATACGAACTTCATGGGATGTCAAATGAGTTCCACTAACATCAATCTTTATGTGGAAGTAGCTATCAACACAATCAACACAGTTTTTGTCCATTTTATTGCCGTTATAGACTTCTTAAGCTATTTGGACCTTCAAATAAATTATAGTTCTTAAATATGCCAGCAAATTACTGGTTTAGGATGTTTAAACAAATACAAACCTATGTTGTGCTTGAATGTTTGAAGAACCTATGTCGTACTTGAATGTATGAAGAACCTACGTCGTACTTAAATGTATGAAGAACCTACGTCGTACTTGAATGTATGAAGAACCTACGTCGTACTTGAATTATGAAGAACCTATGTCGTACTTGAATGTATGAAGAACCTACGTCGTACTTGAATTATGAAGAACCTATGTCGTACTCGTACTTGAATGTATGAAGAACTACGTCGTATTGAATGTATGAAGAACCTACGTCGTACCTTAAATGTATGAAGAACCTACGTCGTACTTGAATTATGAAGAACCCATGTCGTACTTGAATGTTGAACCTACGTCGTACTTGAATATGAAGAACCCATGTGTACTTGAATGTATGAAGAACCTATGTCGTATTTGAATGTACGAAGAACTTATATCAGATTTTTAACCTATTTGGCAATCCCTGAGCCCTTTCAAAAAATAATATAAAACTCACAAAGAATCACCGAATAATATTTTCTACACTAAGCCAAAGCGAATACTATTTTTTACACGTCCGCCATTTTGCTCTACTCTCACAAGTTCTTAAGTTTATTATGTTTAAGTGTTGAGGAATGCATAGGACCTTACCCTAACTAAATATTCCTTAAAAATTATACATAACTTACAAGTAAATTAATTGCAACTTGCCCTAAACATTACGTAACCATCCAACGTCCTTAAAATATGGCAGTAAAAAATTCCGTACACACAGACACGCTTAATAATGACAATAGAAAAACTAAATAGAATAAATAAACTTTTACGAAATAAAGGGGCAACAATTAATAATTTTTACAATGGTGCCAACATTTTCGAGATATGAAAAAAGTTCAACAAAAATCATCAACAATTCTAAACGTATTACATATATTTTAAAAGTTAATTTAAAGCCATGAAATAATTTGCTTGTAATAAATTAAAATTTTGAATCGATAAGTCACATTTATTGATTGACATATATTTGTATACGTGTAACAATAATAAAGCTATCTTATATTTATATTTACAATACTAAAGCAATAGTTAGATTTGTTTTTAAAATTAATTTAAATGAAAGATTTAAATTAAATATAAATATATTTTAAATTTAAAAATTATAAGGAATACTAATCATGACGGGGCTATATATTTAGGAAGTCATTAATGACTTGCATAAATTCATTTTCGTGATTTTTATACACAGTATGACCACGGATTGGGTTGCGCATGCGTGTAAAAGACAAACCATATCATTTTTCGTCAAAATGTAACTCTTCATAAAAATGTTTGCTCGTTTTAAAATGAACACTTATCGAAATAAAAATTTAGACCATGAAAACTGTCTCTTTAGGTACACTTTTTCATAAAGATACCAAGAGAGAACTGGGTGTCATTTTGATAATTCAACAAAATTTTATTCTTTATGAAAATTTCGTCTTTATAAGCATAGAGATATTATTACTAGAGGGGCCCTATAGGTTGAATTTTGAAACATCAAAAAAGTAACCTGAACACCCTTGAGTATTAATAAGATGAAATAAACATTAAAAAATGCAACCTTTATAATAGAAAACAAAACCCAAACAATGCGGGAAAAACCGACAACATTGAATTGTTATAACCTTAATTTACTCTTAGAGGAGGTTTCAATAAGGTTACACAGAGCCCCAAAAAGATGTTTCAGGCCTCTCAATGTATTAAGATAGATATTTTTTTGGGAGCTCTGCGATCTGCTCACCAGTATACAGGTTTCTTACCCTTATCTTGTCTGACGCGGGGCATGGAGGCGTCACAAGCTCTAGTAATTAATCCCATTGTTGATGAGACTATCTGGTTCGCAGTTCCTGCTTCATATTCATTTCTGTTGATTGATTTTAGCCCCCAGTCAAGCATCATGGAAAAAATATCTCTTACTATTTTTCAAGTGATCCATCTTGGTTATTGGTTCGAGTTAATTCTTTCCTGGCGTTTATCTTTAATATCGAACTGAATAAATTGGTGATCACTGGCTGTATAATCTTCAAGGACTCTCCAGTTGCATATTCTTCTTTCGAAGCATTCCGATACGAGAGAGATATCCGGGGTTCTTTCTGTGTAACCAGGTGGTTAAATTTCCTTCGTTTTGTACATGGAGGCCTGTTCTCGCTGCAATTTCTAGAATTGATCTTCCTCTAAAGTCAGTGTAGAGAATTCCCCATTAGAGTACTTTTGCATTAAAGTCTCTACTAGAAGGTTCTGCATCTAATCTCTGCATTATTTGGTACTCGAGATCATCCAGCTTATCCCTAAAATCTTGTACAGGTTCGTTTAGGGTGAAGTAAAAAGATATAAATGTTCAGTCCATACAAATCCTCTACCACTGCCGTTTCTTTTGGTTTGTCATTTCCCCGAGTTAGTTATCCATATAGCAGCTGTTGTAGTAAGGTCCGAGAACCAATTAGCAAGCTCCCTATTTCTATACTCTACGCTGATAACGACAATGTCTATTTTCTTCTCTTGGACCATTTGGCGCAGTACATCGTCTGTTAGTCTACTTCTATGCATGTTTCCTTATAAAACGCGAGTCATCATAGGTGCTGTTTGACTACCTTTAAGGCTTCTCTAAAAACTTTACAGCGTCCATTACCGGGTACATGATTAACCTCGGTATCCTCTGGATTTTTCTCTACACAGAGAACGCACTTTTCGGGTTCAGTACAATCATTGGCCTTGTGGTTTTCCGAACCACAAGGCTTAAACTATAAAAAATAATCAAGGGGTGGTGAAAAAAATAAAAGGTCTATATAAATAAAAAAATTGGCTAAAAACTTATGAAGAGCGGGCAAGCATTGAAATATAATCTCAAAAATGTCGACCGATAAAATACTATATATCATAATTAAAGTTGTTGTGTAAAATCATCATGCCCTTGAATTTTAAATACCAGTTTTAATCCAAATGTTAAAATATAAGACGACACTTCTGTATCAGTTTTATTTTTTTTAAACTTTTTTTAACATTATACACAACACAAAGCAGGGACAGGATGAAATAACAAAGTTCTTAAGTCGTTAAGAAAAGCGAAGTCTTAAATTTTAAGATAGTTCTATTAACTTTTCTTTCTGCCTATGTAGCCATGATGGTATATGTCCTGAGGTTGGACACCTGTAGCCCAGGTTGTGCTCTCAATTTTAACAGTACTTGCTTTCCACCAAGTCCTGATTAGAAACTTGACTACTTTGAGCATAGAGGATGAGCCTTACCAGAGGTGGTCCCCTCAGTGATACCCCGATGCCTCAAAATGGGTACTTATTCATTTATAATAATTCTCACTTCAGTAGAAAAGGTATGAGGCATTAAATTAATAAGTATACTAAAATAAAAAAAAACAATCAAAATTCGTTATTTATTTATATGATACAAATTCAAATAAAATTTATAAACTATACATATACCATTAAAATACAATGTCAAATCTATATGAACTTATATTTACATCGCCGCATTCATCTATTTAAACCATGGCTGAAACGCTACTCATAACATTGATAACATAGATTAATCTTGCCATACGGCTCAAGGGGTTAAAGTTTGATCATGCCATGGTTCAAGAGATGAAAATAAACAATTATAAAACTTTAAATTATATATAATGGGGATAATATTAAAACTAAATAAGTATTAAGATCTAAATGAACTTGTTTCAACACACACAATGTAATAATGCAATAAAAACAGGTCAATAATACACATCTGAAATTTCTATACTTGCAAGTTCTAAAGCCAAATATACAAATAAAAATTAAATTATTTGAATTTTATAAGCTTAAGATACAGAAGTAGAACTTAAAACTTGGTTCTTATAACATGGATAAACCAGTTGTTTTAACATCAGCTGTAAGCTGGATGACACTATGTGCGTGCACTGGTGGACTGGTGAGGTTTCACAACAGTTCACCAGACCTCAACTACTTAAAATAACACAGAAAGCAATTCTTAAAATATTTTTTTTACTTTTTATTTTATTAAGTTTTTTATAATTTATTTTATTTTTATTTACGTTTTTATAATTTATTTTATTTTTTTATCACAATTTTCAAACATTTTTTTTTAGTTAATTAAAAAGAAAGGAAATATATCAATTATTTTAAAAAATGTTTTAAATAAAAATATACAAATAATAAACAAAAGAACTTCAAGTAAATTATAAAATCACCTCTTACTCTCATCTTTTTTAAATATGCACCTTGGGTTCACAGGACAGTGCATTCCATTGCATGGTTTCTACTGGCATAAGCCAATGGCAACCAGGAAATTTTCTAGTATTCAGGTAACAAGAAGTTACCTGAGCAACTTCTTGTTATTCCAATTATTAAAAAATTATCAAGATAAAGAGAAAACATAAATAGGTAAGTACTTGTTAATTTAAGGACCTTTATTTGAATCCTTAAGGATACCTAAAAATTGGAGATGGTAACAATAAACAAAACTAAAATTAGTTTGCAGTGTTTAGGTTTGATATATTATGCATCTCATAGAAAGTTTAAACTATAAGCCTTACTTGGTCAGCCATATTTCATAATATTGTAACATTCACATTACAGAACAAAGATATAACCTAAATTGTATATATTATTTACTGAAATGATTTCTTTGTATCTTTTAGGGTAATTTTAAAGGTGGATATTTTAGATGTTTTGCGTCAAAACTAAGTTAGGACATACCACAATTCTAAGTACAGTATAAAATTTCGTTTCTCATAAATTAAGATGGCAGAAGTAGAGAGAGGAACTACTTATTTAAACCCTAGTAAGTAGTCCATTAAGATAAAACTAAGGCACATAACTGGAATAATGTGTGTTTTGATTTAAATTAATTTTAAAAACAGAGATAAAGAAAATACAAAAGCGATAAAGCTAAAACTTGGCTGGGTACTAACCCTGAAGAACTTAAGCTTACTAGTCAAATGCTCTCGCCCCTCAACTACCAAGGCTGTTATATATTATAAGGCAAATAATATATAACAGCTATTAAGAAGCCTTAACTCACAAGCACCTCAGCATAACTCAATATAAAGGTAAAGTTAGAGATTGGCAAATATGCAATTAGTTTTAACATGAAGGTTTTAAATGTTAAAATAATACCTTTGTATTTTATTGAAACTACAGAAAATTCATGTTAAATTCCTTCTTACTACATTTAACTGACTATATTTTGCCCCCTAATCATGGAGGCATTAACATATAATAAATAATTAATTATTAAATAAAAAAAATGTCATCTCTCTAATTTGATAACTCAAAAACTGTATAATTTGACTCAAAACAATTTTAGTACAAGAAATATTTTTTTTTCAATTTTCTTTTTCAAAATCTCAAAATATAAAAAAGAGGCCTCCCCGCTCATCACCTCAGCCACTAACCGATCTAAACACTATTAGAAGATTTGTGATTTTTTAAAATGTTTGTGGGGTCATTATTGAGGACTAATGGCGTCACACATATTTCATAACCAATAGGTTCAGGACATTAACAAGGTTCATTTTTGTTCCAAGTTTCATTTTGATCCAAGAAAGCATTCGAAAGTTATTGTGTCCCAGAAGTATCTAGGAACAAAAATCTCGAAAGGTGCAAACATACATACACACACACACACACACACAAGAATATTATATATATATAGTATATATATATATATATATATATATATATAATATATATATATATATATATAAATAATTTCAAAAACCTATCCCCACCCCTATCTTCCTCCATGACCCCATTTTTTGTAAAATTCGCTAAAAGATAGCATCTCTCAGATTTGATATTTTACATCATTAATTTATTAACATAATTATATCATAAAGATTAATGAGGATATAGTTAGTTATATTTGGTAAAAAGGAATTTAATATACATTCCCTTTAGTGTCGTTAAAATACAAAAATATGGATAGAGGGAACACTCAAAACTAAAAAAAAAGTATAATAATACTACTAAAGAAGGAGCAAACTCCTTATAACCCACAGATTACCAACAAAGTAACACAAATAAATAACAGATAATAAATAAGTTGGAAAAACCTCCAAATTAGAATTCTATATAGCTGCCTTTTCTCCAAAAGGAAGAGAAAGCATTGTTATAAGAAAAAAATATAACACACTTAGTTCATCTAATCCATGAATGTACTGGTCAGATCACAAATAAAATTGGTGGGTTTATAAATGATTGGATGGATGTGTATGTATGTGCACATCGTACTGGATGGATGTGTATGTATGTGCACATTGTACTGGATGGATGTGTATGTATGTGCACATTGTATTGTATGTATTGTATACACATTACAGATTCCAGTGACGTCCGGGTCTTGGATTTTTTTGCAAACACAATACTTTTTCTATATACCCACAGTATAAATGAGGAAAAGTAATAATAGAAGTATTATAAGACTGGCACTTCTTTAATTTAGGTGACCCGTAAGATTTTTGTGTTTATTTACCTTTGTCATTTATATGTTGTGATTTATGAATATACAACAAAGGGGTCATTTAATCTAAAGAAGTACTATCAGACATAGTTTTGAAACTGATAATACTGATGGATAACAAAGCTATTATAAAATCGCAGACCATGAGTATACCTGCTCCGTGCCAAACACTATATGAGCATTTGTTTTTGGTACTAAACATTAAATGAGGTCGTTTTTTAGGCTGAAATCTCCTAGTGCTCACTAGCTTTGATATCCACTCAGTGAATCAAGTTTTCCTCTACCCTTGCCTCACATACAGACTCAGTCCAACTTGAAAGATCAGTGATGCTGCTACAATATACAGTACTATTTTGGCCACTTCCGTAGATAGTTACTCCCCAATGACCATTTTAAAATTGCTACACCCCACAACTCTCTCAGTAGGTTGCCATTTATCAAGAGTATATATTGGCAGTAGGAAAAAAATTGTCGGTATAAGCTCGATCATATGTACGTTAAAAATAAGTCCTTGCAAATATTTGTTGTAAAATTATTGGGAGTAAATATCTAAGGAAGAACTATTTTCAGAATCCATAGTCTGACACGAACAGTTGTTAATTTAAAAGGAAAAGTCCCTTGACTTTTGAATACTGACAGAGCAAGCTTTTAGTTTTAACAAACTACAATTAGTGTCAGCAAACTGAGATCCAATCCAACAACATTTGGAACCAACTCTCTTCTTGCTGGCAATAATGCTGGTTTGTTGAAACTGAAAGCTGACTCTGTAAAAACAGAGCATTCAAAAGTCAAGTTGAAAACTGGCTTTGTCAAAATAGAGCATTCAAAAGTTGAGAGATTTTTTCTTTCAATTCTTTTTATTGTTTGACTCTGCTGCTCACTCTGCAGCTTTATTCAATGGCAGCTAATTTTGTTTTGATGGTAGAGAATATGTGAAGCGCTATTCGTTGTTAAGCGTGACGGGAGGAAATTCTGCTTCATCTTCTAGCTTGAGGTTACTCTTATCCGGTTTCCTGGTGGCGTTGTCGATCTCATTCTGCTTCTCAGAGTCTGTCAATCAACAAACAACAACCTCACAATACAGATCATCATGCCAGCATTAACTAGACTATTTCATCTTCACAATAATTGAAGAATACGGTTACCATAAAACTACAGTAGTCTAATGATTATAAATACTAAAGGTACTGCCAACTTCCTAAAATTGAATATGTAACTCTATGGTATGTAAACTAAATGAAATTTTGCACCAAATAATGTCACAACATTTTTAAAAAATACCAGACTAACTGGGGCTCAAAATCATGTATTTTTAAGAAGGTCTTTTATCTAAAAAGTCAATCTGACATTTTTATTTATGAGTACATGTCAGTTTGGTACCCTGAAGTACAAGCTAAACATTCTAGAAAAGTAACCTTAGGTAAATCTACATCAATGTCCTAATATCCAAATCTTATAAGTGAGGTTTCATTGTTAGATCATCCACCTGCTAGCATAGATTACATGGCTTACGTTCTAGTATAGTACCCCGAAGTACATGTTGAACATAAAAATACAGTACCCTAAAATACTCTCTAATGTCAAATTAACACTGTGAAGGACAACCCCAACACCATTTCAGACCATAATGCAATTCAAAATGGTGATCAACAGTGAAATAATTGTATGCTCAATGATTCAGAAAAACAACTCAAAACTAAGTCAACTTCAAACCTCTTTGAGAAGCAAAATTTTCAATACAATCCTCTGACCAAGCTGCTCACCATGCAAAAAAGCACCATTTATTTACCAGTTTTTTTTTTTTTCAAATATTACCTTCATTCCTTTCAAAGTACTGTTTAAACTGGTTTATGAGGAATGAGTGTCCCTTAAACTCAAGTAAAAAATCTAGACTTGTACTGATATTCTATGATACAGCAAATAATTGAAAATTATGGCTGTCATAATAATGATTATGACAGGTAACATTTAGCTTTCTCGAGAAACTTGCTATTCCTTTTTCTAGCTTTTATTATTAACTGCTTAGGTATTAAGAGCCAGTAAAGTATGTATTTACTGCCTCTGTAAACAATATTTATTTCTGCTATATTCCCCTCCTCACATAAGAGGAATCAAAACCAATCTTCTTTTAGTTACTTTTAGCCAATTTTCCACACAGAAAATTGAGCTTATTTTGGTTGTTGTGTCTAACCTGACATCTGGTCGGAGGGGTGGCCCTTGACTATCCCAGCGTAACTACATATCGAGCCTTGAAAACAAAAGACAAAAACAAAACAATACAAAAACACAAACAACACTCCTTGCTTTCAAATTTATAAACCATAAATAGCTAAGTCATTAAAACAGAAAGAATAAATAGTTAGCCATGAAATTATAGAGCCAGTGGCATTGAAAATATCTGCTGTTAAGTAAAAAACGGATAAACACTCTGATGGGTAATTTTTCCATGAGTAGCATAAACTTTAAAATTGACTAATCACAGTGCTTATGCATCTTTATGAACTTTTTATTAATCATACAGTAGATTTCATTTGCCCAAGCTCTATTACAAAATAATGTTAAATTGTGCTCCTTAGAATGAGAATAAAATGAGGAAAAAGCTTAAAATTGGACATATAAGGAAGAAAACAGCAAGGACTCAGCACCAAATGTATGAATTTTGATGAAAAATCATGAGTTATGTCATTCTCATCACAAGAGTCAAGGGGCTTTGGTTTTCCGCATAATCTACAATGCAGGACGAATCCCCCTCTTAAATTTTGAATACTTTGTCCGTGAACAAAGAATAGAACTATTATAACAAAATCTGTGAACAGTTTATTATTAACAGCTCATATGCTTTCTGTAAAAACTTAAATCTTTTAGATAAATCAAGAAATCGCTAACCAAGTTTTTATTAGTTATCGGAAATATTAATCATCCACTTTTTCTGTTGTAAGTTAGAAGGTGGGAAAAGTGGGGTTAAAATTATTAAATTTGTATCATAGACCCCTAAAGATAATTGGGGCCCATAAAGCATTCACTTGATGGTTAAAACTGTCAAGATCAACTGACAAATAAGAGTAATTTTCTGATAATAATCTGCTAAAAATATATTAATTTCTTAAGCTTCCTTCTGATGCAACTTCTCGTGCTGCCCGACTCAAAAAAGTTAACATTGAGTGTCAGTTTCAGGTTGATGGTGTGAAGGGTTACAAAAAAACAAGGGGTCCATCAAGAATCATTTATCTAAAATAAGGGCCTGTGGGACTCTGATGTTTACACAAACCTAGTTTAACCCTCTACCGTAGGGACGAGGTATGCTTCAACTGAACCTTTAGTCTAGATAATGATATCAGGTATCTGATGGGTCAAAGTGAGACCTAATTTTATAATAATATTTGTACACAAAAGTTTGGTTGCAGCTAAATCCCTACGGCACGCCCAGTAATGAATAATTTGTTTATCTTATTTTTAAGTTTGTAACTTATATTATTTATTTGTTTACTTTATTCATTAAAAACAATCGCTGTTACATTACTACCCTAACCACCTTATCACAACATACTCCCTCTATTTAAAAAAAAAACAATTGGGTAAATATGCTGTTTTGCAATTGCGGAGAAATTATATTCATGAATCCAGATGAAACATGATTTTTTTTAAAATTTTTATTCATTAAAAACATATTTTAAATTATTAATAAATAACATACATTCCTGAAAGATAGTTATGAACAATTTTTTACTATTAAGTGTTAACATTTCAGAAGTTATCTTGTAACATGTATATGCAGTGAAATCCCCATGGCACACCTGGTATATTAACTTTACAAGGAACACTTGGTAGAGGGTTATTAATAAAACCTGAACTGCTTTTATGCTATAAAGGGAATGTAATTTAATATGGTGCTCTTAGGGAAAGAAAAATCAATTGAAATACATACTTTAAATGGGTGTTTTGGATTCTAGGAATGATTGCACGGCATTTTTATCTCTCAAGTATTTTCTATGATCTACATTTGGGCACCTCAACTTCAAATTTATAATGTTTGACTTTAAATTACCATTGATTATTGACTTGAGGAATAATTTGTCAAGAGTAAAAATGTATTTTAGTCAGAGAATACAAAGCGATTGTTAAAATTTGAGTATAATAACTTTTTATAATATAATTTTGGCAGATAGTTTCCATGAAAATTTTCCATCCAAGATAATTTCAAATTGGAAAGAATGAATTCTAATATATGATACTTTGACACAAATAATTTCTGGGGTTAATATTTAGGGGCTACCCTTACATGTAGCCTAATTTGAAGCTTTGGTCCCTTGTAGGGCCACAAATATTTGAAATTTGTAGAGCTGGATATTAAAATACTTTCTTAAAACTTTAAACAACATTTTAATCCTATTTTTTGCAATTTATTTGATACAGCACAGATTTTAAATGGAAATACTGGATATACAATTACTACCTAACAACTTCATTATTGCAAACAAAAGACACTCCTAAAATATAACATTCATTATGTTACTAGGCAGTGAAGTAAGAGTTTATTAGTTTAGAATTATAAAGCAGTAACGAACTTTATTTATTTTTAGTAATATAGCATTGTTGTTATTTTCTTTTGAGGCAGATTAAAAATATTAAGACAGGGAAAGAAAAAAAATTTTTACGAAGAAGCATTGTTTAAGAAAAATAAATCATCATCTCAAAACATTTACTTAAGTCATCTAGTTTACTTTTTAATCTGTTTATACAAGTACAGGATTGAAAACACAAAAAAAATTAAGATGTTGTTTCATCTCAACAGTACAACATAGTCAATATTTTAGATTAAATTAAACAAGTTATTACTATATTTCCAGAGTATATCTACACTTAAATAATTATTACTTACTAGGAGGTATTCAAACAAAAAGAATAAACATAATAGTGATTTAATTTTAATTTCAACTCAAGTAAATTATTGATTAAAAAAAACTACAAAGTAAACTGAAAAAGATTACATGCACAAAATCAAACCACCAACTAAAGCCAACCTTTGCCATAAGAGAGGACACTCTGTGAGCCGAGGGTTATTAGGGTGTGGCAAGGTGGAGGAAGAATAAGACTGACAGCACCCTTTTTGCTGTTTTACTCCTACCAACATGCTGACTTATTAAAATTTTACAATTACTGTAATTATTCCAATTTTTAATGATTCTGACAAAAGTTTCAAATAAAATGTGTAATGCTTAAGAAAAAAAATCGGATACAGGGTACCTAGGAACTTTCCCTCATCACAGATTTGACACATTTTCCCTCACACAGGGCTCATCCTCCCTACTTCGAAGTCGCTATGCTCATCCTCCCTACTTCGAAGTCGCTAGGCTCATCCTCCCTACTTCGAAGTCGCTAGGCTCATCCTCCCTACTTCGAAGTCGCTAGCTCATCCTCCTACTTAAGACTTCGAAGTCGCTAGGCTTCATCCTCCCTACTTCGAAGTCGCGCTCATCCTCCTACTTCGAAGTCGCTAGGCATCCTCCCTACTCGAAGTCGCTATGCTCATCCTCCTACTTCGAAGTCGCTACATCCTCCTACTCGAAAGGCCATCCCCTACTCGAAGCGGCTAGCTCATCCTCCCTACTTCGAAGTCGCTAGGCTCATCCTCGCTACTTCGGACTCTCTTTGCTCGCCCTCATGATATAAAATTCACCAAATTTATACTGCAACACATCTTCGACACTCTTCGCTTGTCTTCCAATAGTAAATACATCCCTTTCATTCTTAGGTCACCCATACAGCACTGACCACACTCAATGCTGCTTTGCTTAACTTTTATGATCCAACAAAATCCATAGATATACTTGTCATATTAAAACAAAACTTTGTGTACTTATTTATTACATAAATGTATATACTTGTACCGAATTTTAACTCAATTGCATTACTTGCCAATTTTTTAAAAAAAGGTACGAAAGTCATTTGATAAAACTTGAAATAATGCTGATGATAATGAGATGAAACTTGGCACATATGTTAGTATACATAGCTACATACGTGCCAAATCTCAATCCAAAGCTATAATTTTTCCGCGTTTTATGATTTTTTAAAAATTTTTGCTAAGTTACTATTGCGGGTTAATGACGTCATAACAAAATTATTTTCCCGAATAGCACAACTACAGCAAAGTAAAAAAGATGCTGGCTTGGCTCATTAGAAAGGGCTAAAATCACAAACTTCTAAAATGTAAGAGTTCATTGTTTGTTTAACTAAGTGATGTAGGTAAACAATAAATGGGAAGGAAAACAGAGGTTTTTTAGCACTGCCAACTTTAACTTGAAACTTTTTTTTAAATTTCCTTAAGTCACAGCATAGTAATTTCAAAATAATAAACATTCAGCATGATAAGTGTAAAAAACAGCAGAAGGTGGTTTCTGATCTAGGGAGCTGTGAGTCGTAGTCTCCTCCTCTCTGTCACATCCTAACAACCCTCAACTCGCTCACTATTAAATTCTCACAAAATTTACTCAACGTATGGATAGTTTAAAGAAGTGAAGTCACCACAAAACAATAACAAAGTTCAAAACGAAATGTATTTAAATTATGAAATATTTCTTTAACTAAGTATATTTTATAAGTAGATTAAAAAATATTAAAGAATAAATAATTTAAAAAAATAAAATAAAGTGAAAAATTTAAAAGCGAGTGTGAATAAATAAAATTGGGAAATCAAAAGCAAGGCAAAATAAACAAGTCAACTCAAATCAACAGGGGGATCAAATAACGAGAAATACCAAACAGAAAATGTTTGCAACCTTGGATTTACTTTTCATACTTCCAGCCAACCCAGTTCATGCACTGGAGAGAAAGAAAAGACCAATTATTACAAATTTTAAAAATATTAATAAATTATAAACAAAATTCACTTTAAAAATCTGTACGGCAAAATTCAAAATTGGTATTCAAATTATTGAGAATTTGAAACCTTACGTTGGATTCTTTTGCCTTTTTCTGTCAGCAAGGACAGTGGATATTGAGTGTACCTGGATGTAAACTCATGATCAGTTAACATAGACATGGTGGAATGGTACATGTGTAAAACACTTGTCAATAATAGACATTGGGAGTAAAATTATGAAATATATGTTCTACTGACCAGAGTTGGGGTGCTTAAGGTCCAAGTGGTTAATCTCTCCCTCATTTTCAACTCGCTTCACCAACCTTCAACAAATTGAATACTTTATGTATAAAATAGAAATAAAGAAGACAGTGATTAGGTATTTCTTTATCCATAAAACTGGCGTCTCAGAACTTTAGTAATATATAACCCTGAAAGAGAAACTCATGGCGAAAGTCGAACTTCGGACCACGACACAAATCCGTTTCAGAGGTTCCTAATAAATAAATAAATACTTCATTTCATTAGATTTTATACAGGCTAAAACATTAGAAATCGTCAATTTTTAAAAACTTAATCAATGGCATCTTGCCAATCAATATAAAATATGATATATAACAATCAATTATGATATTAAAATCAATCATTTAAAGGAACTAAATTAATTGATTTCATCGTCACAGATACAATATATACATACATACATATATATATATATATATATATATATATATATATATATATATATTATATATATATAAACATTACACACACACCCACACATTACATTCATACACATACATACTGACTATTTTACTTAATTTCTAAATAAAATAAAGACAAACAAAACTAAAAAGAAAACATATGTTTCGCGAAACTTTATATATATACACACACATATATATTATATTATAATATATATATATATATATATATATATATCTGTGTGTATTTCTAAACATTTTCTTGTAAACACGCTATCTTTCAAACAGATTAATATTTTTTAATCAAACTTGATACAAAAATCAACCTTTGGGAGGACATGAACCCTATTAAAAACCAGGTTTTTTGTGACGTCAAAACCCCATTTTTCAAAGGAAATGCGCTAATACCTTTAAAGATAAGTAACTAAGCTTTAAACTAGTGCAAATAATAGTGCGTACTTCTAATTTTAGAGGCATGGTTTTGTATAACCAATTGGATAATTATGCGCATTTCCTTTGAAAAATACAGAATTATTTTATCAAATGCACACATTTTAGCACCTACATAACCCAAAATTGGATAAAAAGAGATGGTGTCTATTGGTATGTGTTGATGTGCATGCTCTTTTTCTGAGGACATAATACAGTTCAATCAATTAGACGAAACTTGGCAAAAAAATATGAATACAAAAGTGAAAGAAGTAATAAGATTTTCGGGAATTACCAACATGATTTCAAAATGACAGCCATTATAAATAAAAAAAAGTCCACAAAATTTTGGTGATCTTATGCCATAATCAGTGCTGGAGAAATGTAGAGTCAGCAGCTGCCCAAAACCTCAGCTAAAAGTTAGGAGACCACTCCACCAGTTTGCTCAAATATACTAAATTGAACGAATCATATTGAATATATTGAATTGAACGAAACTCTTGATAATTTTAAATTTTTGCTGAGGCATTATAGCGGGTTAATAACATTACAATAAATTACAGTCGGACCTCCATATAACGAACTTCTATACAACGAAAGTCTCTATGTAACGAATTTTTTTACGTTCCCTTGAATTTTGTGTTTAAAAGTGTTTCTATTTAATGAAAAAAAAATTCTATATAACAAACAAAATTTCCAGAAATAAAGATAAAGACAAGACCCGCAAACTTTCAAGGAATTGACCGAAACGGCACTTCTGTTTTTCAGTAATTTCTCAGAACAATTATTTATTGATTCTCGCCCTGCCTTATTTAATTTTGCGAACTCTTCCTTTACAATTTTCTATGAAATTAGGATTAACACAGCATAGAACTAAAAATCTTTCAGTTTTAATTTGGTATTCGGTCTGACCAGTTCATTTTGTATTTGTTTGTAAATCGAGTTTATTAAAATGTCAATACGGAAATCGCTGTCCCTTTCTGAAAAAAGAAACCTTTAAGTTCGTTATATAGAGGTCCGACTGTATTTTCTGGATAGCACAACTAGAGTAACTAAAGATTGCTATTTGTACAAAAATTCACTCTTTATTTATTTATTTATTTATTTTCTAAGAGTTAATACAAATACATAAAATTACAAAAGTAAAATTACAATTGTGTCTCTGAGTCAAAATCTTAACTTAATTACAAAGAACAATTATTTATAAAATCGTTTATAGAATAAAAAGCTTCCGTAATCAAATATGTTTTTATTTGCTTAGCTAATGCTGTTAACTCTAAGTTTTGAGTTTTAGGCTTCAGGCAATTATACATTTTAATGGCAACTATTTTAGGCGAATTAAAAGTTTTATGAAGTCTACAGTGAGGTACTATTAGCATATGGTTATATCTAGTATTATAGTTATGATTATCAGTATTTCTATGGTGGTTACTTTACGAGTGAATAGATAAAAGCAAGTTATAAATAACAAAAGATGGTAGAGTCATAAGAGAGAATTTCTTAAAATAGGGCTTACACGTTTCAGAATATTTAACATAAGTTCACTGAGAAATATGATGATATCGAACACACATACAAACAGACAACAGTGAAACCACTTAAGAGGAAATACCTGAAACAAATAATTTAGATCACATCCCGGTTCCGGATTTTTTGCAAACACAATACTTTTCCCATATATGTACAGTATAAATGAGAAAAAGTATTAAGGCCTTGGCTAAAAGGCGGTGAGGTTGTTCGCTATTTGTTTGTAAGTAATCCTTTTATTGAGCTCTAAATAATTTTTGTTTTACATTAAATGTTTTTATATTTGCAAATAAAAACAGGTTAAATACACAAAAGTCCTTTATTGTTTAATACATTATAATAACTAAGCTTTCGACTAAAAATTAGGCATCATCAGAGTTTAAAAAATATAAAATAAAAATACAATTTTACAAACTACTTCATATTGCACCTTGGTATGGTTTGGTAAGCTATGTTTAAAAATCCGTTAAAAACTGTTACATAGAAGAATTTAAAAAAATCAGAGTTACCAATAATTTTAGTTGAAAAACAATATTTTAAACTAAATTAAGATTTTCAAGATTTAAGAGTTCCTTATTAAATTTGAGTAAATGGATGATGACTAATTTTTAGTCGAAAACTTAGTTATTATAGTATATTAAACAATAAAGGACTTTTGTGTAATTAACCTGTTTTTATTTATATATTTTTTTTATAAGTCCACAAAAAGAAATTTTTTAATTTTATATTTGCATTTCAATAAGCTCAAATGACCCTATGGCTGGGGATGAGCTATATGCTTACCACAATTAAATTTTAAAGATTAGTTAGCACTACATACATAGGTAGCATACCTGTGCTGTTTGATGATGGAGCAGTCGCCTCCCTCACTAGGGTTGAAGCTGCAGACATACAGGGTACCCTCCGATGAGGCCACCAGAAGCCTCAGTACCTTCTCTATCCTGCACACACAAACAGATTAATTTTAATCACAGACATCAATCTTGCAGCTACTTCCTCAGCTCGTGTAATAGTAGTGGGCATAGTTTGCTAAACTTTCTCCTATAATATAAGGGGAAGCATTGAAAAAAATGTGACACCCCTTATTTATCAAATTTCTACGTTTCAGCACCATCAGGTACCACAATTCTAAAAAAAAAGTTGGAATTTACAAGTACACGATTGAACTTTTCCAGTTGACACAGTACAGGTCAAAAGGCTGAACTACTGAACTAACTCAAAGAAAACTGATTTGGTACAGAAATCAAGACCTATGAGAGCCATGCAATTCAAAATGGTTGTCATCTAATTTTTTTGAAAAAAATTCTAATGCTAGTTTAAAGTCTAATAAGACCCTAAGCAAATAGGCCATGTAGTTGGGCTCTTCTTGCCAGCCCCAATTCCTCAGTCTACACCACTTCTACCAAAAGTCTCTCAGAATAGTTGATATATTAGAGGATTTCTCTCCAACTAAGAAAAGAAAGCTCTTCTTCATACCAGAGGCCAACACCAAATATGTAGATACAAAGTATAGGGCTTACACTCTGTGAGGATGTGAGAGGCTATATCCTCATATTTCCCACACATGGGACAGTTAGCATCTCAGATTATACTTAAAGTATTAAGATGTTTATTCAACTGACACTGACTAGTCAAGACACTACATTTCTAAGGCAAGACTTGCTTATGTTAATTAGAATTTTTGTTTAAAATTGGCTCTATAATGAACATTGTTGCTTGTCTGCAACCAGGAAAGCCATGTTAGTTAAGTTTTAGGGTGTTAACTAACAAGCTATCTAAGAGAGTCAAAATGACAGTATAGGAGAGCTACAGAACAGCCCATGATTTTATGATTTATTATAGAAATTAGTGTTTTTTTAGCGTTTTCCTTCACTCAACTAATTAACCCCTGAGTTTGTACACATCCAATCATCTAGGAAGCACCCCCTCCGTACATGGTGGCACATATATTGGTTCACAGTGTGTCTAGTTCGTCTAGCCCAACCAGACTCTATCCAAACTCACTGCTCTGGCTAGTGTCTGCGACTAGTTCACTGTGTGCTTAGTTCATCTAGACCAGCTAGACTCACCGCTCTGTCTAGCGCCGACTACTAGTTCCAAATTAGTGTTATCAAAAAGTTTTGTTTTATATTTACAAAGAAAGTCTAAAAAAGTCTATAAACTTAAAAAATGAAGTTTTGCTCATAAGTGTCCAAACTTTAAAATTGAATACAATGAGTGGTACAAATAAGAATTGCTGTAATTTTCTCTCTCTTACTGTAAGGCATAGTAGTGTTGTTGAGTCTGATGTTAACAGTATAAAAAATACTCATATTTCTTATTCTCTTAATAAAAAAGAATCTCACACTCAGGAATACCTTGTATGATTTCACAAAATTATGTATATTTATTACAGTTTTAATTGTCTACATCATTGGCATTATTTTATTGTGATATTTTTTGTGTGAAACAAAGAGCTTTCAAACAAAACCAATAAACATTTCTTTGGGTTTCCTAATTGCATTTAGCTCAAGATTTTAATAATTGTTTTGAATCAGTGAAGCAGGAGAATAAAATAAATGCCAAGGTACACACATAGTAAGGGCACAGATGTTTCTGGTGGTATGATGAGGCAGATGGGCGGTGGCGAAAGCCCTGCCCTGAGTGAACACTCCAGTAACCTGGGTAGGAAGGTAGTTAGCTGAGAGGGATGCTGCTTTGCTCAGATATCCCATCCAGCCCTGCCCACTTTCATCAGTGGTCCTGCAAAACACACATATTATTCTTTACAAACAACAATATTAAACAACAGTACACTTCACAACCAAAATCACCACAATAACAAAAGTTAAGCTACCAGTAATTTAACCTGTTCTACATTGAGACTGGCTAAGACATCTGTGTTATCAGATTGAGTTTGTTTCCTTATCCATTTATTTCACTAAACCAGCTTATCTTAAATCACTAATTCTTTTCATTTTCTACTTCCCAACAACAAAATGAAGGAGGAATGAGAGTTAATAATACAATCAGACTTACGGAGCGGTCTTAGGGTCGTCTAGTTTAAAAACATGAACGGTTTCAGTATTGGAAGCAACAGCCAGGAATCCTGCATCAGGTGAGAACGCCAAACCAGATATATTTACACACCTGCAACAACACAGTGCATTTAACATAAGTAAATAGCATTTTCAGTGGAAACCTGGGAGATCATCAACCAAAAACTAAGTCAGCCGAATCACAACATAAACTCAAAAAATTCAACTTATAATCCAAACCAAATCAATCAAATTTCTACAGCAATCTCACAGGTAGAGATGCACAAAAGGCAGGCTTGCAAATATATAGTGAGGTTGTCAAATAAACAAAATACCAATGTATTTTGTATAACTATGATAAACTGTGTTTAATAGTTATTGAAACTGTGATAAATAGCTATTGATTAACTGTGTTAAATAGCTATTGATTAACCGTGTTAAATAGCTATTGATTAACTGTGTTAAATAGCTATTGATTAACTGTGTTAAATAGCTATTGATTAACTGTGATTTAACTGTGATTAATAGCTATTGTTTAACTGTGTGTTAATCAATAGCTATTTATCACAGTTAATCAATAGCTATTTAAAACAGTTATAGTACGACATACGGCTAAAATCAATTGACAGCGCGCCAAAAATCTGTGAGGGAAAGAATTCTATTGGTTCAGACCGACCCCGCTCTTTCCCCCTCCACCTCATGCCAACATCGGTATAAAAAAATACCTTTTTCGTAAATAAAATCATAAAATGGCAACACTGGTTGTAAATATTTGTAACCTCGCGTCGCTTTTATTATGCTCATTGATTTCGTTTTGTTTCATTCCAATGTGTTCATTTCATTCGATTATTGCAGAGTTGTAATACGATCTGAGTGCCTATATTTGACGCTTGGACATTGACGTATTCTTCAAGCATTTCTTGCTATTTGAGTACAGCGCAGGTTCAGTGCTCTGTCAACCAAAAGACAGCATTTTTTTTAAAATGCCATGTCTTTCAATAGATGACAGTATTGACTTTTTTAAGTTTGAATGCATATTGGGTCATATTATTTTTATAATATGAAACAATACGCATTCAATTATACAAACTTCACACAAAAAAGCAGTTTGTTTTAGAAAAAATAATCATAGCTGACAATTTATTTAAATCGTCAAACTTTTATCGAAGAACTATTATGATCCATTGCATTACGTAATTAACAACTTTAACTCCACTTAATTCATACTTCCCGAACAAATTTAAAGCAACACTTAGTTGGAAATTTATAAGATACAACAATATTCTTCTTAAAAAGTAAATAACTAATTTTTAAAAATAAAAAATACGATATCAAATAAAAACAAATTATAAATTCAAAACATAACCTGACTTTCAGTGTTGCCAGAGTAGGGATTTTTTTTGTTACATAAAAGAAGGGATTTTTTTATTAAAAAAAGAGGGTTGGAAGCATTGAGATTTTGGCGGGCTGTCAATTGATTTTAGCCGTGTGTCGCATTATAATCAATAGCTATTTAACACAGCTCAATAACTATTTAACACAGTTAATCAGTAACTTAATCAGTTAATCAGTAACTGTGTTGAATAGTTAACACAGTTAATCAATAACTATTTAACACAGTTTACCAATAAATATTTAAAACAATTAAAAATAGTGTATTGTCTGGTTTGTCTTACTAGAGCGTATTGTCCAAACAACCTCATATGAGTAATTTTCTGATGAAAATTATGCATATGATATGCATCCCCATAAGACCATACAAGTCAAGAAAGAGGAATAACTATAGGGACAATGCCAGTCACACTATCAAATCTCTGACAATAATTATACTATGTTACCTATGCATTGACAAACCTTTTGACTCCTCTTCTGAATTCAAAGAGCTTAGCACCATCTGTTACATTGAAAACTCTGATAACAGTTCCTTTCTCGGAAGCGGTAGCTATCAGTTCACCTGAGGGGCTGAACACCAGGGCTGCCAGTGGGGAGTCGTGGGCCGCTATCATCATCTTGCAGTGCTAGTAAAATATTCACCTTGTTGTAGCATGAAATTATTCTTGGTAAAATGACCATGCATAGTCATTACGTAATAACCATGCATAGTCATTACGTAATAACCATGCATCATCATTATGTAATGACCAATGCCGTGTCAAGACATGGTACAGAATAAAATGGATGTAAATATTCGCTTGAATCCATGCCAAACATGTCAATATAGTTCTACTTAAAGTTCCACCATGCAGTCATAATGACTCACAGAATTTATTGGCTAAGGGTTTTTATATTCAGTTTGTAAAATGTATTATAAGTCATGGTGACTACATGTGTCAACAAGAGGAATAATTCGAAGGAGATTCCTCTCTTATCTCAACAACGGATAGGACAAGAGGGATAATTAAATTTAATACGCCTCTTACTTGTTTCCCCCACCACTTCTAACCACCTCTTCTCATATCCAGTTACACAAGTGAAAAATTGTGGATGAGACAGTTCTTTCACTTATGTCCGACAGAAGTGACTTTTTTTACTCTTTTTTCTACTTTATTTTTAAGTTCTTTTTTATCTATTTTCTCAATATACTTTTATTGTATTGATTTACAATTTTAATTTGTAAATTAAAAATTTAATAAAAATTAAAATATGTTAACAATTATGAAACCGCCAGAAGACGTAGTCTTTAAGAAATTGCTCCCACACACGGACTTATCCTTGAGGGATTTCACATAAAACTAATCATATAAAATATGGTCTGTGCACATTGAATATTGTCTTGTATATTATGTGTAATAAAAGCTTTTTGAAAAAAAAAGTAAAACACACTCATACTAAAGTCATACACGGCATAGTGGTTAAAACTTACCAAGTTGACAGTATCAAAAATCTGGACTTCGCCGATAGTAGAACTGCCAGGGTAAGCCAGATAACAGTTATCACTGTCAGTGGACAAGGCACATAGTCCCGTAGGATTGGGAGGGGTGTCTCGTATGGTGTGTAGTACCTTCATATCTCTGATGTTGTGGATATAGAGAGATTCTTCCAGACACACTATCAGCCTCTGCAAAACCACAAATATATTAACATGAATTGATAAACTATTTAACAATAAAATTCAACAGATTGGTAAAATTTAGATAAAATCAGCTTCTTTCCATAAGAGCTTTT
Organism: Microvelia longipes; assembly: GCA_018340805.1. Lineage (NCBI taxonomy): Eukaryota > Metazoa > Arthropoda > Insecta > Hemiptera > Veliidae > Microvelia > Microvelia longipes. The sequence continues at coordinate 55,991,190 of JACMZG010001908.1, forward strand.
AATAAACATGACTCGCCTATTTTCCATGTTATCAACAAACATTGGTAAAGCGGTAAACATAGGTACCGCTAAGGACCTAGATATCGAAGCGGGTGATCCGGGCGGAAAAAAAATCAAACATTGCTGCGCCTATAGAAATACACAGCTGTATTTATTTCTTCAAGTTGGTCATCCTGACTAATAATAATGTTGTATTATTATACAGGTGCACCCTGTTATCAATACTATATATCGATATATTTTTAGTTTAGAGATATGACGTAGGAATAATCGATATATGCCTTTTCTTTTACGTTTATGAGCATATTTTATTATTTTTTTGTTGTTTGTGTTTTTTTTATTTGTTGTAAAATGGTTTATAACTATTTTCATATTTTTTTATGTTTTTATAATGTTTTAACTATGTTTTCATAAGAATAATCGATGATACACCACATCTAATTTTATGTTACGCGTAATCCGGGCGAAAAAAAAAAATCAAACATTGCTGCGCCCATAGAAATACACAGCTGTATTTATTTCTTCAAGTTGGTCATCCTGACTAATAATAATGTCGTATCTCTTTGGAGGTTTCGATAAAGTTAATTTAAAAGTTCATTAAGCATATTTTATGCATTATAGTTAACTTGTTTGCAAATCTATATTGATTTTAAAATACTAAATAATTAAAGGAGGGTAACTTTTAACTCTTCATGGGTGTAAGGTTGTCTCCTATATCATCATTAAAAGTCTATATTTGGGTTCTAAACAAACTATAACTGAACTACAAATATAAACTGTTTTTAGACCACCTTAATACATTTAACCTTGAGAATCAGCTCAACTCTAATTTTATTTATTTAATACGAAAACTAAGTGGCCTGACTGAGATTTGAACCTAGGCTACCTTGAGAAGAGGTATCCCTGGATGAAATCATATCATATCATTCAATTATTAGCAGAGTCAAATAATGAAACATACAAGCAGAACATATTACATGTAATATGACGTAACTATTACAAGTGTAGTCTTAATGCAGTACTTTGAATGCAACTTTTAATTTTTATAAAGAGATAGGCAAAAATGCAATACTTTTATAATGTATAGGTCACTGATTAGGTGAGTGTATATTAAATATAAGAATATATAAAATACTAGTACAGTATATTAAGTAATTAGTATATTAATACTAGTATAGTATTAATATATCTGCTTCTGTGGCCATGATCGTAAAGGCGTTTGATTTCGGCACCAGAGGTCCGGGGTTTGCAGCCCGCGCTATGCTCTAAGATTTTATGGATAGTGTTTGTATTTAAAAGATTTCGCCAACTTTAATTAATTCTTAGAGTGTAGTAGATGCTACCCACCTGAGGTGGTTCCCGCAGGATGAACACCCTGATGGGCAAGGCCCTAAAACGGGCATTTTCATTTTTTATAGTATTAAAATAGTAAATATATTCCTCTATGGTAAAGGTATACTAAATGGCTACAATATTGCAGTCAATAGTTAGTTGTTTGGGGGACTAGGAAAATGATCTCGCCAACAAAAAAATGTATTGGCTCAAAATCTATCGGCTAAAAAAATGTATTGGCTAAAAGAAAAAATTACTATTGGCACCCAGGCTAATCCTATGGTAAAAATTTTTTATATCACCCTTTCGTTTTCCCGTCATTGATATTGCCAACCTAAAAACTATCTCTTAGAATCACAAATAACGCTCTAACCAACTAAGCTATCAGTGAACCTAGATAAAATGGATAAAAATACCCATTTGGTCCTTCTTTCTATTTAATGTTAAAAAGTTTCTATTCGTCTCTTTTGGAAGTAACTGTTCTTTATCCACAACAGAAGTAAAGAATGATATTATTTCCCTGAGCATTAATTATATTCCTGAGATGAAAGCTTACAGAACCAAAACATTTCACCCCGAAGAGAAAGCTGAAAAGTTTCTATTTGTAATGTCTGAGGCAAAGACAAAAGAGTTACGCCAAATTTTGGTCAGAGTAATTATTTCGCAGGGCAATTCATTATTGATTACATAATAAAA
>JACMZG010001908.1:55994331-56221831 GCA_018340805.1 Microvelia longipes
ACAAATGTACACAAATAAATTAAATCATATATGAATGTTACTTAATACAAATTCATTGATAAAATAAAATATATTGTATTCTAAATATGTTTTATTTACTTTTATAAATTTTAGCAGGTAGTTAGACAGTTGGCTTTTTTACTTTGTTCAAATGAAAAAAGTTTCCTTATAATTATCCTCATTTATACCTTTGGTATATAGAAAAAGTATTGTTTACACTAAAAATCCAAGATTATACAGAAATGTCTGTTTTATAGTTTAACACACGGCTAAAATCAGTTGACAGTGTGTGAAAATAATGCCAGGGAGCCTATGAGGTTATTCCTGGATGTTAAACCACGCCTACCATATAAAATCCCACCATTTAAAATTGATAATCATTAAACGCGGAAAAATGTTTTACGCATTTAGCCATATTTAAGACTAACATATGTGCCAATTTTCATCTCATTATCAGCATTAGTTCAATTTTTATCAAATGACTTGTGTATATTTTTTTTTTTAATTGTACATAATCGGAAAATAATCTAATTGATTTGGAATTTGGTAGCTTTACGTTAAAGTTTTAAGGTACCCTATACCTGATTTTTATTTTTTTAACTGTCGTTAATGACTTAATAAAAACTCATAGAAACGGAAAAACTCCTGGATTGATGTAACACTTGGCACTCATATTAGTCATATATATAATATATAATATATATATATATATATATATATATATATATATATATATATATATATATATATATATATATATATATATATATATATATATATATATATATTATATATATATATATATATTATATATATATATATATATATATATTTATTTATATTTATATAAATAAGACCAACAAATGTACTTAGTTTTGTCTCATGACTACCATTATTGCTTTTTATGACAGGCATGTTTAAAAAGTTTTAAAATACTGTTAAAAATCAAATATCCATCTATGAGTTGATACATATTTATTTTATTACATATTATTTATTGATCAATACATATTTTGTTTTTGTCAAACAACTAAAGAGTAACCATTTGAAGAAATATGGACAAAGAAGCTCACATTATATATTTATAAACAGAATCTAAAAGCTTCTAAGTATACGTATTACTTTAGTCAAACACATAATGTTTGTGAAGTAATTTGATGGATTTGGAATGATATTGAAACAGTACAGATATGCTATGTTGGAGTTTCCCAGCAATAGCTTGCTGATATTGATTATAGGATTATCAAGTGGTTATTTGAAGAGCTAATGCTGTTAATTACACGATGAAGTGCTTTAAGTGTGAGTTTTAAATGCATGAGTGAGATATTATTAAAACTAATCTACTACAGTCAAGTGCTAATAATTGTTTTAATCAATTGTAAATCTAGACTCAAGAGTAAACACTGTTTACTCTTTTTACACTGTTTACTGTTTAGTCATTGTTTGGTTTTTATTACATAAGGTCATGGTTTTATTTAGCATTTTTATTTATTTATTTATTTTATTTATAGGATAATAATTCTTGTGGACACTGGTACACACTTTGTTTTGTAAATAAACCATTTAATGGTTTGATCATATCGTTATCTGATCTTAGAAGAAATTTGGATTCAGGAATAATAGTGACATATTTATCCTTATACTTTGTAGGGATTGATAATAATTTATATAGGTCATATTCTATTTTGGAATTGAGTGGTATATCTAATAGGAAGGTTATTTGATTCTTATTTACTCTACAGTTTACTTTTATCAAGGATTCAAAATCTAAAATATTATCGTATGTTACACTAAATGGTAACTCTCCGATTTAGTGGTGTTTTTCTATTTTTATTAATTCTTTATACAGGTCTTGTGAAGTAATTATACTGGGATGAAGTGTTTTTATTTTGCAAAATGTTAAAGAGTTTTCTATATCTTGTAATACATTAAGTATCTGATTATAGATAATTTGAATTTGGTTTAAGAGTTCTTTTGTATTTAATATTTCTAAATAGTTGGCTTCTTTTATAACTGTATTACCTAATTGAAGTAATTTTGACTTGATTTCTAAAGTGTTGTATTGGATATCTCTAATTGTATTGTTCAATTCTGTTATTAACTCGTTGTTAACTGAATATTGATTAGCTATTTGATTTTCTATATTTTGTTCGTTTGTTTGTAAATGGTTTAATATTTTATCATATCTTTCCCCCATCGTTAGAGTCTAAATTACCCGAAATTAGTTTGACTATACTACCTAACCCATTAATAAGTCCTCTTTTAACCCTATGTGAGGATGCTAATCCTAAATTAGTAATTTTATCTTTAAGTAAGGATTTTGTGTAGTTAATTATCTTGAAATAATTTTGTATTTCAGTTAAGTTTGTATGTAAGTGCTCAGCGTTGTCCATAACTTTTGCATATTGTTTATTCAGATGAGTCAGTTGAAATTGTAAAGTATCGAGTCTGTAGTAGTGAACTAGAGTGTGGTGAGATGTTTGAAGTCTTGCTTTTCCTAGTTTTATGGGTAGGATTCCTAGATTGTATGTTAAGTCTTTGAACTCTGTCCCATAGTTGATTGAGATGGCTGATCTGTAACATTGTTGAAATCATAAGTTTCTTTCCGTGGTCGTTTAATGTTAGATAAGTGAATATTTTGTCTAGTGTTGTAATGTTGGGGGTGTATTGTTGCAGTTTTCGTTGTTGCGTTTACTGTTGTTATTGTTTCTGGTTTATATTTATTAATAGTCTTTTGCTGCTTCTCTTTATTAGCTACAAACACTTGGTTCGGTATTGGCGGAAGTTGTTCTCTTGTTTCATTGGCTGTGGTTATTACTTTATGTTTTGTAGTGTTAATGACCTCATTTATTTGTGCATACAGTAGTCTAGTTTTGTCCCTGTGCTTGATTATATAGTCATTCGTCAGCTGTTTTATAGTCCACACCACATTGACAAAAAAATGCTAGATATTATAGACCAAGAGCCGTTACACTTTTTATTAACTTGGGTGGTAAATTTGACCTGTAAAGTGCGTTCTGCCTGGGGCACCCATCTGATACGAGTCGGCAGAATTGCACATCCTTGTTCAGGAAGGTATTTACGAAAAATTGAGACCGGTTCCAGCCATTACACTTTTTATTAACAAAACACCCCTGGGCTCTTGGTCTATTAGGCATAATAGCAATACAAAGTGATAAATTAAGCTATATTTATCACTTTGGCCCAAAAAGGTTAGATATTAGGCATAATGGGAAGACAAACTGATAAATTAAACTTCATTTATCACTTTGACTAAATTTGATAGTTATTATGCATAATGACTGGATATTATGCATAATAACCACATTAATAACTTAGGCTATAACATATATATAAAGTTATTTATAAAATGCAAAACATTTTTTAAAAAATTTTTATTGGTAAACAAGGTACAAAAAGTACAACATAAACATTTATTACAAAAAACAATTAACAATTATTTGACAAAAACAATAATTATTTGTTCTTTTTTTTACAAAGAGCAGAAAATGTAAACAAAGCAAAAACCCAGGCTTGTTTATCATGATGGTTTGGTAATAATAAAAATTAATTAAAAACACACCCTCTAACTTTGATTACTGGTAATTTTGTCCTTTACATGGGTATCATAACTGTGTTAAACAAAGAAATATGTATGTATATATATATATATATATATATATATATATATATATATATATATATATATATATATATATATATATATATATATATATATATATATATATATATATTATATATATATAATATATATATATATATATGTATATGTATATGTATATATACTTTGTATTAGCTATTAAATTGCAAAAGCTTAGCTATTTCCTTTATTAGTTATTAACCCTAATTAGGCAATCAAGTATGCAATATTTTTTTCAAAATAATTACTATAATTCACTGAAGAATTTGCTAAAATATTTACTTTAAAGGAAGATAATGTGGTCTTGTGTTGTCTACTAATTGAAATACTTATCTATACAGCTATTAAGTTTCACTAATAGGCTTATTGATAACAAATTATACAAGTATAATTAACATTTAATTGCTATTATGTCATTATCTTTTGTTTATTGGAATGCTATTACTGAAGCAGATAATATTTGTTTCTCCCTTAACAATTACTTAACTATTTTGATATTAAACCAACAATTACTTAATCTTTTTTTATAGTAAAGCAATTTTTTAAAAAGAAAAAAAGCTACCGTGTATGGAACTACTGTCTATTAAAAAAATTGTTCACCCACTTAACTTAACTTGTTGACCCAGTTTATAACTTCTAAACAAAAAGGCCAATTTTTATGAAACAATTTTATTTATATAAAATATTACCATCTAAAAAAATAATTTATTTTTAACTTTTCCTTATTAGGGTTTCGAAGATAATCTTCGAAACCCTTATACTTTCTGTTGAGCGTCTGTCTGTCCGATTTCTCATCTCAGGAACTACAATAGCTAGGAAGTTGAAATTTGGTATAACATGTGTAACTATTTTATCCAACAACAGGAAAAATATAGCCAACTATATCACATGCGCATCTGTCGATTATGAGCGAATGCGCACATTCGCCAAAAAAAAAATATTTTTTTGAAAAATCATGTGGGGTATCAAATTGTAGGTATCGATGGGTAGTACACAAATATGCATCGCTTTTTCAAAATGGCGGCTATTACACCCGCCAAAAATCTCGAAAACCACCAAAAAATGCTTGTACCCCCCCCTTTTAAGGCATAAGGAGAAGCCCTAAAAATATGGGACCAATAGCCAATAAAAGCACTTTCCGGGCCATAGAAATTCTTCGGAGAAAAAGTTTCAAAAGTTAAATTTAGCAATTTCAAAATCGCCCAAACGCGCACGCGCCAAAAAAAATATTTTTTTTGAAAAATCATGTGGGGTATCAAATTGTAGGTATCGATGAGTAGTACACAAATATGCATCGCTTTTTCAAAATGGCGGCTATTACACCCGCCAAAAATCTCAAAAACCACCAAAAAATGCTTGTCCCCCCCTTTTAAGGCATAAGGAGAAGCCCTAAAAATATGGGACCAATAGTCAATAAAAGCACTTTCCGGGCCATAGAAATTCTTCGGAGAAAAAGTTTCAAAAGTTAATTTTAGCAATTTCAAAATCGCCCAAACGCGCACGCGCAAAAAAAAATATTTTTTTGAAAAATCATGTGGGGTATCAAATTGTAGGTATCGATGAGTAGTACACAAATATGCATCGCTTTTTCAAAATGGCGGCTATTACACCCGCCAAAAATCTCAAAAACCACCAAAAAATGCTTGTCCCCCCCCTTTTAAGGCATAAGGAGATGCCCTAAAAATATGGGACCAATAGTCAATAAAAGCACTTTCCGGGCCATAGAAATTCTTCGGAGAAAAAGTTTCAAAAGTTAATTTTAGCAATTTCAAAATCGCCCAAACGCGCACGCGCCAAAAAAAAATATTTTTTTGAAAAATCATGTGGGGTATCAAATTGTAGGTATCGATAGGTAGTACACAAATATGCATCGCTTTTTCAAATGGCGGCTATTACACCCGCCAAAAATCTCAAAAACCACCAAAAAATGCTTGTCCCCCCCCTTTTAAGGCATAAGGAGAAGCCCTAAAAATATAGGACCAATAGCCAATAAAAGCACTTTCCGGGCCATAGAATTCTTCGGAGAAAAAGTTTCAAAAGTTAATTTTAGCAATTTCAAAATCGCCCATACGCGCACGCGCCAAAAAAAAATATTTTTTTGAAAAATCATGTGGGGTTCAAATTGTAGGTATCGATGAGTAGTACACAAATATGCATCGCTTTTTCAAAATGGCGGCTATTACACCCGCCAAAAATCTCAAAAACCACCAAAAAATGCTTGTCCCCCCCCCTTTTAAGGCATAAGGAGAAGCCCTAAAAATATGGGACCAATAGCCAATAAAAGCACTTTCCGGCCATAGAAATTCTTCGGAAATAAAGTTTCTAAAGTTAATTTTAGCAATTTCAAAATCGCCCAAACGCGCACGCGCCAAAAAAAAAAAAATTTTTTTGAAAAATCATGTGGGGTATCAAATTGTAGGTATCGATGAGTAGTACACAAATATGCATCGCTTTTTTAAAATGGCGGCTATTACACCGCCAAAAATCTCAAAAACCACCAAAAAATGCTTGTCCCCCCCCCTTTTAAGGCATAAGGAGAAGCCCTAAAAATATGGGACCAATAGCCAATAAAAGCACTTTCCGGGCCATAGAAATTCTTCGGAGAAAAAGTTTCAAAAGTTAATTTTAGCAATTTTCAAAATCGCCCAAACGCGCACGCGCCAAAAAAAAATATTTTTTGAAAAATCATGTGGGGTATCAAATTGTAGGTATCGATGAGTAGTACACAAATATGCATCGCTTTTTTAAAATGGCGGCTATTACACCCGCCAAAAATCTCAAAAAACCACCAAAAAATGCTTGTCCCCCCCCCTTTTAAGGCATAAGGAGAAGCCCTAAAAATATGGGACCAATAGTCAATAAAAGCACTTTCCGGGCCATAGAAATTCTTCGGAGAAAAAGTTTCAAAAGTTAATTTTAGCAATTTCAAAATCGCCCAAACGCGCACGCGCCAAAAAAAAATATTTTTTGAAAAATCATGTGGGGTATCAAATTGTAGGTATCGATGAGTAGTACACAAATATGCATCGCTTTTTCAAAATGGCGGCTATTACACCCGCCAAAAATCTCAAAAACCACCAAAAAATGCTTGTCCCCCCCCTTTTAAGGCATAAGGAGAAGCCCTAAAAATATAGGACCAATAGCCAATAAAAGCACTTTCCGGGCCATAGAAATTCTTCGGAGAAAAAGTTTTAAAAGTTAATTTTATCAATTTCAAAATCGCCCATACGCGCACGCGCAAAAAAAAATATTTTTTTGAAAAATCATGTGGGTATCAAATTGTAGGTATCGATGGGTAGTACACAAATATGCATCGCTTTTTCAAAATGGCAGCTATTACACCCGCCAAAAATCTCCAAACCACCAAAAAATGCTTGTCCCCCCCTTTTAAGGCATAAGGAGAAGCCCTAAAAATATGGGACCAATAGCCAATAAAAGCACTTTCCGGGCCATAGAAATTCTTCGGAGAAAAAGTTTTAAAAGTTAATTTTATCAATTTCAAAATCGCCCATACGCGCACGCGCAAAAAAAAAATATTTTTTTGAAAAATCATGTGGTATCAAATTGTAGGTATCGATGGGTAGTACACACAAATATGCATCGCTTTTTCAAAATGGCGGCTATTACACCCGCCAAAATCTCGACGTAAGGCACCAAGCAGTAATATAACCAAGCAAATAAAGGTGAGCGAAGCGAGCCTAGAATATTATGTTATGTTTTTACTTTATGCTATAAAATTAGGTTCTAATAAACATATACAAAAAGGCGAGCGAAGCGAGCCTGTGTTTTTTATGCCTTTCTTAAAATGTTTCTCTTAAAGTAGATATTGACAAACAAGCACATAAAGGCGAGCAAAGCGAGCCCTAGTATTGTATGGTTAATTTCATTTTATACTCTTGAAAGGCACTGATAAACATATACAAAAGGCGAGCGAAGCGAGCCCATGATTTTTCATGCCTTGCTTAAAATGTTTTCTTATAATAGATATTGACAAACAAGCACATAAGGCGAGCGAAGCGAGCCTAGTATTGTAATTTTTTTTTTTAATTTATACTCTTAAAAAAGTACTGATAAACATATACAAAATGGCGATCGAAGCGAGCCCATGTTTTTCATGCCTTGCTTAAAATGTTTCTCTTATAATAGATATTGACAAACAAGCACATAAAGGCGAGCGAAGCGAGCCTAGTATTGCATGGTTATTTTTATTATTTTATACTCTTAAGAAGGTACTGATAACCATATACAAAAAGGCGAGCGAAGCGAGCCCATGATTTTTATGCCTTGTTTTAAATGTTTTTCTTAAAGTAGATATTGACAAACAAGCACATAAAGGCGAGCGAAGCGAGCCCTAGTATTGCATGGTTTTTTTTTTATTTTATACTCTTAAGAAGGTACTGATAAACATATACAAAAAGGCGAGCGAAGCGAGCCCTATTATTGCATAGTTATTTTTATTATTTTATACTCTTAAGAAGGTACTGATAAACATATACAAAAAGGCGAGCGAAGCGAGCCCTAGTATTGCATAGTTATTTTTATTATTTTATACTCTTAAGAAGGTACTGATAAACATATACAAAAATGCGAGCGAAGCGAGCCCATGATTTTCATGCCTTTTTTAAAATGTTTCTCTTAAAGTAGATATTGACTAACAAGCACATAAAAGCGAGCGTAGCGAGCCCTAGTATTGTATGGTTTTTTTATTATTTTACACTCTTAAGAATGTACTGATAAACATATACAAAAAGGCGAGCGAAGCGAGCCCATGATTTTTATGCCTTGTTTTAAATGTTTTTCTTAAAGTAGATATTGACAAACAAGCACATAAAGGCGAGCGAAGCGAGCCCTAGTATTGCATGGTTATTTTTATTATTTAATACTCTTAAGAAGGTACTGATAAACATATACAAAAAGGCGAGCGAAGCGAGCCCATGATTTTCATGCCTTGCTTAAATTTTTCTCTATAATAGATATTGACAAACAAGCACATAAAATCGAGCGAAGCGAGCCCTAGTATTGCATAGTTTTTTTTTTTAATTTATACTCTTAAGAAGGTACTGATAAACATATACAAAAAGGCGAGCGAAGCGAGCCCATGATTTTTATGCCTTGTTTTAAATGTTTTTCTTAAAGTAGATATTGAAAAAAAGCACATAAAGGCGAGCGAAGCGAGCCCTAGTATTGCATAGTTATTTTTATTATTTTATACTCTTAAGAAGGTACTGATAAACATATACAAAAAGGCGAGCGAAGCGAGCCCATGATTTTCATGCCTTGCTTAAAATGTTTCTCTTATAATAGATATTGACAAACAAGCACATAAAGGCGAGTGAAGCGAGCCCTAGTATTGTATGGTTAATTTCATTTTATACTCTTAAAAGGCACTGATAAACATATACAAAAAGGCGAGCGAAGCGAGCCCATGATTTTCATGCCTTGCTTAAAATGTTTCTCTTATAATAGATATTGACAAACAAGCACATAAAGGCGAGCAAAGCGAGCCCTAGTATTGTATGGTTAATTTCATTTTATACTCTTGAAAAGGCACTGATAAACATATACAAAAAGGCGAGCGAAGCGAGCCCATGATTTTCATGCCTTGCTTAAAATGGTTTCTCTTATAATAGATATTGACAAACAAGCACATAAAGGCGAGCGAAGCGAGCCCTAGTTTTTGTAGTTTTTTTTTAATTTATACTCTTAAAAATGTACTGATAAACATATACAAAATGGCGAGCGAAGCGAGCCCATGTTTTTCATGCCTTGCTTAAAATGTTTCTCTTATAATAGATATTGACAAACAAGCACATAAAGGCGAGCGAAGCGAGCCCTAGTATTGCATGGTTATTTTTATTATTTTATACTCTTAAGAAGGTACTGATAACATATACAAAAAGCGAGCGAAGCGAGCCCATGATTTTTATGCCTTGTTTTAAATGTTTTTCTTAAAGTAGATATTGACAAACAAGCACATAAAGGCGAGCGAAGCGAGCCCTAGTATTGCATGGTTATTTTTATTATTTAATACTCTTAAGAAGGTACTGATAAACATATACAAAAGGCGAGCGAAGCGAGCCCTAGTATTGCATAGTTATTTTTATTATTTTATACTCTTAAGAAGGTACTGATAAACATATACAAAAAGGCGAGCGAAGCGAGCCCTAGTATTGCATAGTTATTTTTATTATTTTATACTCTTAAGAAGGTACTGATAAACATATACAAAAATGCGAGCGAAGCGAGCCCATGATTTTCATGCCTTTTTTAAAATGTTTCTCTTAAAGTAGATATTGACTAACAAGCACATAAAAGCGAGCGTAGCGAGCCCTAGTATTGTATGGTTTTTTTATTATTTTACACTCTTAAGAATGTACTGATAAACATATACAAAAAGGCGAGCGAAGCGAGCCCATGATTTTTATGCCTTGTTTTAAATGTTTTTCTTAAAGTAGATATTGACAAACAAGCACATAAAGGCGAGCGAAGCGAGCCCATTATTGCATGGTTATTTTTATTATTTAATACTCTTAAGAAGGTACTGATAAACATATACAAAAAGGCGAGCGAAGCGAGCCCATGATTTTCATGCCTTGCTTAAAATGTTTCTCTTATAATAGATATTGACAAACAAGCACATAAAGGCGAGCGAAGCGAGCCCTAGTATTGCATGGTTTTTTTTATTATTTTATACTCTTAAGAAGGTACTGATAAACATATACAAAAAGGCGAGCGAAGCGAGCTTATGATTTTTATGCCTTTTTTAAAATGTTTCTCTTAAAGTAGATATTGACTAACAAGCACATAAAGGCGAGCGTAGCGAGCCTAGTATTGTATGGTTTTTTTATTATTTTATACTCTTAAGAATGTACTGATAAACATATACAAAAAGGCGAGCGAAGCGAGCCATGATTTTTATGCCTTGTTTTAAATGTTTTTCTTAAAGTAGATATTGACAAACAAGCACATAAAGGCGAGCGAAGCGAGCCCTAGTATTGCATGGTTATTTTTTATTATTTTATACTCTTAAGAAGGTACTGATAAACATATACAAAAAGGCGAGCGAAGCGAGCCCATGATTTTTATGCCTTTTTAAAATGTTTCTCTTAAAGTAGATATTGACTAACAAGCACATAAAGGCGAGCGAAGCGAGCCCTAGTATTGTATGGTTATTTTTATTTTATACTCTTAAGAAGGTACTGATAAACATATACAACAAGGCGAGCGAAGCGAGCCCATGATTTTCATGCCTTGTTTAAATGTTTCTCTTAAAGTAGATATTGACAAACAAGCACATAAAGGCGAGCGAAGCGAGCCCTTGAATCTTATTTTATGTTTTAATTTTTTTTCTAAATTTAGGTATTGACAAACAAACTTCTATAAGCGAGCGAAGCGAGCCCTAGATTGTTATGTTAAGTTTGATTCTATAGTTTAAAATTGGCTAGAACCAAACATGCACCTCAAGGCGAGCGATGCGAGCCCTAGAATATTATGTTATGTCTTTACTGTATGCTATAAAATGAGGTTCTGATAAACCAATACAAAAAGGCGATTGAAGCGAGGCTTTAATTTTATGCCTTGTTTTAAATGTTTCTCTTCAGGTAGATATTGACAACCAAGCACAAAAAGGTGAGTGAAGCGAGCCCTTAAATTTTGTTCTGTGTTTCAAATTTTCTTAAAAATTAGGTATCGACAAACAAATATATAAAGGCGAGGGAAGCGAGCTCTAGATTGTTATGTAAAAATGTAGATTCTAGATTTGAAATGTAGATTGTGTAGATTCTAAATTAGGTACTGATTTCTGATACACAGAAACGCATGCGTAGCGAGCTGTGGAATATTTTGTTATAACTTATTTATTTTTTCTAACATTAGGTATCGACAAATACTAACATATAGGCTATTGAAGCGAGGCGTAGAATATTGAGTATAAGTATGATTGTATAGTATTAATACATTATATTTATGCAAATATCTGAGAAACCCTTATAATGCTTGCAAAGCAAGCACTTTGACGGATTTTTTAAACTAGGTATAAGGAAAAAATATTGTGATTGCAAAGAAATTTGAATTATCCGATCATCTGATCATCATTATTATCATCTGAATTATCCGATTCAGGTGTTTTAAAGACCTCCTAAGTTGTTTTCACAAAGTTGTATGTTTGTGTGTCTGTTATGATGGTACCTCCTTGTGTATTTATAATTGAGAGTTGAAACTTGGTACAAAAATCAATCTTGGTTTAGTTGTGCTATTCAGAAAATGTTTTTTTTTATAAAGTCATTAATTTGACATAATGACTCATCAAAAATTAAAACTTAGTTAAAAACTTAGTTGATCAGTTTATGATTCGGCATGCATGCATGTAGGAGGACAAGAAAAGCGAGTCCGAGAATGTGGCGCAGTAAAAAATTGTTTATTTTGAGGATGACCGGAGCGAGTCTGAAGTAATGAGGATGAGCATAGTGAATCTGATGTGGTTAGAAAAAGTTCTGAGATACCCTGTACCTGATTTTTGGAATGAGATTGGAAAGTTTAATGTTATATTTGGCTACATTTTCCAAGCTATATTATTATTACAGTTTTTAAATAGGGTCTACATTATTCTTTACAGTCTATCGTTTTTGTTTAAAAACCCCCAAGGTCATAAGTATTATGGGGATTGACCAATCAGAAAAGCCGCTGCTAGCTGCCTCTCACTTAAAAAGAGAAAAAAATCCCTACCACTAAAACCGCTGTAGGGAAAAAACCTTCTTCCCGGCAATCGTTCACTTTGATTGTGGTTCTTCTTTTGATTACATCGTTTTGAAAACTACTTTCAAATTAATCTTAAAAATTATATTTTAAAATAATAGTACACAAAAGAAATGTAAAAAAACATCGCCATGAAAATACAGGTAAAATAACCTGATTTGTTTAAATAGTTTTTACCTGCTCCCTTCTTGCAGGGATTTTTTTTCTTAAGAATCGGTGGTGCCTAAACTGACCTGTCAAGATTTTTAATCTAAACGATAGACTGTAGTTTAAAAATACTTCAAATTAGGAGAGATGATGTTTGATAGCAAAAAATTATCTTGTCTTCAATTTTCTGTAAAAGTCAATGCTTGACTGGATTTTGAGACAGCCAAACAATTTAATTGATTGAATGTGCAGGTGCTGGCTTTCCTAGGCATAACATACCAGCAGATATTTCATGAGAAGTATAAAACCCTGGAGACTTGTATCTACATTCTGGTCGCTATCGGACCTTCCATAGTTCTCCTGTCTTACAATGTGAGTATTTCCTCCACTCTATGTAACTCTAATCTCAATCTTTGGATGAGAACCAAAGCTGTATAAAGTAGACTACTACATTAGAATATTATATAATTTTGAAGTTTTGTCTAATTATGATTTTCAAAAATTACTGTGGTGATTTGCTGTCTAGCTGGCCTCAATCATACCTAAAAAGAAATATATTTAATTAAAAATACAACCAAAATAATTTAAGTCTTAGAAGTACTGAAACAATCAAATAATTAAAATTAATCAGAAATCATAGTTACCCTAAAAGGAACACACAAATCGACTGATGGAATTATAGGGTTTCATTATAATATAATTTTATAATAAATGAGGCATGGGTGAAAGAAAAGAGTCTCTCTACAAAAATATTTTATTGGCAAAGCACTTTCAACCTAACATGAGGCCATCTCATGTCGTTCATTTTCTTTCACCCATAATGAACGACTCCACTGGCGCTCAATTTCATCTAAATGAGGTATATTTAAAAATAGTTAAAATCTGAGTTTGTGGATGAAGAGTTAGTTAACTTCGGGTGTACCATGCAACACTGATTTTTGTGAAAAAATAGGAGGAAGCATAGAGTTATTACTAGAGGGGGCATAGCCTCTTAATACATTGAGAGGCCTGAAACATTTTTAGTGGGGCTCTCAGGGGCTCTGTGTAACCTTATTGAAACCTCCTCCAAGAGGGGGTTAAGGATATGATAAGTCAATTGTTTTGGGCTTCCCGCACATTTTTTGTGTTGTGATTTGTATTTCAAACATTCTACTATATAATTTACTCAATATAATTGTGCGAGAGACACCTAGGAAATGTAACAAGCAAAATGCAATGCTACATCTGGGAACTGTTCCATCATTCGACATTCGTCATCATTGATGGCTCGACATAATGTCATGTCCCACTCTGTTTCGTTACGTCTAACTCATCAGGGCGCCGACAGAGCCTGAAGTTAGACGTAACGAAACAGAGGGACATGACATTATGTCGAGCCATCAATGATGACGAATGTCGAATGATGGAACAGTTTCCCAGATGTAGCATTGCATTTTGCTTGTTACATTTCCTAGGTGTCTCTCGCACAATTATATTGTGTCAACTATTCATGTGTTGCAAAACTCGGTAGTATCAAATGATATATATAATTTACTGTTATTTTGTTCTGTTTATTTGATTATAATGATTATAGAATGTGGTCAGGTTACTTTTTAGATGTTTCAAAATTCAACCAATAGGCCCCGCTCTTGCAATATATCTCTATGGGAGAAAGTTAATTGGAAAGTATACTTTTATTGGGCTTTTTACAAGACATTTATTGCTATTTTTGGTAATAAGTGTATAAAGTGAAAAACCTGAAGATTAAAAATTGACGTTAGAAAAAATGTGCTAAGAATAAAAAAGCCTTATTTTCGGCTTAAAAACACAAATCATGTATTGCCTTACTCTCATTTAAATACTTTTACTAATACTGCTAGATATAGGGAAATTAATAGCACTGAATTTTTGTAAAAATTTAAAATTTAATTAATGATCTGAATGGTGATTGTGAAAAATTGTTTTTTAATATATGCAACTGTAATTATATTATATATGTAAAAAATGGGGGAAACAAATATAAGAAATTATTTTATATAAATAAAAAATAATTATAGGTAATTAAAGTTTAAAATGGATTAAAATTATTAAATAAGCGTCATTTCCAAATTAAAATAACAAAGTTGAGATAAGAAAAGTGATAACAGAGATAACTAACCGTAATTAGCTATACAAATATTTAAAATTCTATTAATATAAAATTAAAATAATGGGGAGGGGAGATCTAATATATAATGTATATGAGTATCTGATTGCCAAATTTCAAATTGATCAAAAAAATGTTCTGCGTTTTATGAATTTTCAAAATTGTTGCTGAGCCATTATTGCACCGTATCAAATTCCTTGGTACATACAAACAAAATAAACACAAATATATCTTCAATCTTAAAAGGTTGTATTTACCTCAAGTTGAAGAAGCAATCGAAGAATCAGCTACTGTCGATACTTGCTGTTGTTTGTAAACAACAGCAAGTATCGACGGTAGCTGATTCTTTGATTATATTGTCAATCATCAAAATAAATAACGAAAATGAGGCAAAAACTATTCTAATAATTTATAAACCTATTAAAACTTGGATTCTTTCACCTTAATGAGTAAATAAAAATATATGCAGCGTCCTATTTTTAATAGACAATTTAGTTAGTTTATCAAATTAATTCTTACTTTTCTAAAAATAGTTCTCTTTTTAATTATGATTTACGATCTCTAATTTATGATTTCTGTTATTATAAAAATCAAAAACTAATAGAAATAACATTGTTTTCCTTTAAAAATAATTTGATTAAATTTCTTTATTACTTGGCACCTTTTATAAATTTAGGTTATTATTTAGAATAATAATAATAATAATAATAATAGTGTATGTCAAAATCAATTTTTATGAGTATTATACTTATATACAAATATATTCAAGTCTATTCTAACATGATTTATTTGTTAAAAAGTTTCTTATTTGTGGACTTATAAAACAATATACAAATAAAAACAGATTAGTTACATAGAAGTCCTTTATTTTTTAATTATAATAACAACTAAGCTTTCGACTAAAAATTAGTCATCATCAGAGTTTAACACATATAAAATATAAAATGAAAATAGTCTGTAAAATTGTATTTTCATTTTATATTTTATATGTTTTAAACTCTGATGATGACTAATTTTTATTCGAAAGCTTAGTTGTTATTATAATTAAAAAATAAAGGACTTTTGTGTAAACTAATCTGTTTTTATTTGTATATGATTTATTTGTTTCAGTCGGGTCCTGCATTTGAGCAGATCAAACTGGGCGGGGTGCTTTACATGATTGGTGTTGTGTTCTTTAAGTCAGATGGCAAGATAGCGTTTGCACACGCCATTTGGCACCTGTTTGTAGCGGGTGCTGCTTCCATACATTACTATGCTGTCCTCCACTACCTCTACCAATGAGTATTATTTAGATATTAGACAAATTGCTCTATACTGGTCCTCTGATATGTTAAATGTATTTTTTAAAGTTGAACTTTTAAGAAATTAATGAATCATTATATTCAAACAATTATTATATTGATATTGGGAGGGTACAGGAGCTTGATATCACGATGACACTATTTAACGTCTATTTAAATAGTGTCGTGATTATCACATGTTGAGGTATCATTAAACCATGACATATGTCGATGTAACGTAAAGTTGCACATTTTTAGTTTCTACCTAAAAAAATAGAATTTATCTGACTTATGTGAATGTCTCCACAATTTATCCTGACTCACTTTGATCTGTGGTAATCGGATTGCTATGACATAGCCACGCTATTCAGCCTAATGGAATAAATGTTAGGTAAAGATTGCTAAAAAAAATAATATTTTATCTCATTTATTTTATCAACATCAAAATATTTGATGTTGGCTCTACTGAAATATTGCACTTATTATAGTTTGCAGTATTTCTAATGATTTTTCAAAGCGAGAGGAAACCTAATTGTTTAAACAATCATTTGAACCCTATTTGAGAATGGTTACCAAGTTTAAAAAGGTGTTCTATGACCTACCTTGCAGTGAGACAACCCTAACTGAAACTAGCATGGCATTACCCTAAAACTATATAAAGAATACTGCTTTTGAACCCCCGGCTACTGTACTATTCCTTGTTCATATAGATTATATTTGAACTTTAAAATCATTTTAACAAATCAAAGGACCCTTTTGATCCTGAATTTTGTTTTATTATGTAGTATTGTTTGTTAAATTCTCTTTGAAAAACTATTTTACCAAAATAAAAAATTATTTATAAATTTGCCAAAAATGAAATAATACGTGATAAATATTTGTTAATTGTTAAGTATATGTTACTGATAATACTGATGGACAAAGCTGTTGTTGCAGACCTTAATGAGTATACTTGCTCTGTGCCAAACACTATATGAGAATTATTTTTTTGGTATTTATCACTCTATGTTCTTGTATTGGCTTCCTATACCATTAGAGTTTTCACTATATTAAATTAGTGTTTAATATTAATGTAGGTTAGGTTAGATGCAAGCTGTGCCAAATAATGAGTGTCTGCCCTTTAAAACACAGTTTGACCAACTGTATAATCCGTGGCTCTTGTGTTGTTTGACATTAAGTTAAGTACAGTCTGTTTGCTATAAAATAACTCTGAGTCAGCTGATTTGAAAAAAAGAGGTCAAAGAAAAAATGCTTAAGGGATTTTGTAGTCTTTTTGTATCATTTGATATTACAGAGATTTGCCTTACATAACCCTTAGAATTTTAGTGTTGCATTTACAAGTATTGGCTAAACTGAGCTGGCTCCTTTATTTTATAGTAAATAGGCTTATTTGTTGTATGGAAGTTTCTGATAACAAGAAGTTAGACTGGAGACCAGTCCATTAATAACCTTTCAAGTAAACTAAATTAGTTTAATTTTAAAAATTACCCTAATTACCACTTTTAATTGCACTCATAAATGAGATTTTACAACTATATGTTAAATTTTATTTATAAAAAATGTCTTAATTATTTTATGATTAGTTTAAATTTAATTTAAATACTATTTGCATATAAATAGTATTTAATCCTTTTCTTATTTAAAAGGATAATAAATTAAAATTTAATCAACTTACTTGTAAATTCATAAATATTGATTGAATATTAATTTTAATGACTTTAGCTCACTGTAAAAGTAGTAAAATGTATAAAATAATGCACTTACATTGTTCTTTTATACGAGACTAAAATTAATCAAAATACATCATTTAAATTTGTTATATCATTTAAATAGGTTGGTAGGAGTGATCTCCAGTCCGATATTTTTGATATCAGATTATTAAAAAGGATTTGCTTCTTCTATAATAGTATATATAAGTAAATTGACTATGTATCTAAAATTTTCTTGTTTGTGGTTTGTTTTTACAAGTATGTAATCAAATTTGCTTTTACAAGTATGTAATCAAATTTTGTTCTACCTGCTTCATTTATTTTCGCGAGCGACTGTCTTAATGTTTTATTTCTGTATCTTTGTTGTGTAGTTCTTTCAGGTACTTAGTGTTGAATCTCCTATCCAGCATCTTCTTTCAAGAGAAACTCCTTGTATTTAAAATACAACTCTTTTTTAATGATTCATTCTCTTGTATGATTTTTTATGATGATGATGACTACATCTTGTGAAGATAATTTTATAAGGACAAAGCCCTGTCCATAAACTTAAAGTCTGATCAGAGGCAGCGACTTTATATAAGGGGATGTTTTTTAAATATTAATGTTACCAGAATTTTGCAAGACAAACTTTTCTTATGGTTTTACCAGGTACCTGGTTTTACTATGTCAAAAGAGCAAGAATATTCTGGTATATTTGAAAAACTTCTCACCTTTAATTCAACCTTGACTCACACATACTTAACATAGAGGTTGTGAATAGGGTTTTAGACTTAACTTAAAATTGCTTGAACTTAGTTATTACTTAATTAAGTTAGAACTTAACTTGCAGTTGGGGTTGCCAGATTTCCTGGAAATTAATCCCTGTGTCTCCCCTATTTTAAAGAAATACTTGGTTATAATCTTGACTGGAGAAAAAAAGGTACAACCTTGGCTGGGGGGAGGGGGATATTAAATATGTATACATATTTAACTGTATATTCTAACTATATATAACTATATTTATCCGGATATACGTAAAAGGTTTATAATTTGAAGCTTAGTGACTAGTTTTAGGGAGTAAAGAAGTGCTCTAGTCCCTTAGGAGAATAAAATATATTTTTTTGAGGTAGTACATAATTGAGCACTTTATTAAACCGTTGTTAGGATGAGATATAGGAGGTTATTTAGTACTTTTCACCTCCTAGGACAATAATGAATGTAAAAAAAACTCCCAGGAAGTAAAAGTAATTCATATATTGCCGCCATTACTGTAATGTAGCGTGTTCAAAAAAACAATCTGTGTAAAACCTTCATGAGGTTTCTTTAAAAACGTTCATTTTGTTTCTGTTTTTGTTCGTAGACTAATTTTTTTTGTTTTTAAAAGGTGTTCTAATTGACAATTTTTGTGTGTTTATTTGTAAAGCTTTTACATTTTTGAGTAAAAGTGTGAAGCTATGGATGAATTCAATGACGACGATAATATGGAGTTAATTGGACGTTTCTTTGTTTTTTTTTCAATTAAGTATATAGCGCAGTTTTTTTAATGAGTGCTACCTCAAAAAAAATAGTGTATGCCAACCGGCTGAGAATGTCTTTATGTCTTGGCAATTTTTCCCCGACTCGCTTCGCTCGTCGGTAAATCTAATTGCCGTGGCATAAAGACACACTTCTCATCCTTATGGCATAAATAACTATTGTTCTCTTGGGAGAATAAAATAAATTTTGTTCTCTTAGGGCAAAATTGGCTTCTTTTTAACTTAAATAAGTCTAGATTAAAAATTTATTAGTTTGATCAAATATAATAAACATATTGCTAACTGGTAATGAGCAGGGCCATCAAGTGTCAAGATAAGAAATAATGGGATATGTGGCTAAAAATCAGGAACTGGGACACCTGGCAACCAGTTTTAAGTATATATTAAATAACTCTCTTTATATAAATTATAGATTATTGTCCCGAGGGACAGTCTATGTTCTAAATAATTTGATTTGATTAAGGGAAATTCAGGTTTTTATTTTTTTTTGCTCAAGTTTGTTACTTATTTATTCTTGATTTGTCATATATTTTTTTTAAGTTAACTAATTAAATTTTATGTCTAATACTCATTTAATTTGTTGAGATTTTTTGTGCAATATTATGTTGTTTTATTTTATTTTATTTAAACTCAAATTATTATTATTTAATTATTTATATTATAAATGAGAAATAGGCAATAAGTTGTTTTTTGCTTTAAAATAAAAGCAAAACAAACAAGTTAAAGTGGTTATTCAAGGTAAAAATGAAACTTGTCATAGTGCAGTTATTTTAATGTAAGACATGTATTTTTTTTCAATTTAATTAAAAGTAGTAGGTCATGTGTAATTGATGGTTAGTATAGTAGAGATGTATTACTAGACGGATATACTATCTTAATATAGTAAGAGGCTTGAAATATTTGTTTGGGGCCCTGTGTAACTTATTGTAACCTTCCTCAAGAGTGTCATGCTTCGAAAAATACTAATACAAAAGGAGCATAAAAACCGTAAATACAATGGAATTATTCTGACAACACGAAAGCCAGTTCACTAGTGGTCTTAAGTAGGAGTACCAACCTAGCAACAAAACATTATTTAATAAATGTGATGTAAATATCCATTATTGATGAAAGTTTGTAAAAAACAGATATAATAACTTAAAGAACCAACTATAAGCATTTAATAAAATCAGTCTTTGAATGCAAAAAAGTTAACTGAGTACGTGAATTTACATTTATTAGTAGTAGGCGGCAGCATTACTTAGGACCACCAGTGAACTGGCTTTTGTTGTTATCAGTTTTGATCCTATATATTGTATTATTCTAAGGTGTATATTATTATTATACATCAATTGTTGCTGACTTTTTGCAGATTATTTGAATTCTAAACGCAGTATTATACATGGTGGACCAAATACCCCCTTCCCCTCCCTCTTAAATTTTGCACCATTAGACATAAATTGATAAAACTTAGGGTACTTATGGGTGTCCCATGTAACACCGAATTTTGCAATAAAATAAATAAATTGAAAGGTACACTTTTAATGGGCTTTTGGGTCTTGGGAAGAATACAAGACATTTTTTGGTCTTTGAAAATATTTTTGTCTAAGACCACGATTTGGGAGGAATAAGTGGCATACTCTGCGAATAGAGCCTCTCTAGTAATAATATCTCTATGTTTAGCTTAAGACCTAAGAAGTTTAAAAAGTGTAAACATTGGACATTTTAACTCAAAGTTGAAAATTAAATATTAACAGTAGAAAGCCTTTGCCGAGAGTAAATTCCTTATTTTTGACTTAAGAACTCAAATCATTTATTACCTTACCTTCATTATAAGGTATCTATTGTCACTAATGCTGCTAGATTTAGAAAAAATAGTTACTTTAAATTTGTTTATAATAGAAAATTTAAATTATGATTTAGACCAAATAAGGCATTTTTACTCTTAGCAATCTTTCTTAAGCAATTCTTTAGCATCAATTTTTACACTTTGAGCACTTATTCCTTCCCAAAGTAACTATAGTCAAAAATGTGCAATGGGCAAAATCTCTTGAATTCTTCCCTAGAACCCAAAAAGCCCAATAAAAGTATACCTTGAAATTTAGGCTTTTCTATTTTTTTACAAAATTCAATGTTGAATGGGACACCCGAAGTTAACTATATCACCAAAAATAAGATCCCTTCACGCATAAAAAGTATCCCAAGTTTCTTTAATTTATGTCTTAACGGTTCAAAATTTAAGAGGGTGGACTTTTGAACCACCCTGCTTTAGTATCTGTAAGGACTGTTTATGTAATCACAATAATAATGAAGGTGTTTAGGTAACTTTTTTGAATTTTACAAATAGGGCTTCTCTAGTAATAATATCTCTATGTTTAGCTTAAGGACTAAGAATTTTAAAAAGCTTTTGAATCATATGAGTGAAGTAAAATATAAGTTGTATCTATATTTAGTATTTTACTGGATATTTTATTGATTAATATTTAAGCTAATGCAAGATATGTGTGGGCATCAACTTGTTTCTTATTCTAATTCAATTATCCTTAGTGTTGTAACTAGGTGTCTTATATGTGTCTATAAAGGGTGATAATTAATAATTAATGATGTTATATTTACCGCAAGTCATCATATTGAAAAATCAGCTACTGTAAATATTTCCTGTTGGATTTGAATATCCTTGGATCCTTTTCAGCTTGTAACCGTCTTCAGCAGGCGGAGCAATTCTCTGGCTCTCAACTAATAAATTGATATCAGTAAATGTCTTCTAGCCTCTATTAGCCCTTAAAAGATGATGGCATGAAGCTGAAACCAAACCAGGGATATTATTCAAAAGAGACTATCGAAAGTAGCTGATTCTTCAATTGCTTAATAATTATTTAATTTTGAAATAAGGTCATAGTTTTGTGTTGTGGTTCTAAGATTAAATAAAAACATGCGTTTACTTTTAATATAAATATGGTTCTTTATACAAAATCAATAAAAATAAATAAATAACAAAAAATTGAAACTTTTGATAAATTATAAATAAATTATCCATAAAAATTGGAGAATATATAATAATATAAACTTTCTCATAGAGGAACCACAGCATATGCTGATTTGCATGCCTTAAAAAATAGAACTTATCATAAAAAATCTCTTTTTTTACTAGCAATAAATGGTTATTGTATTGTATGGTTCGAAGTCATATTATCCCTGTATAGCCACATTTGAGGCATCTATTTATAAAATATGAGGTCTATAAATGTATAATTATTTAATAATTTATTTGATTTGCTCTCTAAATTTCTTGTATCATGTGTCTTTCATAGTTAATATCTGAATGAATCTGTTTTTTTTAGATACTATAAATAATTACTAAGTTAATGTAGATAATTTTTATTTTAGATAAGTACTTTTATTTATTTTGTGTCTGTGTTCTGTTTTGTGTCTTGATGTTGGTACAACTATATCTTCCAATAATTGTTTTGCCCTTCCTAGTTTAAATTTGTTTATTGGTTGAAAAAAAATCCTTACCCTTTTTACTGCCAGATTTCTTTATTTCTTACCGCTTTAATTGCAATTGAGTTCGTTTTGATGGCCTAATAATGATATATTGTAAGGTATGTTTTTAGTTGACCTCACTACTAATTATTGAGTTATTACCAGTGAAGTCATCTAAGACTTCACTTCCAAGGTTTCACTATTAGACCATTTATACATAATATGAATTTATTTAATGGAATTTAAAATAATACCTTGTGTGATTGTAATGTATTTATTACTTCAAAAATGATAATTTTAAAATAAAACATGAATGTAAAAGAAAATTGTTTAATTTTTGCTAGGATGCTAAGCATGATTTTATTGTTACTAAAACAATAAAAAAATAAAAATAATGTTATAATGTTATGTTTATTAATGTTATAATAAAATAAAATGTTTTTCTTATAGTAAGAAAAACTAACCTTTAACAAATATATGTAATGTGGAAACCTAAAATATATATTCTATAAATTAAAAATTACTGTTGCAAAAGAAACACAGGTTATTGTCTGATTAAAGTAGTAATAATTGTCGATGATGGTTATTGATGGTTTAATATAACCAGTAGTAATTGGTGGTCATGGAATGTATAGTTAAAAATACAAGGACACAAAAAAAGTTAAAAGGTAAGGATAACATAAAATTGCTCATTTTTCTTTGGGAAAATTAAGGGATTGCAGAAAAAAAATATCCAAAATGTAATGTCTTGCAATAATCCCTTTAATTCAAAATAAATTAAAGCCATCATGAAAATTATGTTATTCAATCATAACTATAGTACGACACACGTCTAAAATCAATTGACAGCACGCCAAAAATCTGTGAGGGAAAGAATTCTATTGGTTCAGACCAACCCCGCTCTTTCCCCCTCCACCTCATGCCAACCTCAGTATAAAAAAATACCTTTTTCGTAAAACAAATCATAAAAAGGCGACACTGGTTGTAAATATTTGTAACCTCACGTCGCTTTTATTGTGCTCATTGATCTGTTTGATTTCGTTTCATTTCATTCCAATCTGTTCAATTCATCCAATATGATCTGAGTGAATATATTTGACGCTTGGACATTTTACGCATTCAATTATGCAACTTGACACAAAAAGCAGTTTGTTTTGAAAAAAGTAATTATAGCTGACAATTTATTAAAATCGTCAAACTTTTATAGAAGAACTATTATGATCCATTGCATTACGTAATTAACAACTTTAACTTCACTTAATTCATACTTCCCGAACAAATTTAAAGCAACACTTAGTTGGAAATTTATAAGATACAACAATATTCCTTCTTAAAAAGTAAATAAATAATTTTTAAAAAAAATACGATATCAAATAAAAACAAATAAAAATTCAAAACATAACCTGACTTTCAGTGTTGCCAGAGAGTTGGGAATTTTTTTTTGTTACATAAAAGAAGGGATTTTTTAATTAAAAAAAGAGGGTTGAAAGCATTGAGATTTTGGCGGGCTGTCAATTGATTTTAGCCGTGTGTCGTATTATAACATACACAATTGGTTATGATAAAAGAAAAACTTATTATATTATTACTTATTTTATATGTATTAAATACATAAAATTATGTCCTACATTTTTTTTTATAAATCTTATGACCTTTTTTGACATTAAAATATTTTAATATCCTTTCGAGCAAAGATAATACTATTTATCTAGAGGTTTGGATAAAAAAGTGTTTATATGACCTCAATTAATTATCTCCGTTCCCAAAAGAGGTAAGCGAGATTCTTGCACCGGAAACAGCTTCATTTTGGAAAGTGTTAATAATATATGAACATATTTTGTATACATTTTTTTTGTTAAACTTCTTGGTATTCTCTTAATAGTGTCAGGAGTATTAAATTAGACTAATTATATTATTTCCCGACCTAACAATAGTTAAAATGTTAAATCTTTGATCTATTACATTGTTAGCTCCATGTGCTATTGCATTGTTAGGTTAATGAGCTATCATGCTGTTGGCTACTTAAGCTATCTTGGTCATCATTAGCTCCTTGAGCTATCACATGATTATTAACTTGTTTTCTATCATTTATATATTTTAAGTTAATATTAATATTGGTAAATTAATGTTTACAAGGAATTTATAGTTGGTAAGTTATTAAATATGCAAGTTATTGGCAAGTTTTCAATTCTCTAACATTCTATTTAATTTATGCTGTATGTAAATGTTGCAATGCTAGTCTTTAGTATAAGATAATTTATTATAATCTCTCTCTGTATACGATAATACCAGCTAAACTAGAGCTGCTCTGATAACTAGCACTGCAGACTCATTTACTACCAACCTCTAAAATCTAAAAGGGCATTTAGAAATGATTCCGACTTTTCCGCTATACAATCTACATTTTAAGTATAATTTTCTAATAAAAATTCTCTAAAAACACATTTTATTAATGAATATGACTTAAAAAGAAATCCTAAAAAGTATGAGCAAAAACATTTTTATGTTCTTATTTCCAAGGTGTCACATTTTTATAGTCTTATTTGCAAGGTGTCACATTTTTAGTCTTTTTGCAAGGTCTTATTGCAAGGTGTCACATTTTTTACTTTCTTATTTGCAAAGTGTCACATTTTTATAGTCTTATTTGCAAGGTGTCACATTTTTATAGTCTTATTTGCAAGGTGTCACATTTTTACTTTTTTATTTGCAAAGTGTCACATTTTTATAGTCTTATTTGCAAGGTGTCATGTTTTTACTTTCTTATTTGCAAAGTCACATTTTATAGTCTTATTTGCAAGGTGTCACATTTTATAGTCTTATTTGCAAGGTTTCACATTTTTATAGTCTTATTTGCAAGGTGTCATATTTTTACAGTCTTATTTGCAAGGTGTCACATTTCTTATGGTCTTATTTGCAAAGTGTCACATTTCTTACGGTCTTATTTGCAAGGTTTCACATTTCTTACAGTCTTATTTGCAAAGTGTCACATTTTTGTAGTCTTATTCGCAAGGTGTCACATTTTTACAGTCTTATTTGCAAGATGTCACCATGTTTTTATACTACCTCTCTACTTATGTCTGTATGAATTTATATTTCTAATTTTTTATTGAAATGTGTGTTGGTAATAAAATTTACAAAAATAGTTCTCTTGACACAATATAATTGTGCGAGAGACATTAAAAATGTAATTGTATCTTGAGCCATCAATGATGATAAATGTAAAATGATAGAACAGGTCCCAGATGCAGCATTGTTACATTTCCTAGGTGTCTCTCAAACAATTATATTGTGTCAACTGTTCATGTTTTGCAAAACTCAATAGTATCAAATGATAAATAGTTTTCTCCTATTGCATGCTGAATGAGTTTTAAAAGTGAGTTGGTTAAAAATTTAAGGATATGGAGTTGTTAGGTTGGTACTGATTTGGTCTCCATTGGTAGGCAGACTTAGGTGGGGGCCTAGGCCCCTCTTGATGTCAAGTAAGCTTTATATATCTGTTGCAGCAAAAAATTGACTCTGTGATAGAGGTTGTTAAGACTTCAGTATTTATACTGACCTTTAACACCACAAAGGTCTAGGGTTCACATCCCAGCTTATGCCCTCATTTTATACTAGATTTTGTCAAATAAATTATCGCTAAATTTAGATTACACTATCTGCTGCTTATGGCCTGAATTGTGAGAGATCTCTGGGCTCTGATTAGTTCCCGCCAATAATTAGTGGGAGAAACCCACTGCTACCAACTATGCCAAAATTCATTGCCCTTATTGAGGGGACACCATATAAGTATTAACATTACAAGGCATTGCCTTTTACTGATGAAGTTAATAATTACTAATGATTTAATCATCATTAATAGAAAGTAGATAAGTTAATGCACTGTCTATATTTTCTTTTTTCATAATTATTTTCTACTATTTAGTTTATTTGTTAAAGATTACTGTTTAGTTTATTTTTACTTTTTGTGATAAAAATTATTATAAAATTAAACAAAATCTTTTAACTGTACATGTAGTGATAATTGAGTGATAATTGTATTCTCATTTTATTTATTGTTTAATAAATAAAACCTTGTAAATAAAGACTTAAAAGCTTAAAATACAAATAATTGAAAGAAATACTTAAAAAATTAGATGGAGAAAAAAATAACAAAGAAAATAATTGAACAAACATGTGTTCTTTCATGTGTTTGAGGAGCTTATGTTTATTTGTTACTGTAACTACGTATTATGATTTAATAGGGATAGTCTGAGCTGCACAGTTTTTGTTAATAGTTGAAAAATAAATTTATAATTCCAGGTTGATTGATGAAGACTTCAGTCCTTTAATTTTTTTATTTATTTACATAAACATTATGTAAATAAATGCTGTGAAGCCAGGCATCTTCTTTATGTATACATTTGTTTACTCTTAAGCTTTTTTTTGTGTTGTAGGTAAAATAGAAAAAGACAATCAGTAATCAAGTATTATTTATCTCGACAAAACTTGTATTTCTTTCGATTCATTGTTGGCTTTCAATCTTTTAAAAATACTCTTTAGAAATAAAACTAGATGAAATATAAGTCGAGACTTTCAATGTATAGTCTGGTGTTGTTTGCTCCACATTATTTATATAAGGTAATGCGTGGAAATCACCTGAATCATATGACTTAGAACTATAGGCTATAATAGCTTGAGTTGACCCTAAATTCATATGGCGTAGTTAAGGGAAATATGCAAGACTACACCCCTCGTCTGCCTCAGTATTATCTCTTATTCTCTTGCAATTACACCACATAACATTCTATTAATATTTCTTACTACTAATCAAACTAATTTTAACAAGAATTATATAAATATTTTCCTTTTTTTCTTTATTTTTTTAGCCTATGCTTTTTTAATTAATTAAACGACTAAATTACAAGAATGATTACTAGTCAAGATTAGAATGATAGTCATGATTGTAGTGATAGTCATAATTAAGATGGTAGGTAGTGATAGTCATGATTGTAGTGATAGTCATGGTAGTCATGATTGTAGTGATAGTCAGTGATAGTCATGATTGTATGATAGTCATGTGATAGTCATATTGTAGTGATAGTGATTAAAATGGTAGTCATGATTGTAGTGATAGTCATGATTAAAATGGTAGTCATGATTAAAGTGATAGTCATGATTAAAATGGTAGTCATGATTGTTGATAGTCATGATTAAAAGTCAGAAAATGATAGTCATGATTAAAGTGATAGTCATGATTAAAATGGTAGTCATGATTGTAGTGATAGTCATGATTGTAATGATAGTCATGAGTGATTCATGATTAATAGTCATAATTATTTTTGTAGTGTAATCTTTATCAAGAATAGACAAAATTCAGACATATTATTGTAAATTTTTTGTTAAATACCTATTTAGTTATTTTGCTGTTATAACGCCTTCCTTCAATTTACTTATTCAATTAATTCATCATATACATTCATTAATTAATTTAAAGTATCATATACATCCATTTTTTTATTTTTTGAAGAATACTTATCAAATAAAACAACAATTACTTTTATTGTTTTTTTGTGTCTTCTAGCGAATTATAAAAAAAGTACAATTATTTTTTTAGTATTATGCATTGTATAGCTTATATTAATCAAATAATGTGAATATTCATAGAAATTAATTGTTTGTTTTGATTGATGAGTTTAAGATTTAGAAAAAGACACAATATAAGGCAGGTAGTGGGATATAAGAGGGAGTAGGATGGAAGCAGTGCAGTGGTAAGAGCATTGTTGCTTTGTTCATACACTCTAAGCTAGGGTGTACTCAAGCTATTATAGCCTGTAGCTTCAAGTAACATTGTGAGCTACTTTGTCAAAATTATAACTAAGCAGGTCTTAGTTAATCTATTTGTATTTTAATTGGTGTAAATTAAACTTAGAGAGGATAAAACTATAGATAGTGTAAAATATGTATTAATTTTATTCCAATTAAGCACATGGGTGTGAAAAGTTGTTAGTGATTCACCAAAACAACACATTGTCTAATATAAGTACCGTGAACTAAATAATGAATCATGGCTTTATGTTTAGTTATGTTGCTAACTTCATACCCGTGTGCTTTATTCTTATATAGACATATTCCTGTATTAAAAAACTCATCCTTATGGACTTTTAAAAACGCCGTGGAGTACTGCACAATAAATAACACCAACAACCACATCTCTACACTAAACTTTATTTTTATACTCTAAATATATGAATTAAACAAATAAAATACTGGTTAGATATAGAAGGAATGATCTCGTCCAGTGATTGGTTGAGGCATAGAGGAATATATACTACTAGGAATAATTTTATATATTTTAATTTGTTTATTTTTAACATTTATTTGTTTATTCTTATTCATTTATTTTTATCTGTAAACTTTAAGTTTTATTGGTTAACCTTTTACATTTGTATATTTTTTAAGTTTATGGTCATCGCTTGTTTTAAGCACTGATGATGGCTATTTGTCGAAAGCCGGTCTGTCAATTTATTTGTAATAAATAAAGTTTAGTGGAGAGACATGATTTTTGGTGTTATTTGTCATCCTTAAGTCTTTCTCAAACTTAAGTGTTGTTTTAAAAAGCCTCACGTAGAGCCAGACACAAAAAATATCCGTTGAGGCCCAAAAGTTTAATCTGCTTCATTTATTTATTTTGGCTCCCTGATACAGGTGGTCTGCCATTTCAGATCGGGGAGTTTTGGCCCCTTCAAAATCTAGAAAATGGCTCCAATTAGTTTTGCCCTGTAGTGGTGTTCCTATTGATTTTATCAAAGAAGTTAAAGGGCTTTTTTAAGTTTATTACATTTGTGACAAATGTAATAAATGTAATAAATGTAATGAGGTTTTAACCATCAAAATTTTTCAACAGAACCAGAGATATATCTGTTAAAATATTACCAATAATACAACAAAAATTACTAATTTACTCCCTAAAATTGCATAAGTTTCTTTGTTATCACGTTTAAGATACTGGGGGGCTTAAAAATCAAGCATATATTCTAAAAAAAGAGAATAGCACAGCTCTCATATACGATGATTTAATGTTTGAAATATAATGCTGAAATACTATTTGTGCTGATGTATAATAGCCACTGCACAGCATCTTCCTGGGATCCTCCCTGTGGCCACTCCACAGTTAATATGTTTGAGTTTTAATTCTGACTGTATCTTAAACACAAAAACAAAGGAAAACATTCAATTTTATTTATTTGTTGTATTTTTAGTAGAATTTTAAATTGTATCTCTGGTTCTATCGAAACAATTTTGATGATTAAAACATCGATTTGTCACAAATTTAATAAACTTAAAAAAAGAGCTTTTTAACCTTTTTGATAAAACCAATAGGAACAACACTACAGAGCAAAAACTTTTCCAGGCTTTGAAAGTCAATATAGGGGGTTAAACTTTTGAAAAGTCTATCTAGGGGGTTAAACCTTTGAAGACGTATGGTCATGTTTTTGCATCTAGCTTTGAGATTTAAATGAATATGTATTAATAATTAATCTATTATTGGACATCAAGGCCTCCCTTAT
The DNA here is from genome assembly GCA_018340805.1 of Microvelia longipes. Lineage (NCBI taxonomy): Eukaryota > Metazoa > Arthropoda > Insecta > Hemiptera > Veliidae > Microvelia > Microvelia longipes. The sequence continues at coordinate 56,024,531 of JACMZG010001908.1, forward strand.
TGAATGATCTCCAAAAACCTGATACAGTAGTAGACATCGTTGTCAGTTGACAGCCCCAGAGAGGGAATCTATTCTGAATGAGGCTTAATTTTGAAAACAGGTCATTATGGATCAATAGTATTTTTTCTCTTTCAGGTTTTGGGAGTCTGTCAACTCCATGGTAATGTCTATTGCTGTAGGCATATATTATTCTTATGTATGGAATTCACAATAATAGCATAGTGTTTAAATTTTTGTGCCAATCAAAATATATTTTCCATTGTTGAATGAATTTAGTGTTATTTAAATATCACTTATTTACTTCCCTATCTTTTTAGTTAGATTACAATGCAGGTTTAATCAACTAGTAATGATATTAAAAGTATGAAGGCTTCTGAGATTAATGTCTTGAAGACCTTAATCTTAAAGTAATAATCTTCTTTAATGGGATAATTCTTAAAATTGTAGTATGACTCAAGGTTATAATCCGTTGATAGCATGGAAAAACAATGCGAGGGAGCCAATGAGGTTAGTCCTGGATGTTAAACCACACCCTCAATTTCATATCTGGCCAACCTTATTGGTTCCTCAACACTATTTTCCTGCACAGTAAACTGAATTTATCTGTGTGTCTTACTACTTAATAGCTTGCCATACAGAATTTTCAACTTAAAAATTAATATTTATTATTAAAAGCATTATCACTCTATTTTGCTAATTTCTCAACAATGACTCCAAATGCCAACTTTAATAGTTATTAAAAGTTTTGATTTTCTAAATTTAAATGTGCCTTTAATTACTAGAAGATAAGTATAAAACATTAAATACCCTTTTTAATCCATGCCAACAAAGTATCTAAAAAAATATTTGTAAAAATTAAATTTGTCCACAGAAAGTAATTCTCATGTTAATTGACATACATGTTAATATATTTATCATTTTTATATGGTTTTCAAAATTTTGTTTCTTTTTACTTTATTTGTAAAGATGTCTGGGTTAGCTTGGCAAAACAGTTATTAATATTGAAATTAGGTTTTCATAAATTTACTTCCTAAATTATTTTTAATGACTAAAAGTAGGAAAGTCATAGTAATTTTAATTATAGTATTATACACGGTTATAATCAATTGACAGCTTGGGAAAATATTGCTGAGGAACCAATGAGGTTGGGCTGATATGAAATTGTGGATGTTGTTCATCCATTGTGGAGGGAGGGGGGTGTACATCCACGGCTAGCTTGATTGGCTTCCTTGCATTATTTTCTAAAGCTGTCAACTGATTATAAGTATGTGTGATCTAGGGCAGCATGACAGGGGAGGGGGGCAGCAGATAAGTGATTTCTCCTCTCGGAACCTGTGAGTGTTATGCCTATCTCTTTCTTGCTTCCCACTATTTATCATTCTTTTTAGTTTAGACAAAACCACAGTGAGGTCACTAAGACAGCTCCAAGGATATGCGGCAAATAAGACAATAAAAACAACAATGTATAATATTTTGTAAAAATATAATTTATTAAATATCACAATTTTTTCTAAACAAAAGCAACTATAATTAAGTTATAAATCAAGTCATTAAAGCTGAAAAACTAGTTCAAAAATACAACCACAGTCTTTGTTGTCCCAGTGTGGTCACAGATTATGGTGTGATCACTCAAATTCTCGCCATAGACTCGAGAATTAAAATACCTCATTGAGAAAACAACCGGCAAGTGGTCACAATTGAATAGTAGCAGTTTATGAGCATCTTGGCAAAAACTATTTGAGTTTTTTACCAATTAAAATAAACATTGTCTCAGATTTTTTTCTTTTCTCATCTACACATATTTAAATAGGTCATCATTTTGTAGCTCTCGTGTCTTAAAAATAACATAGCGTTTTATCTATATTCTTAAAAATGTAAGTCTTATTTTATGTTTATCTGTATACAAACGATGAGATAGGTAGAACTAATTCTTTTTAAATATAGGTTATCATAATCAGTCAAAACACACTAGACTGCATTTTTTATTCATGTGTCTAAAGTTTTTATAACTGAAGGGTCAGTGATTTGGACAGTGTTCTGACTCAGCCATGTTCCCTATATGTAAGTTGGACTCACGTTTACTCAGAGGAATGCTTTAAATTACTTGGACTCAAATGTAAACAACATAAACTTTAATGAATAACAAACAATTTTAAAATAAAATAATTGATGGGATACAGAAAGAACTAGTAGTACACTCTATTGGTAGAAGATAGAACTTGTCAAATTTAAGTTTCCCCAAAATTATGGAAGAAAATAGATGAGAAAGCAACCAATAGCTTCTTGACAGAATAGAGTCCTCAGGTTCTTGGTGAAAGATGGAGTCCGAATATTGCCACCTTATATTTTATTATTCAATAAGCTAATGCATTATTCTAAAATTTAATAATAATCAATAATGACTAATTATTCAATAAGTGGCCTTCTATTTTTACTTCCCTGTAATTTCTTTTGTTGTTTGCAGTTTACCAAGAGAGTAAAATGGTCTATATTGAAAAATTAATATTATTTTTAAAATAATTTTCTCACATCCTTATCACTGGGGAGCAATTGTTTTAAGATAATAATCTATAAAACTTTCCATAGGAAAAAGGAAGTTATTAGTTAGATAAGTTTTCTCAAATGTGTTAAAACAATTGTTTAACAAGGTCTTGTTCCATGGTAACACAAACATAAATTTTTCACAGCTTTTCTCGCAGTAAATGGACTTGTATGATTAATATTAGGGTTGGTTTATAGTTGAATAGAATCAAAAAGTGACTTTACTCAAGTATATTAGGCTGTCAAAACGAGTGCGGTTGTCAAATAAAACAAATTTTTGGGCACTAGGGCTACATTTAGCATCTCAGTTACTGTCAAGTATAGAGATGACGCATTAAGTCCATTTGCCATGTAACCAAGTGACCCAACTGAGTATAAAATAATAGAGAAGAATCCATCACAAAACTTTCTCTAAAACTAACTGCACGTGCTTAGTAAAACTGTGTATGCAGACAATCATTACATTAACTACCCATGTCACAGAGGATTTGTTTACTCAATATTTTAACAGTTGAAATTCATCTTCCATTTTTATCTGTTATTATCTTATAAGTCGGCAACCATTTTTTAATTGAGTTTCATCAAAGCTGGTTAAAGTTCTAGAGGGAAATCAATTCACTTATTATTTTATTCCATTATATAATGTTACATCATGATGTAAAGTTACTAGAATGAATTGTGGAGAAAACAGTGGTTGAGAAGCAATGTGCAACATTTGTTAGTCACTCAGATCACTGTCATCACTTAAAGTTTGAATTTTCAGTTTCTTAGGGCTCCTACCAGGTGACAAACTTTTACGTTTCTTATTTTTCTCTTCTTTTTTAATTTTATTAACGTTTTGAACAGAATTTACTTTAGAAGCACAATATTTCTTGGTCCACTCTTTGGCTGTTTTCTCGTATTGCATTTTGTTAGTTTTAAATATCTCCGCTATCTCTGGTACCAGAGGGTCGTCAGGGTTCGGAGCGGACATCAATGCTAAAACAGATGTCAAAATATTTTCTATAGTCAGAGTACATCTCCAGGCTCCACTAGGTGGCATTTTCAAAACGTTTAAACAAATTCTTCCTCCTTCGTCAATGTTAGGATGGTAAATAGGTGTTTTAAAAATAATTCTCGGCGGTTGAAACGGGTATTTCGTGGGTATAGATACTTCTAATAGGAACGTGCCGCCCTCATAGGGAGTACCTTTGGCACCTACTAGCCACGCGTCTAAAACATTTAATGAATCGTCCCGTAAACAGCAAGACATACCTTCACTCGGATTAGTTGTCATTTTCTCCAATTCTTTCTTCAGCCTAGCACTTATACCACTAGCCATTTTAGCAATACCTACTTTTTTACTTAAATTAACTATTTTTGAATAAATTTATCTAAAACTAACGAAAATAAATGGAATAACTCTCATTTCACATTTCCAGTACAAAAAGCGTTAAAGTACAAATATAACCTTCCTTTTGAATTTAAAACTTCCCGCGTTAAAGGCCCGTCTACAATCTTAAGTTAAGTTAGGAAGAATTGAAGAAGTGAAGAATTTTTCAAAATCTCTTTTTCTTCTTAAATAATTCTTTTTCCCGCTCTTTTGACTTAAGAAAACCATAAGAATGGTTTTTTATAAGTTACTTAAAGAAGAATGTACTACGTTATCTGTTTTTGAATGATTACAATATTTTGTAAACGATGTGATGTGATTGTTTTGATTATTGTTGTTTGAATATGTGATTATTTGAATATGTGATTGTTTTGTTTGTTTGAATATTTTTTTATATAATATATATTTTTCTTTTTATTTTTGAATTATATAGTTTTTGAAATGGATGAGGTTCCTACGTCTGTAGACATACTAGAGATAAGGAAAATAACGCTCCCAACAATTACCTCATCCATTTTGATTTTATTTATTAATTAAAATAAATAAAACACGGTCGATTTTAGAAGTAAATTAAAAAAATATTTGCAAAAAGTCTTTAAAAAATGGAAGGAAAGATCATTGAAAAAGCAATGGTTATTTAAATTGTATTAAAATTGTTATTGAGCTCTGCTCGTTGTTACAATAAGTAAATAAATAAAATGTGTGTAGACGGTAGGAAGAAAAGTAGTCTAAATACAGCTATATGTGTAATTGTAACTTTAAAACTTGACTTAACAACTCAGAGGTTGTAGACGTGTTTACGGATCTCTTAAGTCTAAAGAGCGGGAATTTCAAAATAGTTTGTTCTAAGTGAAAAATTCTTCACTTCTTCGATTCTTCCTGAGGAATTCTTCACTTCTTCGATTCTTCCTAACTTAACTTAAGATTGTAGACGGGCCTTAAATAAACCATCATAAGGTTACCTTTGTGCATTTTTGTCATAGAGATATAAAACTAGAGGTGACGTACCCTAACTTAATGCATTGAGAGTTTGTGAGGCTTGAAACATCATTTTAGTGCTTTCAGGAGCCCACTACTATATAATTTACTGTTATTTGTACTGTTTATGTGATTAATATTAGTTTTTTTGGTGATCAGTTTACTTTTTCGATGTTTCAAAATCCAACCATAGGGCCTCTCTAGTTATAACATCTCTATGTTTTTTCTAGAGATCTCCCCTAAATCTTTATTTAAAAATTAAATAAATAGAAAGTTTTATCGATTTTTCTAAAGTTGGCAGCACTAAAATTTCAGACAGTTGTCGGACATCTTTGTAAAAAATAAATTGGATAAAGAACAAAAGCAATTTTAATTTAAAGTTTTATTTTTAAATTATTATCCGAATGACGCAGTTCGTAATATATTTTTTAATAAATGTGTAATTTTGTACCTGATGTTAGCTTAAAAATTCAGAGGTAAGTTTCGCGACCTTTTTTTTTATTTATAAACATCTTTGATTTTTGTGCTCCAGTTCTAACGGTGATGCGATGTATCGTGAGATTATTTAAAAAAATAACAATCAGAAGAATAATGTTTAATTACTTCAGGGAGAAACACATGTAATTGTTTTATCCTAATTTAACTGTGGTGATTTCGGAGGACCTACGTCAGGTCTAGTTTTTATCGTTCCGTTTTATATTGCGCAAATTATTTTTTTCCATCTTTTACTTTAGCTTTTATTTAACATAAATCAGTAAGACTTCTGTATTTGTTATGTATAGAGTTTATGATAACATGTTTTACTTGATATTCCTGTTCTAATATGTTTAGGACAGTGGTTGAGTTTGTTATTGAGATGTATCAGATGGGTTGTATTGGCCCTGAATTCTCATCCCACATGACATATTTTTCTGTTGACTCTGTCATACCTCTCAATGCCAGCTGGACATTATCAACTTTGTTTTGATTATTCCTTGAATAGGTTTCTTTGTTGATTATTCTGAGGTCCTTAATGAAACAAATTTGTGTTTTTACTTCTCCTCATTTATAATGTTGGTATATAGGAAAAGTATTGTGTTTGAACAAAAATCTGAAGCCAGGATTTCACTAGAATTATTTGTTTCTGGTTTTTTAAACCTCCCGAGTGGTTTCCACAAACTTGTCTGTCTGTATGTGTCTGTGTATGTTTAAACTTTTATTTAAAACAACCTTTAAGTCTAATTTATAATGGAATGGAATAACAAGTGTACCGACTCCCTAAAAAAATAAAGAGTACCAAAAAATTGATTTTAAAAAAGTATCTAGTTTTCTTGATATTTTAACAATAACTGCCGCTCGGTAACTGAAAGAAAATTGTCAAATGTGATAATATTACACAAAAATACCTCAGCGTTGTTTTATTTGTACCCGAGAAATAAAATGCTTTTGTTATTGCTTTGTATGAATTTCCGTCACACATAACAGGCAACATAACATTTGGCATAAACTCCTCTTAACTTACAATAGTTGCTAGAAGGAGATTTGGTAGTCAAACTTTTCTTCTATTGCCATTTCCAGTTATATCAAAACCCCGAAATACATGAGTAAAGTCACTCGTTAATTCTATTCCACTATACCAGTTCTGACTTCCAGTTGTGCTGGCAGTGATATATAAAACCGACATATGTCTCAAGTTTCATCTCATTATCAGCATTAGTTCAAGTTTTATCGAATGACTTGTATATGTTTTTAAAAATTGTAAAAAATCAAAAAAATAATCCAATTTAGTTCAAATTTGGTACAAGTATGTCCCTTTATGTAATGATAAATGGCTTGATGATATTAAGTGAGTCAGTACCTGGATATGTGACCCAAATTGATTGAAAGCGAGTACAAAGATGTGATGTAGTATAAATTTGGCGATTTGTATATTCTTTAGGGCGAGCAAAGAGTTGGAAGTAGTGAAGATGAGCGTAGCGAATCTGATTTTGTGGGGGACAAGTTCCGAGCTATCCTGTAGCGTAGCGAATCTGATCTTGTGGGGGACAAGTTCTGAGCTATCCTGTAGATGGTTTTTTTATTTATAATGCCTAACATGTATTTGACGTCACACCTTCTTATATTGAATTTGATTGTCCCTTAATTTTTGTTAAAACTTTTTTTTGAGGGGAGGGGGCTTTAAGCATCTTATGTTACATGAACCATTGATTTCCTTTTTTCACTACTATATTAAACTAAAGTCCTGCATTTATGATGGGTGCAGAGATGTCTGAGGGGGTAATATTGTTAGACAGCTTAGGGAAAGATCCAACTAAATTATGACGTGCAAGGATTAAATAGTTTTATTTTGACAATCATCACTACAGATTTGATACTTTTTTGAGTTAAATAGGAATCAAACTGTTGCTTTTAAAACCATTGTCCTTGACCATTGTTAAAATTTCTATAATGATTTTATCAAAAATAAAAACATTTTATTATTGTTTTAACATTCAACTTTACACCTGTCAAGTTGAATGTAATGTGGCCAGACCCTGTGATATCAGGTTACTTGCTAAACACAGCTGACCTGATGTTTGTGTTACCTGATATTTCATTTTATTCATTGTCAACACTTTCTATGCTTTGATACCTGAGTAAATCTCTCTTATAGCAGTGCTACTTGACTGTGTAGATTTTTCTCTTTTTTTCAATTCTTTTTTACGTTTAAAATATTGTAAAAGTGGTGCCTTTTTGCTAAATAAATGTCATGGTGGTGTTCTATATACAAATAAATCAGAATTCGTCTTACCTTAATTTGTGCTTAATCATTTTTATTTTCTGAATGAAGAATCTATTCTAGTTTTTTTTCTCTCTCTTTTATAAGAATCTGATCTAGTGTTTACTTCATTTCTCTCAACTTTCTATCATCTGATCTAGAGTGTTTTACCTAGTGATCTGTAGAGTGTTTTACTTTCACTCTAGAGAAACTGATCTAGAAGTGTTTTACTTCACTCTGTTCTATAAGAATCTGATCTAGAGTGTTTTACTTCACTCTCTTCTATAAGAATCTGATCTAGAGTGTTTTACTTCACTCTCTCTATAAGAATCTGATCTAGAGTGTTTTACATCTCTCTCTTCTATAAGAATCTGATCTAGAGTGTTTTACTTCACTCTCTTCCATAGGAAAAATCAGTTATTTCCACAGGAGGAACAGTCATAAAACTCTCTAGGATAACTTCCCTTGGCTATGTTTCACAATTAAACTTTCATTTTCCGCGGCTGTACCTCAGAAAACAATTTTATGACTCCCTCAGCTACGCTTTCAAGTTTTATCTTAATAGTGTCAACAAACATGACTTCTAATCAAGAGGACTATAAACAGTTGTTATGAGGCTAGGAGTAGATAATAATTAATTTTGTCTTTTATAGGTTGTAAATTTTGTATAGATTGTGATAATTCATTATGGTGAGTGAAAACACGGTGAGTTACTGGAAGTCCAAGTACGAGGAGATTGAGCGAGAACTTGAGGAGTTTCGAGACAGCTCTCAGCAGCTGGAGAGAGAGCTTGAAAGTGCCCTGGAACAAGACCAGAAGACAATCAAAGATTTAAGAATTAAAAACAACAGGTTACAGCTAGAAAATGATACCTTGAAGGTAAATATTTGTTACATCATCAACTTATTTAACCCTGTCTCAAAGAACTAAAGTCCATTTTTCACTGGTGAAGATTAGCATAGAAGAAAATTTGATATGGTGATAAAAAGTTCTGAGGTACTCGATTTTATATTTAAAAAACAAATTATTTGGCTTTGTAGGAGAAGATGGCAGAACAGCAGTACAGCTACGAAACAAGACTTAGTGAACTAGAGGAGGACAGATCTAGGTGGCACAAGAGAGAGGAGGATTATGTCAAATACATCAGGGAACTAGAGCAGAAGAATGATGACTTGGAGAGATCTCATAGGTTAGTAGCACTTACGTGTTTATATTTTATTTATTGCTTAAGGCCACTTTTGTGGATACAACATGTCAACAACAATATAAAACAAAACAATTATAACAATAAAGTAATCACTTATTAAGTAATGTTTATTTTTTATTTATTGCTTAAGGCCACTTTTGTGGATACAACACATGTCAACAACAATATAAAACAAACAATTATTACAATAAAGTAATCACTATTAAGTAATGTTTAATTTATTTATTGCTTATGGCCACTTTTGTGGATTCAATATAAAAACAAAACAATTACAACAATATAACAATAAACTAATCACTTATTAACTAATATAAAATTAAAATAAAACTTAATACGAGTGGGGGGCAGGATAGGTACGCTTTTAAGGAGTAGGGGGCTAGGGAAACTAGGGATGATTTTAAGTGGGAGGAGAAGGATTTGTAAGAATTAAAAGATTAAATATTTGGGAGTAAGTGGTTGTAAAGGGTTATTGTTAGGAGCCTCTTGAAAGTGAACATTTATCTTCTGTTGAAGATAAAGGTCATGTTTGTTTCTGGTGTTAATAATATAATAATGGCTAAATCAGTTGGCGGAAAATGTGGGGGAGCCAATGAGGTTAGTCCTGGGTGTTAAACCACGCCCTCAATTTCAAATCAGGCCAACCTTATTTTTTTATAGAAAAAATGGGTTTAGAATTTCCACTGTAATAGAATGTAATTTTTTATGCTTTAGACATTATGAATAACGGTATTTTTCTAATTAGTATACTTGCCAAGATATTGGGCAAGACAATTTACTATTTAGGTCTGACAGGTAGGAACCTGAAGACGAGGGTTAAAGAGCACTTGTGTGTTGAGCTTAGTAGCTTCTACCAACATATAACTCATGAACAACACACTACAATCTAATCGTTTACTTTAAAAATCCCCAAGGTCATAAGTATTTTGGGGATTGACCAATCAGAGAAGCCGCTGCCAACCTCTCACTTAAAAAGATAAAAAAAATCCCTACCACAATAACCGCTGTAGGGAAAAAACCTTCTTCCCGGCAATCGTTCACTTTGTTTGTGGTTCTTTTTTCAATTTCATCGTTTTAAAAACTACTTTCATATTAATCTTAAAATGATATTTTAAAATAAAATACACAAAAGAAATGTAAAAAAACATCGCCAAAAAATACAGGTAAAATAACCTGATTGTTTACATAGTTTTTTTCCGCTCCCTTCTTGCAGGGATTTTTTTTCTTCAGAATCAGTGGTGTCTAAACTGACCTGTCAAGATTTTTAAACTAAACGATAGACGTTAACACCGACCATAAAGCAGGTTTTATTCATATAGTTCCCAAAGGTAGGAAAATGGATTCCCTTGAAAATTTAGATTTTGAGGAGTCAAAAGCATGCGGGTGATCTTAACCTGAACGCTAAAGGAGCGGGTTCTATGATAATCAGAACGCTTGCTAGCACAATCCCCCCTCTGCGAACTGACCGTTTGAAACTAACCTCAGTCTCAGTCATGATATCATAGACTCACCTATATCTATATATTCTTCTCTCCGGTTTATTTTAGCTTTAATTTCTTGTTTTTATCCTATTTTGTATGTTTGTCATTTTTACTTTTGATTCTTCTTTTTAGTGTTTTCTAGTCTATTTTACTTTTTTTAGGCACTGATGATGACCGTTTAGGTTGAAAGCCGGTTTTGAATTTTATTAAATTAACTTTGTGGAGAGGCTTTTTCGTATTGATTATTATAATACACTCCACCTGCGCTTCACCCTAATAACAATTTACTATTGTTCTAAGTCAGAACTTTAGTAATGGTTTGCAATTAATGACCTTTAATACTCCCCTCCTTTTTTTGATATTTATTTTTTTTTTAAAAAAAGATATTCCTCTTCTTGTGTATATTCTCTTTATATTCAAACAAGCCTTGTTTTTGTAGATCTTAGTTCATCATCAAGTATTCACTTTTAATAAGTATTTGGACTAAGAGTGGAAATAAACTTTTCTTTAAATAGACATGAATTAATCACAAACAAAGTATGACTGTAAAAAACAGTCAGACTGGGTGATATTAAGTTTTGACAATGTTTAAATATAGGTGGCAGTGCTCTTGATTAGTAATTATTTGTTTGTTGTGATTTCGTTCAATGGTATTATGATAAAGTTTGTTGATGTGTTGTCAGGGCTACCACAGTGTCTCTTAGTGAATTCAAAACTCAATTAAATTCAGCTCTAGAAAGGAATGTTCTGCTCGAGTCAGAGTTAGACGAGAAAGAAGCATTGCAAGTGCTAGTTCAGCGCCTTAAAGATGAAGCCAGGGGTGAGTATATACGTAGCAGTATTTATCTGCAGTACAGTTTGTCTTTGCTTATGTTTGTCCATCTAGTTTAACTGCTTATATAAAGCTTTAAGACTGAGAGCATTAAAATTCTTGGGAAAATATTAGGGTCTGAACTGAGATGAAGCCTGTCCTGGGCTATCGTTGAAAGTACTCTAAGGACAGTAAATCATGGATGAAGCTTCCCTACTTATAGCTATACTTAAGCTAGCGTACTTACAAGAAAAGCCCGCCCATTAATATAAATATTTTGAGAACTGTACCACATTTGTGCTTGAGTCCTCTTTGTATTCAAAAATCTTCAGAATATTTTATCAATCAAATGTTTTTCTTTCATGATTTTTATTAAAGTTTTAAGTAACACCATTTTGATATGCGGTGTTGTATTGACTCCAAAATCTAATTAATTTTTCCTCTCCTAAGACTTGATTTTGTGTCAAGTTTCGTTAAAATGGGATCAGCTGTTTGAGCTGTATGTTTATAAGAAATGTGCACATCCATCCATACAATCAAACATACATACAGGCACTACCGGAACCTCCGTATCGAAACATCATAACTGGATGAAAAAAGTGGATGTTACATTATTTGGTGATATAATAACGTATATATTTCCTTTTAGGAGATATGGATGCAAAATTTAATTATTTAACTTCTAATTACCTCTAGGAATCATTTGTTAAGAGTAAAAATGTCTCAATTTTAGGTAAAAAAAATCCATTACTCTTTACAAATGTGTCAAATTTTAGGTATAATTTAATCCTAAAGTTTTATTGAAACCAACAGCAATACAGACCATAAAAATGTTTTTATAATAAATATTGCTGGAATAGTTTTTTTTAAGGAGCTTGGTGTTGAATGATATTCATTGTTGGTTTATTTCAGATCTAAAGCAGGAGGTGGTGGTTCGAGACAGAGACAAGAGTAAAGACATTGTCAACAAAACTCCTTCCCTCCTACTTGACAACAATAAAATCAATTCTCTGGACCCGACCAACCACAATCAAGGTTGTAACAATAACAGTCCTGTTAAACGTAAGAATTCCACTCGTAGATTGTCTAGGAATTTGAGTCTCGGTTTGAGCTGCATTGGTGTTAGGATAAAGCAAGATAAACAATGACACAATTGGGGGCTGACATATACTAGAGCTTTGTAAGCATAGGCTGACGCATACAAGGGCCTTTGCATGCGTAGGCTGACACATACATAGGCTTAGGCTGGCTCATACAATTCTATTTGCTGGCTTGCTTGTTTGTGGGCAATGCTCAAGCCTTGCCATCTGCTGTTTAGTTGAAAACAAACTTGTACAGTCAAATCTTGAGTCTGGCGAATTAAAAATTATCAGAATAAACTGGCTTATAAATAATATACAGTAGAATATGCTTAAAGAACCATCTTTTAACTCCTCTTCACGTAAAACACTGATTTGTTGGGGTCCCTTCATTTCAAAAGGGAACAATTAAAAATTAACAACAATTAAAAATATCAAATTAATTAATTTAATTAATAAACAATTAAAAATATATTTTTACTTGTATTTGCATTGAAAATACTTTAATTTTATTTTAAAAATGCATATTCCAAGTTTCCAATTCAATTATTTAAATTTAAAAATTTGGAATTTAAATCGTTAATATTTTTGGTTGGTGCCTGACAAATAAGTGTAGAAATATGTACAAATACACCCATGTGGCATGTGCAGTCACTAAGGCAAACCTGCCATTACAAGTGACAGACAAAAAGTTTTTTTACATAATTTTTCTTTGATTTTAACTTTTTGATTAACTTGATACCCAGCTCTGCTACCTTTTGCTTCTCCAAATTTCTTTTACTGTACTACAATCTTTTTTAAAGTTTTGAAAATATTATAACAATATTGTTTATCATTTATTTAAAAAAAAACTGCCGAATATGGAATTAGTTTATCTGATTATTAAAAATATGATAGAGTGACTCTCTGATTAGAAATTTTAGTGGCATGTTTAGCAGCTTGTTTTAAATAAATTATTCATACTTCTCAACTCATGAGGTACCTCATACTTTTAAATATAATTGTATTCTGTTAGAATAATATAACCAGAATAATTGACCTTATATCCATTATTTTACTTTATTAAATAAAATACCATCCTTATATAAAAGCGTTAAGAGAATATATAATTAGAGAATCTCAAATCCACCAATTTGTTTTTTGAAAGTTAATTGAACAAATATTTTATTTGTTACTCTAACCCAATTTGATGTATACAGACATACTGTATGGATACATTGATGCATACTGCTAATAGATGATGGTTAGAGGGGCCTATGCCATGTTGTTTGTGGTAAGATTTTGGCTGGTATGCAGCAAACAGCAAGTTTAATTTATTATAAGACTGCCATTAATGCAATGAATATCATATTTATCAGACATGCAAGGAATGTTACAATAAAAGTCGTTAACGAGAGCAGTCATTTTTTCCCAATATAAGTTTTTGTGCATTAATAGTACAATTTGCAAGTAGTGGGGGAAATGGAAAATTTGCATACGAGTGTGTATTTACAGCCCGAGGGAAGCAAAGGTTGTATTACGCAACGCTTAACTCGCTTGTTAGGTTTTAACACATGAGTAATGCATAAATAGTATTAAGTTAATACATTATTAAAACCTTTAGACTTTCATGGTATCAAATCGTTTGTAGCATTTTCGGGCTTTGTTATTAATTCAGGAGGAGTTTTTTCTTCATAACTACCGTCTCTATCACTTATGTTTTAAATAGTTATCTACTTAAATAACTACTAAATGTTCATTAAGTAAATGAATTTGATAAACCACAAGAACTTAAACACACACTGATAAGAGCTAACAAACTCTCTGATAATGAGTCTTAAAGAATTCCTTTTCCTCGCAAGTGCAAAATAGAAAAGGCATTTTGTTTTATTTTTGGCACTAGTGCCAAAAGTTAGAAGAATTCTTCTACAACAATGTAAAGACATATTTTCACTGCATGTTGACAGATATGTAATGTCTATATTACGTATTAATCATGAGTAAAATATAACATTTATGTATGAATAAAAACAATATATATATATATATATATATATATATATATAATATAATATATACTGTGTATGAATAAAACATGTTTTTGGGTAAACATGACTGGCTATTTTCATTATTCGCTTTTATTGTTATGCCAATAACGTTCAGCTTATACATTTTGAAACACTTAAGTAATGGTATATAGAATGCTACCATATTAATGCTCTATTGAATATTTCAGTGCTTAGCATTTATGCTTAGGCTAGATGTGAGCAGTAGTCTTTTAATTAATGAACTTAGTCTCCGCTAATTTATTAGCGGAGACTAATTACTGCTTTATCCCAATATTACTTTATCCCAATATTACTGCTTTATCCCAATATTAAAAAAAAATCTTTAAAACCTCATTTTTAAATTTAAAATTTTTGTTTTACTGAATTAAAACTATTTAATATGTGCACTATTAATACTTAAATATATACTTACTTGAATATATATAAGGTAAATTACTTAGGTTTTTTAACAAATTTAGTTTAATATTTTTTTAAGTGTATTAAGTTATTTTTTTAAGTTTATTAAGTTCATTTTGCCTCAAACATTTTTATATTATAAACTCAATAATCTGGGTTCAAACTAAACAAATTCAATTATTAATTTATGATTTTATATGCATTCTCTTCAATAGTAATCATTTTTGTGTATCCAAATTTATTAAAATGTTGATAGATTTAGATAAAATGAATCAAATTCCATGCAATTGAATATATGGATATATTTAATTTAATATTATTTTGTAAATAGCAGGCTTAGAATTGCATGAAGCAGAGCAGTTTTTCCGCATCTTATAAAATTGCATGTCTTTATTCTTGCTAATTTCTTTTGTACATAATTTTCCTAAACCTTTAACTAAATTGTTCTTCAAAGATAAAAGAATTTTCTCCTCTCTTATTTACAGTTTTTAATCATCAGTTTTTTAAATAAATTCAATTGTCTTAACTTTTCATTATTTAAGTGACTTGTTAAGCATGCACTTGTTTCACACTTTCATTCTCTTTAATTTATTTATTTCATTTTCTTCTTAAAGGTAAAATAAACTTTATTATTAAAATTTATAATTAACACAATTGGTTATCATTTTTAAGTATATTACTTGATTTTGGGCTTTATGGCGCCTATGATAGTTCAATTCTCTTATTGGAATATTTCTCTTTTATTTAAAGCTGTATCAATTTGTTATCTGAAAATAAAATTAACTAAATAATTAGTTTTTGGCTTTTAAAGAGTAAGTAAAACCTTTTATATACTTTGTAATGTAGTAATTTTTTTTTAGATAATAAACTTGATACAGCTTAGTCATAAGAGTGAACTATTCCAATTTAAATTCTAGGTCCTTACAGTAAAGTTTATTTTGGGGCAAATTTCATTATTTAGTTATTATTTTAATTTAGTTACCTTAAGATTAACTTTAATTTGGGATTACAATCCATGCATTTTATCATTTTACTTAAATATCAACTGTAGTTTTTTTTTCAAAATTGTAAGTATGACCTGGTATCACCCACCCGAGTCCTAGGTGTTGTGGGTTATTTGGACGTGACAAGAATAAGGGAAGCATAAGACTTACAGCTCCCTACAGTAGGAACGGTAGCTACTTACAGCAGAAACCGTCTATGTGCTGTTTTACTCCGCTTATCATGCTGACTCATCAACATTTAGCAATTACTTTGACTTAAAGAACTAATCTGAAAAAAAATTAGAAATACAAATTTACAGTGCTGAAAAAACCCTTTATCATTTGATACTGCAAAGTTTTGCAAAAAAATAACAGTTGAGACAAGATATTTGTGTGAGAGACACCTTGGAATGTAGCAAGCAAAATGTAATGCTACATCTGGGAACTGTTCCATCATTTGACATCGGTCATTCGATATGCCTAACTCATCAGGGTGCTGACAGAGCCCAAACTCACTCTGCTTTTCACTCAAAATTCTGAAGAATATCAAGTGAAGTATTTGCCAGAGACTCGTGTGCTCTCTTATGCATTTCTATTTTGTACATTGTTGTATATTTATTTTACACATGCAAGTGGGGAAGAGGCAATGTAAGCCTTATGCTGCCTCATTCTAGTCAGGTACAAACAACCTTCAACACCCTTATGAATTACTTTGGGTTTCTTCATTCTTCTAAATATAAAATAAATTTAGGTTTAGTTTACTGTAATTATTAAAACCTGTATCTTAAATGATGTTGTGGTCTAAAACTTTATCAGTTACCAACCACTCTTAAATTACTCAGAGAAGGATTTCTTTTGTTTTATGCTGACTATCCAAAAGAGTTTATGGCAAAATAAACCAATAGAATTGCTTCTCTTGTCAATTTTCAGGAGGCTGTCAACTGCTAAAATCCAAAATTGTGATTGTATTCCTGAATTAGTTTTACTTAGTGTAAGTTGAATGTAGTCCACTGTAACTCCATCTAGTTGTCATTTTAAATTATTATTTTTTTTAAAAAAATATATTAATAAAATTAAAACAAATTTAGTTCCTAATATTTAAATTTTAGTATTGAGAATATTTTTTTTTTGGAAATAAATTAATATTTTAGTATTAATAATGTTTTTTATTGATATTTATGGAGTGTAAATAAGTAGAAATAGTTGATGGATGGAGTAGTTTTTTATATATACATTTAAAATTAAAATAATGATACTATTAGTAGGATATAAATATCAAAGACTTCATTCATTCATCCATTGATTTGATCGAAGAGCTGTTGCCAGGCGATACCTAGCTTCTTGAGTTAACTGTAAAGTAACAATTAAGAGATGATACTGTTATGTTTTATTCATTATACTCTAGATCTGCTTACTTGAGTTGGCCTGGTCTCATGGGATATAGCCACCTCTCATCTTGAGATGTCACTGCTATCCTAAAGGGTGGACTATAACCATGTGTTCACAATATTTTTTTGGACATTGTAGCCACTTGTTAAAAGTTATAAAGACAAATTTTTGTCTTAACGGGTGCCAATCAAGTCTTAAAATTAAGTATTCGCTGGAGTTCCATTAATTAGTATTTAATAATCTGGTTTATTTTTTATAAACTCTCTTTTTTGTAACATTTCATTATCTTAAGAAAACTTAAATTATTTCCACTTTATTTAAAGAATAACTTAAAAATCAATGTAATTTTGAAATAATGTAAATGTATGAAGTCTTAGTTATTATTTAGACTGTTCTCTATTATAGCAGTTTATGTATAATTAAATTTGATGGTTGACTATGACCTCTATCGAATAAGAATTGAAATATTTGTTAAGAAAAAGTGGTTTGAAACATGGTAAAAAAAGTGAAACGATGCTGATTTGTTTGATCTTAACAACATAATGAATCACCCGAGGAGTAATTTATGCCATATGTTTTAGATTTAATTATTGAATTTTAGTGTCACTTTGATACTAAAATTTGACACTGTGTAGTGTTTTTTCCTTGTTATTTTAACATAATTTTTATATATTTATCAAAAATGCATGTTGCTATGTGTAATTTTGTGCTATTGTAACTTTTACTTAATTTTATTTTAATCTTCACATTTTTTTTGCAAATTTCTTTTGGGAAATATTGGCTAATGCGTTAGAGGTCATAATGGTAGTTGGACTTTGAAGTGTGTCAGAAATCTTTTTGAAGTGTGTCAGAAATATGTTTCAGTAGGTTTTGATCACAAAAAAGTATGTCGTAGGGACTTGAATCTTGCTTCCTTATCTTCTAAAATAAGAGGAGGAAATTGTCGTAAGAAAAAATTTGTCACCCTCTTTTTTAAAAATGTTTATGTCTCAGCACCTAAAGGTCTCAATAATTGAAAAAAGTTGTTTGTATGTGTAAATGTTTGTAGACATGTGAAACGGTTCGAGAAAAAAGTTGGTACTGAACTAAAGTTCTATAAGATGAAGAACTGATAAGAATTCAAGCAAAATCCAGCATGTCATCTCGAAATAGCTGCCATTATAGATAATTTGGTTAAACATATTTTTTTTATAAATGATACCTAGTCCAACAAGAACTCAACCACTTCTCTGGCAAGCCCAGTTCTCAAGATATTCAAATTTAAAACTCATTGTGAATATTATTAGTATTAGTCTCCATTCTATAAACGATTGTAATTGATAGACACTGGATGGGATAAATTAATTAAACTACCACTTCTCTAAATGACTATATTTCGCCTGCTCCCAGGCATATTCATGTCTCAAACCTAAAATTACAAAAAATATTATAAATTCATGCATGGGTTGGTTACATGGAGAGAAAGCGTAAATGAGAGATAAATAAAACAATTTTAAATTACCTAATACTCACAAGAATTAAGAATATAAAATGTTTCTACAGTTTAGGTAATTAAACCAGGTCAACTCTTAAAATAGTCTACATCTAACATTGCAGGAAACCTCTTCATGTAATCAACCCATGCATGAATTTATTATATTTTTTGTAATTTTAGGTTTGAGACATGAATATGCCTGGGAGAAGGCGAAATATAGTCATTTAGAGAAGTGGTAGTTTAATTAATTTGTCCCATCTAGTGTCTATCAATTACAATAACTCATTGTGAATTTTTAATTTTTTTTTAAATATAGAAAAAGTTAGTTCCATATTGGATAACTATGCAATATAGCATACTGTGTCCATAGAAAGCTGTTATGGTTCTCTAGCAGTAGTACAAAACTACAAAATACAACTAATAAAGTGTCATTTTATATGGTTTCGGGGGCTATGAATTAAACTGATCTGATGTTGTTTAAACTGTGCTCTGTATAAGTTTATAAGTAAAAAATAATTTCCTTTGGAATGTTTGATTTCTTACTTAAATTTTGGTTCATGCTTTATAGACTAAGCACTATCACTTCTACTTATTAATCAAGTTTAATAGATTTTTAAAATGGGAGTGCTCTAAATATGTTGAAGATTTCTGTAAGCTCATTACTTAATGAGGAGATAATAAGTTGTGTAGATCTGATTTAAAAAAGGATTAGCTTAGTTTTGTTCAGTCTATTAGATTAAGTTGAGCATTTTCTTGAACTCATTGAGAAAATTGTTGTATAAGTTGTTACGGCTCAGACCATAAATCATGATTTGAAAATTTTAGCATTTACTTGCATGGCATGTTTCAACTACTCTTTCTTTATTACTTTATCTCAGTTTTCATACTTTAAAGAAATTAAATTTAAGCTTTCTGACATGTTTTAATAGAAGTGACATTGCAATTCCAATGAAATTATGATTTGATAGGAAAGTCTGTAAATTTGAACAATTTAGTTTACTTACATGAAACTTACATCTTAGCTTGTACACTAATTAGGTTATACTATATTACACTATGCTTGTATTTTACTAGGGCTTATTTGTCAATCATATTTTATTTTTCAACACTCCATCCTTGTTTTCTTAGTTATATAAGCTATGTTTTTCTTATTTACATTGCATTTATCCCACGAATAACCACTTAGCCACCATCAACTTGTTTTATGCTTCATCTCAGCATGATAAAACGATGTTTACTTAGCAGCATGATGAACTGATGCTTATATAGCAACGTACTTTACGCTTATTAAAATTTCCGAGCATGTGGAAAAAAAAATGTATCTTTGGTTAGTAATCAAAGCACCGGAACTTTGATCATTCAAGGATTAATACTTCACATTGAACGACTTTAATCATTAAATTTGTAGCAAGCACTGTGACATGCATGCAATACACTGTTTTTTGAAGCGAACTGGTGAAATAAGCCAAATGTGATGGTTTAATTTGTCAAGTTTGGTTGAAGAAGAAGATAGAGTGTGAGAATAATGAAAAAAAGACTCTCGACTTAATTCTTCATAAAAAAACCAAAAATTGGTTGCATTCAACTGGGTTGTGCTTAAATCAACCTGTAAACATTTCTTCATTATCAACCTTTTTATTTGGCTTAACTTCCATCATGTAATGCTGGCAAACTATGGCATGCTGGAGCTATGCTCTCTAGTGGCAGACACTGCAACGTGTCTTTTTTCATAATATTAGTGGTATATCCAACCGTCTGCTCGCTGTACTTTTTCGACACAGTGCAGTAATGTTATTGTTTACTACCTATTTCCTCTTCTCAATGTGGTGTGCTTATTTTGTTTTCTAGCTTTTATTTGCATGTTCCCATTGGCATGAGTTTTCTAACTTTTGTATATAATAATTTAAATCTTTAAGATTTAAAAGATATAAAAGAAAGGCTTTTTTTATGAATATAAGATTAAATCTAAAAATTTAGTAGACTTGTGATATTAGTCATGAAAGTTTTGTGGTAAAAATTCTAGGTAAAAATGTTTTTTGGTATACTGAATTGAATGTAACCTGTCCAGAGTCAGTAAACATGAAAATTTCAAGTAAGGCGTGTCGCTGTTTTTATGGGTTCTGACCTGAATAACTTCGGTCCAGAGTCAATTTGAGCACTTCAAGTACTCAAAGTTAGAGTACCTCGATTAAGTAAGTTTCAATCCTGGGAAAAGCAATACTTTTTTATCGTTCTATTTACATTATAGAAGTTTATTGCTACGAAATAATTATGGCGCGGTGGTCCTCATTTTAAGTGAATTTCTTTTGGAATGTTTGTTTCCATGTATAACAATCCATTTCTTTTCTGTATCTATATTTCTCTTCCTACAATACTTATCTGTATTTATGAAAGGAAATGCGCAAAAAGTCTGAGCTAAATAATGCAATTAATGGTATGCACTGACAATTTCAAAGGTATAGTTGTGGATAAATTGGAGAAACAACAACAAATAAATAACAATTGGATAAATATGCACGTTTCCTTTGAAAAATACCAAGAATTTCTATTTATTTTTGGGAGCTTTAGGTGCTAAATAGATGCTAAAAATGCCTTATTATATATTGGGTGACCTGTCTCACTATATATAATAAGAAATTTAATATTAAAAAGTTTCTTTTTGTGGACTTATAAAAAAATATATAAATAAAAACAGGTTAATTACACAAAAGTCCTTTATTGTTTAATATATTATAATAACTAAGCTTTCGACTAAAAATTAGTCATCATCAGAGTTTAAAAAATATAAAATAAAATTTTACTAACTACTTCATATTACACCTTGGTATGGTTTGGTAAGCTTACCAAACCATACCAAGGTGCAATATGAAGTAGTTTGTAAAATTGTATTTTTATTTTATATTTTTTAAACTCTGATGATGACTAATTTTTAGTCGAAAGCTTAGTTATTATAATATATTTAACAATAAAGGACTTTTGTGTAATTAACCTGTTTTTATTTAAGAAATTTAATGTCCAACAATCATATAACTATGTAAAGATACAAATATACATTAGCACCCAGATATTGGATAATATAAGATGATCAGGTACTTATAAATATTTAAATACTGAGAAGGTAGTGGCTATGAAAAATAAAGCCGTAACGGGTGTATCTGATATTACCTTGATATAAAACCCAATCGACACTAGTCAAGATTATTAAAGATTCTCTATCAGAGATGTTACGAAAGTGAATAAAAAACTAATACAGAAATCAAATATCAAACACAAATTATAATTTGTGTTTGATATTTGATGTCCGTATTGTTTTTATTTTCAACATATATGTTGAAAATACAAACAAAAATATTTTAAATAAAAACATATTAATTACACAAAAGTCCTATATTTCTTTAATATATAATTAACTAAGCTTAGTTAATTATTATATATTAAAAAATGTAGGACTTTAGTGTAATTAAGCTGTTTTTATTTATGTACGAATATTAGTATTAGTCTCCATTATTATAGGCAATTTATGATAAGACACTTGATGGGACGTTAATTACTAAATTAAATGACAATATTTCGCTACAAATTACATAGCATATTCATGTCAATAAAACCTTGATTTTTTCTTTTTGTTTTGACATGAATATGCTATGTAATGTGTAGCAAAATATAGTCATATAATTTAGTAATTAACGTCCCATCAAGTGTCTTATCATAAATTATTTTTATTTTTTTTTAAGTCCACAAAAAAGAAACTTTTTAAATTTTAAAAATATTTTACTCAAAATTCATAAAGAAATTAATTTAATTTGTTTTGAAAATAATAATAAATAGAAATATTTCTTTCTCTTTAATTTAAAACAAGCAGAGGTAAAATCTTACTAAGCAAAAACTTAAAAAAACAAATAAAGTGAAGCAAAAAAAAAAACTTATTTGCATCTCATAGGTTAGTCTCTTTATAGAGCCCAACCTATTTTATCTTCTCAATGTGGTGTGCTTATTTTTTGTTTTCTAGTTGTCGATTGCATGTTCCCATTGGCATGAGTTTTCTAACTTTTGTATTTAATCATTTAAATTTTTGAAAAATTAAATCTATAAATTTGGTAGACTTGTGATTTTAGTCATGAAAGTTTTGTGCTAAAACAGCACAAATTATCACCAAGAGAAACATTAGGATCACCAAGATTTTATAAAATACAATATGAGGCTGCTTATTTAATAAGTTGCTACGTACACACATGAGATGTATTTTAAGAAGATCGTTTAGGTCAAGCACTGAAAAAATGTTAAAGGATTTAAATTGGTTAGATGTGAAGTACACAGTGAAATTTTATTCATTTGTCTTTGTATATAAGCTTGTAAATAATTTGTTACCTAGTTATTTTAATGATGTTATTAGTCTTAAGGAGGATAGAAACCCTTATAATGTACGCAGTAAAAATGAAATAGATACTCCGAGGGTAAACTCTGCATTATTGCAGTCGACTGTTTTTATAAATGGAATTAGAGAATTTAATTGTTTGCCTGAGAATATTAAAAAAGAACAAAATATTATAAGCTTTAAAAAGTTGTTGTATAGTCATTTAAGTAGTACTATGTTAACAGACTAGAAAGTAAGTTCCTTTTAAGTATTTG
The DNA here is from genome assembly GCA_018340805.1 of Microvelia longipes. Classification (NCBI taxonomy): domain Eukaryota; kingdom Metazoa; phylum Arthropoda; class Insecta; order Hemiptera; family Veliidae; genus Microvelia; species Microvelia longipes. The sequence continues at coordinate 56,047,653 of JACMZG010001908.1, forward strand.
TACTTTATGTTTACTATAGTAGCTTTTTTAAGCTAGTTATTATCATTATCATTACATTGAAAAAGTCAGAGGTAAACTTAGGTGTATAAACTTAGTGCCTCTAGAACCAAACCAAAGCCCTTTGATAATAAAATTTCTTTGGCCATGTCTTTCTATTAAACATGGGGAAAATAATAAATATTATTTAGTTTTAGAGAATATATTATTATTGTCATAAAAAGGTTAAGTACAGTAGAAAAACTAAAAATAAAAGAAATTGAAAAACTGGACAATATAAGTTGCTCATCTACAATTAAGTAAAAATAAAAAAAGTTGTATTTACCGCAAGTTGAAGAGGCAATTGAAGAATCAGCTACTGATTCTTCAATTACAAAGTACAAGTACTTGATAGTACTTATTTATATAAAGCTACCTAAAAACATCTAACATCTACCTAAAAAACTAATAAGACATCTAAAGTTGGACAATGGGTACTTCAAAACTAAGTAGGTAATTGTTTTAGAGATTGGTCTATGTAATGTGTGAAATATTGATAGTAATTAGTGAGAGAGTGAGGTCACCTAGCAAGTAGGCCACATTTTGGGCCCTTTTTGCTAACTCTTAGATAGAAGATAGTGTTCTACCTTATGAGTCCTAGTGCAGGCATTTTGCATCTAATCCACTGAAGAGTCGTGGCTTTATTATAAGTTTTTATAGCTTTAAATAGAAACATGTACATATTTTTTTTATGTACATGAGCTACTATTGAGAGTTCCTAAATTTTGACTAAACCCTGGTTCTTTTAGGATTAGGGGTATTTTACAAGTACCTGACATTGCATAGGCTCGAAACCATTAGATTAATGTGAAGGTTTCCATCCCCCGCATGAAAATCCTAGAGGCCCTGACCATCTGGGTGGCATCGAACCCGGACTATCTGGGTGGCAGGAGCACCAGGACTCCCTAATGTGTGAAATAATTATTAGTGTAAGTGTGTTAGATGGAACTTGGCATATAGCAAGAAGTTTGGTTGGTATTTTTTGTGGAAAATGTATCATTTTGCTAATTGTATTTTAAGTTTGTCAGCACTTTAAATTCATTGAGACTGTTTTGGACTCAGTCATACATACATACATCATTACCATACATACCATCATTAACTCGTAATAATGACTCAGTCAAAATTTTGAAAAATCATTATAAGCGGAAAAATGATGCAATCGGGTTGAGATTTGGCACTCATGTGACTATGTATAAGACTAACATATGTGCCAAGTTTCATCTTATTATAGTTCAATTTTTATTAAATGACTTGTGTACTTTTTTAAAAAATTGAAAAATGTTCCAATTGAGTTGAAATTTGGTACAAGTGTATAGTACTAACTAATAAATAAGTTCAATAAGTTTCGTTATAATACAACAAGTCTATCTATGATTTTTGTTGGATCATATAAATTAAGGAGCATTGAGCGTGTTCAGTGCTTTATGGGTGACTGCTGAGAATTATAAGGATGCATTTACTATCTGAAGACGAGCGAAGCGAGTCTGAAGGCTTGCTGCATTATTATAATAATGCGTTTTTTTCTTAGTAAAGAAGAACTAATCAATGCTTTTACTGTAAAAGTACGTAAAATAATTTTTTCAGGTACTTTTATACTGTAAAAGCACGTGAAGTATATTCTTTACATATTTTTATACTGTAACGCAAGCGTTTGTATCTAAACACTCGTTATTTTTATATATCATATTTTTTTACATTAAATTTGTCTGAGTTAGAGTCAGGGAAAATGATAGAAATTAGTCAGGGAACTTGATAAAACGAATGAAAGAAAGTCAGGGAATTTGATAAAATAAATTCAGTGTGAACCCTGATAAATTTGGGGATTAATATTTCTGAGGATGAGGGAAGCGAGTCCGAAGCAGGGAGGATGAGCATAGTGAATCCGATGTAATGAGGAAATGTTCCGAGGTACCCCGTATCTGATTTTTTTCATCCTAAAATTGTTATAGTCGCAGCAAATATATTTAATCAATTTTTTATTTTTCATCCTTAATTTGAAATGTAAAAACCTCACAAAGGATTCTAAGTTATTCACATTCACTTAATCAAGTTAAGACGACTCTCATAAAAAATTACCTCTGTGCACGATATGATTAATGAAATTTATCGAATTAAAACCAGCTGCTGAATATTTAAAAGTATTGATCTATCTGTGTACTTTACAATAGTTTTTGCTCTAATAATGAGCTAACAGAGTGTCACCCAAAAATAATATTCCCAGGGAAACTCTTATCTGTTACAGAAAAGTTTGTTACTAAAGTTACTAGCAACATTAATTAAAAACAATAGTAATATTATTGGAATTTGATCAATTGAATGTTAAATTCTGCTTGAAAAAATTACATTTTGTGGAATTATAACTTTACCTTTGGATATCTTCTCTAGCTACTCAAAAAATAGATAACAATGTGTAAAAATAAACTGTGTCATTATTTAGCTTTCTAATCATCTTAGGCATACTATTAAGGTTGTATTAGTAGTTTTGTAAGTTATTTTGCTGATGACACTGTACTTTTGTGTAAAACCAAAAATTGGGATGACCTTAAGGAAAGATTAAAAAAGTCTGTAGTTTTAACTGGTTTGATTTTAAAAGTTGGAGATGAAACAATGTCTTGCAGATCAGCTAAAACAAGTGAAGTCGACATTGTGTTTTTTGAAAACCACAATTTACTCGACATGTTTTGTTTACCTATGTTTTAATAGTTATTTATGCACCACGGGAGTAAAGAATGCTATTATTTTCCGGAGCAGTCAGTTGGTTCCTAAGGCGTAAGTCAAGGGAGTTATGACTATTACTTCCTTACGCAAAGCCAAGGGAGGTAATTGAGAGGGGAAAAATAGCATATTACTCCCAATTTGCGTACAAGATTATATCTCCAGACGTTGACATAATTTAATTATTCTTTTTATTCTTATTTTCATATGTTTTGCTGTATTTTATTCTAATTTTTTTTAATAAATTTTAGGGTGCTATGGCCCCAAAAAAAATATTGTTCCAAACAAAGTCTTTTGACCTAAAACGAATTTAGAGGCAAAAATATTTTTTTGGTCCTGTCCAACTTATGAATTTTGGGAGTGCCGCCCCGTGGAAAAGTACAAATTTCTCTGTTGAAAAGTTCAAATTTTCTCTGTACAAATTTAAAGATACCACTCACCCAAAAAATATAATTAGCTCTAATACCCCAATATTAGGAAACATTCTTTATTCCCAAGGGAGTGAAAAGTAACTTTTTATCCCTTGGGAGTGAAAAGTGCTTCTTTGCTCCCTAAAAACTAGTTAATAAACTTCACATTATACACTGTCTGGAGATTAAATAAATTTAATTTGATCGATTTAAAAATATTAATCCCTTTGGAAGATTTATTTGACAAATGATTAACATACTGATGTTTAAATGTTAAAACTATGTTTTATATTTTGATAAAGTTAGTTCTAAAGAACTTTCACAAGTTCAGACATAGGATATTTCAGATATACTATGAAATTGAGTGATTTTCTAATTCTAAGGACGAGAAAAGAAGTTCCCAGGTATATAGGAAAATAATTGTGTTTGCACTAAACCCCCAAAACCAGTATTTCACCTGAAATGTCCGTTTCAGATGTTTTAGACCTCCTAAGTAGTATTTTCAAAGTTGTCTGTCTGTATGTGGTCATGTTTATTATCACTGTAGCTCCCAGTGTGTACAAAAATTGGAAACTTGGTACAAAAATTAAATTTTAGGTCTGTTTGTACGCTCTGGAATAGTTATTTATGCAACAAGGGATGAAAGTAAGTTTTACAGCTCAAGTTAAAGTTTCGTCCTAAGGCAGCGCCGAAGGAGGAAACTTCATTAGCTCACAAGGCCGGTAGGCCGAGGGAGATAAACTTGCCGAGGGAGTTAACTAACATTTTGGCTTCCGAGGCTTGACGAGGGAGATAATACGAGAGCTGAAAACTTTCATCCCTTGTTGCATATTAAATTTTATCTACGACTAGAGAACTATTAATATATTCTTCAGCTCCTTAATTGTTATTGTGTTAGTTTAGTTTATTCTTACCGTGTCAATTACTCCGATGAAGAGAGAATAAAGCCACTATCTTCACATTATTTTATTGTAAGCTGTCAATAGAATAATACTATATTCTAATAGCTGTGTAATACTATATTTGTAATTTAAACATTAGCGTGTGTATATTGTATATTCTACCTGTAGTACCAACATAACACCGAAAAATTTCCTGAAATTTTTATTAAAAATTCTGTCAAGTTGGCAACACTTTCACTTTTCCTCCCTAGGGAGTAAAAGTACATTTACAGTGTGAGATAACAAGACTGTAAGTAGAACTTACAATACAAGGAGTAGATAAAATTATTTTTCTTTGACTTCATTAAACATCATTAAAAACTTAATTATACGCAGAAAAGTTACTGGATCAATGTGAAATTTAAAACACATTTAGTACTATTTAAGACCAACAAATGTGCCAAGTTTCATATCATTATCAGCATTAGTTCATTTTTTATCTAACAAAACGTATAGGTTCTTTAAAAAATAAAAAAATGATGCAATTGAGTTGACATTCCGTACAAGTGTATCCTTTTATGTAATTAATAAGTATGCAAAGTTTTATGTCAATAAGGTTTAGTATATCTTGGTTTTATTTTGCATCATTATTAATGTTAAGGAGTGTTGAGCGAGTATGGATGGCCACTTGAAATAAAACAGATGTGCTTAATGTCTCAGGACGATCAAAGCTAGTCTGAATAAAAACTGCAATATAAAGTTGGTGATCTCCATATTCTGAGGATGGTCCAGTGTTGTGAGGATGAGATTACCATATCTAATAAGGCGCGGTCGAATATCCACGGCCTTCTAGAACGTTGGATCACCAACAAACTTTTTTTATAACTTTTTTTTTCAAATTTTCAGTAATTAGCCGGATTTGTGATAAATGAAGCCTATTTCCGTAATCTGCACGCTCTTTTGGTTAATCTCAAAGAGTATTTACATTCACTCAACGATTTATTTTTAATCTAACTTGGTACATACATAACTACTGTTAGACGTCAATGTTAACAAATATGACATGTCAAAATATAACACAAAATATTGATGTCTAACAGTAGTTATGTATGTACCAAGTTAGATTAAAAATAAATCGTTGAGTGAATGTAAATACTCTTTGAGATTAACCAAAAGAGCGTGCAGATTACGGAAATAGGCTTCATTTATCACAAATCCGGCTAATTACTGAACCTTTTTGAAAAAAAAGTTTGTTGGTGATCCAAAGTTCTAGAAGGCCGTGGATATTCGACCGCGCCTTATTAGGTGTTGAAAAGTTCTGAGGTACCCCGTACCTGATTTTTTTTTTTATTTAATGTAAGTGTAATTTTTGTTTCATAGAGCCGCTGCAGAGGTCTATTAACATGATGTCCCAGCCTGGTCGCATATCTGCCATGAACATTGTCGGAGACCTACTTCGCAAAGTTGGTGTAAGTAATTATTATCAATTTTTTCCAAAAAAAATCACTTTTCCTAATTAAAAATTACAATTTTCTGTTAAAAATTATTCTAATTTTTATTTTTGTCAACAATTTTACTGTAGCATTATTAATAATGCCCTTATAAAAATAATGTTAGGAAAACTATTGGATCAAAATGCAATGAAGTATACATTTACTCCTGTACTTCTTTAGATAGTTGCTCCCCCAGATGGTTAAACCCAAGAAGGGGGTAACCAAGAGATTTGATGTAAAGATTTAGGTCTTCTGGTGGAGACTGCATCAATGTAGATGAAGAATCTGACGTTTCCCTTCCACTGTGGGAGGCATCTTCAGGGATGTAAGACATCATGGATGAAGACTCAATGCTCTTATAGAGCATTGTGTTTCTATCCATGATGTCCTACATCCTTTATGTAGGATAAATAAGTACACTAAGTTTTATTTAAATACGACAAGTATATCTTTGACTTTTTTAATCATAAAAGTTACGTAGCTTTGAGCCTGGTCAGTGCCTGGATGAATGGAACGGATGTATTTATTTACTATCTGAGGATGAGTGAAGCAAGTCCCAAGACATCTTGCTCTATAAATTTAATGACTTGTATATTCTGAGGACGAAGCGAGTCCATAGCAGACAGGATGAATGTAGCGAACCTGAAGGGATGAGGAAAAGTTCTGAGGTGCCCCGTCCCCGGAATATTCTTATAATTTTAATGATAAAGAATAGTTATTTATGCCATAAGGCTGAGAAGTGTGTCTTTATGTCACAGCAATTAGATTTACCGACGAGCGAATCGAGTCGGGAAAAATTGCCAAGACATAAAGACATTCTCAGCCGGATGGCATACACTATTTTTTTGAGGTAGCACTCATTAAATAAACTGCGCTATATACTTCATTGAAAAAAAAAAAAACAAACGTCCAATTAACTCCATATTATCGTCGTCATTGAATTCATCCATAGCTTCAAACTTTTACTCAAAAATGTAAAATCTTTGTAAAAAATGTAAACACACAAAAATTGTCAATTAGAACACCTTTTAAAATTAAAAAAAAAAGTTAGTCTACGAACAAAAACAGAAACAAAATGAACGTTTTTAAAGAAACCTCATGAAGGTTTTACACAGATTGTTTTTTTGAACACGCTAATTACAGTAATGGCGGCAATATATGAATTACTTTTACGTCCTGGGAGTTTTTTTTACATTCATTATTGTCCTCGGAGATGAAAAGTACTAAATAACCTCCTATAACAATAATGATTGGCTTCTCATCCTAAAAACGGTCCAATAAAGTGCTCAATTACGTACTACCTCAAAAAAAAGTTCATTTTTTGATTCCCATGAAAAAGGGTAGATAGTTGGGGTTTTCTTTAGAACACAAACTCTGACTTTTTATGAAATAGTGTGGATTTTTTAAACCTCCACCCGTGAAGAGTCTGAAATATGCCCTTCTCTTATATTCTATAGTTGTGAGGTGGCGAATTTGTTGTTTTAATTTGATTAGTGCAGTATGATGTTGGTTTTATAGCTGGAAAGGTTACTGTGCACCAGATGTGAAAAACTCCGTTGTGTCTGCACCACTCCACTCCTCGGGGCTCTCTGACCTCTCCCTTCCCCCTCTCCTCATTCCCTAGTCTTTTGTTCCAAGTCCTTAGTCATATTCTTCTTAATTTTCTTTATTTCCTGATGTAAGTTTAATTTATGAAGTCTTCTACTCCTTCTTTTACCTCCTGTCATTTGTTTTAATTTCTCCTTTGAACTACTTGTGTATATGTGTTTTATTTCTTATTTATTTAATTTAATTTGAACTATTAAAATGTTTAAATAAGTTGTGGCCACATAAACCAAAAAAAAAATGGTCAACACTTGCTTAGTGAGTGTTATGGTGCCAATACATCATAGACAATTATAAGAGGGGGTTAAAGCCCCCCTTGTTTTGAAATCTGTGCCCCCTCCCCAAAAAAATTGACTTTATAGCTACGAAAACTAAAATTACATTTACCTTATTTAATAAAATTAAATTTATTAAGAAAGTAAATAAATATATATTCTCAATAAATATTATGACATTATTCTTTTTTTAATAGATTAAGTTAGCAACCAAAGGTTTGAAACAACACTATCTTCTTCTTTAGGTTCATTATACTTTAAAGTTTAGGAAGATAAGTGATGTAAGTAATAAAGCTATAATGAAAATTTAATCAGATGATATCCTAATCAAAAATAGCAATCACACACTCATATATATACATACACACACACGCATATAATATATATATATATATATATATATATATATATATATATATATATATATATATATATATATATATATATATATATATATATATTATATATATATATTATAATATTATAATATATATTGTGTGTGTGTGTGTGGTGTGTGTGTATGTATGTATGTGTGTGTGTATGTATGTATAATGAGTAGGGTTACTACCCCCCCCCCCCCCCACAAGATTTTTACCTAGAATCGCCTATGCAATTTGTTGAGACACACGTGTTGGTTATTAAAGTATAAAGTTAAGTTTTCATTTAATTTAAAACCATTTTAAACTCTTTAAAGGTACTACTGGGCAATAATTTGCCTCTGATTTATTTACTTTTTCTCTGTATTCTTAACAATAAGTATTTACTTTTACTAAGTACTAACACTTTTTGATTATAACAATTTTTAAGTGGGTTTCTAGGTGGTGTCGGTGGAATGACTATACTTTAATTATTGTAATTTCATCCAAACATATTATTGGCTGAAAATAATATCATTTTAAGCTAATAAAATATGTTTTGCTGGTCAATTTAATTAGGTGACAAATATGAAATTTTTAAATAATTTTTTTTATTAATTAGAAAATTTTATTAAAAAGAATGGTTTCTCTTTCTTTGGGCTAATAGTTAGTTTTATTTTTGAAAAGGTTGACGGAACACTTCCCTGTATCAGTGGGCTGTCAATTTTCGAGATAATAGCTATAACCTATAATAAACTACCTCAGCTTTGAAATATCCAGCCAACTCTTCCTATACTCATTTCCTAATTTTTTGCTATTTCATTTTAACTATTTCAATCATATTCTTAACATTTCCATAATATTTTAAATATTTAAGGTGATATTTTTGACTAAATGATTTTGAATGGGACCTGTCTAACTCTAGAAAACAAATGTATGCTTACATTGTAACCATACACATCTCTCTGATGTGTTAATGAATGAGTATAAACTTTGTATGCATGTCTAGCGGCTTCCCACGTAGTCTCGACATCACGATGTCTTGACAGTTTTTGTGGCAGGATTCTACGTTGTGTTGACAATTGATAACCTCGACACTTTTAACTGAACCGTGTGTTGATGTTTCATTGTGTCGAGACATTCAAGTGCCGATACAACGAAGAATCCTGCCAGGGTAAAAATATTAAAAATAAATATTTCCAGTCCTTATCGGCACTATTATAGATATCAATATTACGTATAATCAGGACAGAGGTGTCACGTGACATATTTTTGTCCAGCACAAACTCTACGTTACTTTGACACACGTCATGGTTTAACGATGCCTTGACATGTGATAGTCTCGATACTAAGTAACTCCCGAAGAGGGACCCACTTTGTAGGGACTAAAAATGTTTATTTTTAACATTTTTACCCTGGCAGGATTTTACATTGTATCGATACTTGAATGTCTTGACACAATGTAAAATTAACACATGGATCAGTTAAAAGAGTCGAGACAAAAGAAATTTTGAGACCACGAAAAGTGTTAACGGTTTGTAGTGTCAAGATATCATGATGTCGAGACTACGTCGTCTGTTGATGTTAAGTTGTGTTGAGACTATTACATGTTAAGGCATCATTAAACTATGACATGTATCTATGTGACCTAGAGTTTGTACAGAACAAAAATACATCATGTGACACCCCTTGTACTGATTGTACATAAGATTGACACATGTGTCGACATTAAATAGTGTTGAGACATTGTGGTGATGAATTCCCAGGGGGGGGGGCTACCCTATGTCTAGAATAGCCTTGACAATGACTTTGATAGTCTTGACAATGACTTTGATAACTTTGAGCATTACTAGGGTTGCCGGGTGTCCCAATTTCAATGGGACAGTCCTGATATTGACACCTTTGTCACACTCAAATTTAAAGTCCTGATGAAACTAAATGTGCTGTCTTCATTATTATTTTTCCTAATTAAGATTTCCCACAGTCCATTAAACTTAATTCTTAAAAAGGAAGTCATGTTTTCAAAGACCAAATATACTTTCAGTCATTTGAAATTATTTTACATGTATGTTTGGTTTGTGTACAAGCTTGTTGTCATAGTTTAGAGATAAAATGTTTAAGAATTCGATTTGTTTGTGCTCTGAAATTTGTACATGCAACATGGCTGTAAAGTTATATTTATTGCTTTAAAAAATTCATTATTGCTTCATTTCACTCATTAATAGTTTCTAACCTGACAGTAATTTTTATAACCTCAATAACTTTGATAACCTTCTCAACTCCTATGATAACCTTAACTATGACTTTTATAACCTTAACAATGACTTTGATTACCTGCACAATGACTTAGATAACCTGACTTGGACAAGTCTCTCTCTCCTTTCACTAATATCCTAAAGTATTCCTAACATTTATTTTTGTAAAATTTAACCAACACTATTTATTTTTTTACTGTAACTCTCTAATTTATTTATTTTAATTATTTTGTTTAAGTTGTTACTTAGTCAAGTAAGTTGGTATTTTGTATTATGTTAATTTACCAAGTATTTTATTTAATTTTAGATGTAAGGTCTTTCATTTTTAGATAATTAGATATAATATATTTTTTATAATAATTAGATAATTGTATATTTAAAATAAATACTGATCTACATTAATTGTTTTTTAAAGCTAAAATCAGGATGAATTTACTTATAATTTGAAAATTAAAATTTGGTCTGCCATATTGGCAGTCATTTTAAAATTATCATATATTAACATACATGACGTCCCCAACTTCTGAAATGAAGAAAGTTGAATTAAACTCACTGACGTTATATTAAAATAGATTTAAAATAACTATTCAAGTACATCCAAAATCATAATTTTCCAATATTTATTAATTAATTTTTCCTTAATTTTGATTTTTTACAATAATTAAAACATCATAATTATTTTATTTATTTGAATCTAGTCAGAGTAAAAAAGTTGTCAATACGTATTTTAACCAAAACTTATTTTAAATGTACATTTCAAAATATTTTTTTGTACATAAAGTTTTTGTGTAGATAGATACGAATTAATATATTATTATGTTTAATCTGGTTTTAGATAAAGTAAAATTATTAACACAATATCAATTTAAATTAAGGTGTAAATTTGTTAAAAGATGTTTTAATTATTAAATTTAACAATATTAACATAAATATATTCTGCAATAAATGGTTTATTTATTTTACAATATTAACTTTAGTCAAGTGCCACATTTATTCCAAGTGCTGTCAATAACAAGTTTTATTCTATTAGTATTTTTAAAATTTATTTTATTTTATTTATTTATTTTATTTATTTCTTAGGGCCACACTTAATGTAAAAACTTCTGTTTTCTTCCTAATTTAACATTTTAGCGTCTTATATTTAAAATAAATGTCTATTTTTAATGAATTTTTGCATCAGAACTATTTAGAGTCTTTAAAAATGAACAGTTAGTGTGTGGGAACAGAATAGAAATTCTTATTGTGTAAATTACAATTAACTGTATGTTAGGACAATATTTACAATTTAATATTGTATATAGCATTTTTTAACGCACTTGTATTAACTCACTTGTATATAACACTTTTAAATCATAAGACATAAGTAAATATTTCATTGTTTTTTACCTACATCATAAAAAATTATATCATTTATCATTCAAAGCAGTAGCGCTAGAGGAGTTCATCGTATAATGATAAATGAAACAGTCTCTCCACTTAATTACTTTATTAAAAAACAAAGCCGGCTTTCAACCCCAAAAAGGTCATCATCAGTGCCGGTGAAATGAAGGAAAGGAAATAGAAGATTATTTTTTAGATCTTTTCATAGTTGAGACTGAATACAGACTCTAGTTGAGTCTGTATTCATCACCGGCACTGATGATGACCTTTTTGGGGTTGAAAGCCGGCTTTGTTTTTTAATAAAGTAATTAAGTGGAGAGACTCTTTTATTTATCATTATATCATTTATATTTTAGGGTTTTTTCTTTTAACTAGTATACTTTACTTTACTATTAATTAGTATACTATAATTAATAGTCATAACTATTAAATTGTTTGGGTAAAGCTTGTATGAATTAAAGCATAATTATGTATTGAAAATACCCTGACACTAGGCCACGCTGGTACTTAAGAAGTAGGTAAACCCGCACAATCATCCTGAATATTTTCAGGAAAGTGATAATATTAGGCAATGATTGCAATGCCACCTAAAATATATTTAGTACGTTGCCTCTAAACGACATTCGACATTTGTGTGTGTGTGATCCATTATCTTTATGAGTAGCTGTAGGATCAACCTCTAAATCGAAACAACAAGAAATACATCCAGACCTTAAGTTCGTTTTTTCATGAAAGTGGACTTTTTATATTAAATTGCAAGAATTAAAATAAGAGGTTTTGGTTTTAACAAGAAGAAAAACTTTTATAGTAATGTGTAACAAAGTAGACTTGATTTTAACCAAGTAGAAGTTTATTATTGTGTGGCCTCCTATTCTATGACTATTTCTTTAATTGTCTGTCGACGATACCATGTTGGTTTCCTGTTCCTATCTGTCCCGTCTTTAGCCCTGAGTGTGGAAATCTGTTGGTCTCTGCTCCAATTAGAGGTTCCGATTTTTTTTTTTTTTTTTACTAATCCTCTTCTAAGAAGGCATCTATTTCCAACTAACCAGTTTGATCATGTTTTACTTAACAAAAAGGTTTATTTTCACGCTTAATTTTTTTTAAAGGCTGACCAAAAAAACCTGATATATTGCTATGTAACTCATACTTCTGCTATTGTCAAAATTGGCGTTATCCTTGGTATAGTCTCCAGTAAAGTATGTTGTCATATTATAAACAGACTTTAATTTTGCATCAAATACTAATTTATAATACTGTATGTCCATTATCCTACACATACATCCATTAATATTGACAAAAATCAACTATTTAATGCAAATACAAAAATACCATTGTTTACCTGCTGTGTTAACATCTTGCAAAATGTTGACTCATTTTCATAATTGGATGTGGAATTTTCAACCGTAAAATTGTTTTTTGATGTAAAATACTCAAAAAATTAAAATGACTAATTTCTCCATTTTTAAAATAACGACCTTATGGCATGGGTTTTAGAAAGTACTGGCGAGTAAAAAATGTTTTGTTGTTGTTTGTTGAGTGTTAAACCTAGTTAAGACCACCAATATGCCAGCAAAATAATTATCTTAGGAATCTCATTGTGTTTACAGCAATTCTTTGTTATTATAATTCTAAACTCTTAATAATTTTATTTAAAGGTTTGACGTATGTATAAAAATCGATTAGCTAATTTTTATCATGCATTACCACTACTATATCTGTTGCGTTAAATGGTGCTAGAGGGTGGGGAGATAGTTAATCAGGGAATCCTTTACCTCTTGTTTTACCCTTTGTAGCATACTATCCCAGTGGTCAGTACCATATTAACAATATCGGATGCAAAGCAAACCGAGCAGGCCTGTGAAGCGGGCCATGGCAATGAAAGTTCAACAAATACATGTTCCCATGGGTTTCCGTTAGATTAAACTGACTTTACCTTAAGACCATCATCATTTACCTGTTGGTCTGTCTTTATCACATTTGCTAAATGTTCTAAACTGTATTTTCTCTCAATAACTGCCTTAAATTTGCGGTATTTTCTTAAACTGTCTTTAACCATTTTTTTCTCTCTTAACTCTATTTAACTCTTATCTTCATTTGTTTACTAACCCAATGCCTTATGTTGTAAATAATTTGACTCTATGTTGACTCACACATTAAACTGAAAGTTACTTGTTTAGATCATTAATCCTAAAGAGACTTTATCCTCTAGAGGGAGGATACAACAGCTTTTATAATGTCCTGGTACCAAGATGGTACTTTGGTGTCATCATTTTTTGTTTTTTATAATAATTAAAATTTCACATAAAAATTACATTAATTATATTAATTAATATTTCACTTTAATATTACATTAATTTGTTATATTAGTTAATATTTCACTTTAATAATACATTAATTTGTTATATTAGTTAATATTTCACTTTAATATTACATTAATTTGTTGTATTAGTTAATATTTCACTTTAATATTACATTAATTTGTTATATTAATTAGTATTTCACTTTAATATTATATTAATTTTTTTATCAATTAATATTTCACTCTAATATTACATTAAATTAAGTAGAATGAGTTAAAATAAGTTTTAATTATTATCTATTGCATTAATGGTAATATTATATGGTCCTAACATTTTTAAGCCAATTGAAGCCTCATTCAAGGATTGGTAGCTTCCTTTAATTATTGGTGACGCCTGTGTATAAGATATATTTTAAATATATGCACCGTATAGGGATTGTGAAGTAAGTACTGTAAAGTATAGAAATTGACATGCTACCAGATCCCTTATGCCTGTGTTGTACTGTCCAATTCCTCCCTCTTGTATTATAAGTCTTTTTAGTTAATCTCCTGTGGTTTAACTGAGGACATATTTATTATTCTATTCTATTAATGAGATTGAGTATGACTCAATAAATAATTGCCCTATGCTCTCAAAAATCAGCGCCTGCCGATCAAGTAAGAGAGAAGTAACTGATTAAAGAAGATCACATTGAATTAATTGTAGTGCCCCTCTATTTTCAGATTAGATAAGATAAGAAACATGATAAATCCATTAAGGTTTTCTTACAAATAACATATCTAGGATGCATCTGTAACAGAAAACTAAATTTCACCAGTTAAGAATTCTTTAATTCAATAATACAGATTCTCGGCTACAGCAATTTACTATATTTACTTCATAGTTCAGGACCTGGACATGAAAAAATGTGACTCATTTCGTACTATATCAAACCTAATTTTACTGAAAATAATTATATTGCGAGGAAAAAATAGTTTGCCTATCCAGAGTGGATCCCTTCATATGATTGGGCATAGTAGTAAAGGTGGTGAAGATCCTAGATCTTAGCAATTATGTCTCTGGGATGCTTTTTGCCAGCCCCAAGAACGTCCTCACCTCTTACCTAATAGAATCTCTATTCTCTTTGAACCTGTCTGATTCCTTAATGAACTTCAGAACGTCTGCCCATGGGAGTTTTACTAAGTCGTCGTCCAAATATACTAAACCTCAATCTAGCGTATGCTTCACACGATCCCAAAAACTGATCTGTCGTCTCCTCCCCAACTCCACACTTGGGACACATTGGCTCTGCTTTTATTTTCATGGCATGCAAATGTCTCTGAAGCCAGCAATGATTGGGCATGCTCAAAATATTAAAAGATCGGACAAATTTCAGTCTCTCTTATTCCACTCTGCGAGTGGAATAAGTGGTTCCCTGTTGTTTGTTTGCAAAACTTGATGGGAACATTTTTTAAAGCTGATGAAATTTCTAATGAATGAGTGTTTATTCATCAAAATCAGACAACTACAAACAAAGTTATGGCTCTTTCAAAAACACTAAAAAATGGTTAATTTATGCAAATGAACCATAATTTTAGCAAATTTCTTTACAAACATATTGGCTTTTTGTGCATTTTTTTGGCCATTTAACAAATGTCATAACTTTTGCTGTAGTTATTCGATTTTGATGAAAAAACTCTCGTTTTATAGATTTTATCAGCTTTAAAAAATGTTCTCTTTATGGACCAGTTATTGGGAGAAAACTGGAGTGAGATTTTCTAGCATTTTGGGCGAGCTCATTTATATGAATGGCTCCACTCTTCATAGACAGACTATGCTTTTCCTTTATAATTTAAGTTATATTTTTTGACAAATTTTGTTTAAACAAATGCAAAATGAGTTAGATTTTTTATGCCTGGATCTTAGACTATCGAACTCATTAAATAATTTGAAACGCTTTTCAAACCTCTTGTACAATTGTAATATTCACAAAATCTATTTACTCTGTAGATTTTAGAATCTCTACTTGAGGATGAGTGCAAAAGGATGAGGTTGGACTAAACATTATCAATTAATTTTATAATCTGTCCCATATAACTGGGGAGCACCTCATATATACTCACACACACAAATATTATTATATTATATATATAACAATCTTTTATAATAATAATAACTTACAGGAGGTGAAGCGAAGAGATTTAGAGGGATTTTGAGAATTTTCAACATGTCTTCTTATAACCTGACCGAAGAAGACATATGTCGAAAATTCTCAAAACCCCTCTAAATCTCTTCGCTTCACCTCCTATAAGTTATTATTATTATAAAAGATTGTTATGTTATACTTTAGTATTTTCCTTTTTCATTTGTAATTTATAATATATATATATATATATATATATATTATATATAATATATAATATAAATATATATATATATATAATATATATATATATATATATATATATAACAATCTTTTATAATTTTAATAACTTACAGGAGGTGAAACGAAGAGATTTAGAGGGATTTTGAGAATTTTCAACATGTCTTCTTATAACCTGACCGAAGAAGACATATGTCGAAAATTCTCAAAACCCCTCTAAATCTCTTCGCTTCACCTCCTGTAAGTTATTATTATTATAAAAGATTGTTATGTATAACTTTTAGTATTTTCCTTTTTCATTTGTATATATATATATATATATATATATATATATATATATATATATATATATATATATATATATATATATATATATATATATATATATATATATATATTATATATATATATATATATATATATATATATATATATATATATATATATATATATATGTATATATATATATATATAATATTATATATATATATATATATATATATATATATATATATATATATATATATATATATATATATATATATAATGTTTGTGTGTTTAATTGGGTCTAAGGCTTACAAAATTACTGTCTTAGTTATATTCTTTTATTTTTAATTATTATAGCTTTATTTAAAGGTGCCGAGTTATAGAGACAGATTACCATTTGGTTAGAAAATTTAGTTTACAGTTTTCAAACATAATTTTTATTGTTAGTTTAGCCGTGTATATTATTTAGGTTAAATCGCTGTATAAACTTGTGCCTTTAAACACAGGGCCTATGTTTGTTGTAGAGAGATTTAATTTTATTATATTTTGCTGTCAATAGTATGGGATCTTAGTTGATATTGTTATGAAGAGGGTTTTTTTCCATTTCATACTCTTAGCATGAATTAATTCTTATTTAATTTTTGACTAACATTCATCATTATCACATTCCATACTAAAATCTTTTTGTCAAATAATACTGAAGTTTAAGTGTGACTTGTATGTTGAAACGTGTGTGAAAAATTATTTTCACGAGTCTCTTTCTTGGTAAGTTTTACTCTAACGTAAATAAATATTAAAGGATCCGTTCAGACACTGCTGTGGAACACGACGTATCTTATTAGACCAGGACTTGTTAGTAAAAACTGTTTTAATGCTGAGAGAGTAAGAAAAAATGAGTGTAGTTTCAAGTAATGAAATAAAACAGCCTCTCCACTAATGATGTATATTTGACCTAGCTAGCTTTCAATCTTAAAAGATCATCAGTACCGGCGAGCAGCAAAGAAAAGAGTCAGGAGATAACGGTTACAGTTTTGTTTTCCTGTTACCGGCACTGATGATGATGAGTTATCTTTTGACTTATTTTTTTCCAGTTGTTCTTCTCAGTCTTTTCTAAAAAGGAGGGGAGTTCCCATGTGTCTGATGGGTCCTTTAATTTTTATTTAGTATGGAACACTTAGTGATATAGAATTTTTTTAGGCTTTTTTCCACCTGACTTTTTTAAAGTATGAGCTAAAACCAATTCAGAGAAAAGTGAAGGGTTTTCTGTTTGATGTCATGCCTTTCTTTATTCAACTTCTTAAGTCAAGTGGGTGTGGGCCTATGGTTGTAGCTTAGGATCTTTACTGAGTTGTAGACAGGTCTAGACTAGATAGTGTACTAGACAGCATCCCAACTATCCTATAGTTTTAAATAATTTAGATTGGGATGCCGTTATTTATCTTTTAGCGAATTTCCTTTGGAAATTCGGCTAATGGGATAGGCGTCATGGCGGAATTCGAACCTCGGACCACGACACAAACGCGAGACTTTATATATATATATATATATATATATATATATATATATATATATATATATATATATATATATATATAATATATGTATATATATACATATATATGTATATATATATGTATTCTAGACACTTTCTTGTAAACACTCTATCTTTCGAACGGATTAATATTTTTAACCAAACTTGGTACAAAAATCAACCTTTGGGAGGACACGAACCCTATTGAAAACCAGGTTTTTGTGACGTCATAAACCCGGTTTGCTGAGTCAAAATTTTCAAAAAATCGGAAAAATTCAGGTTAATATTTTTCGCCGCGAAAAAGGTCAATATTTATGTTTTTTGAGATGCTGAATCGAATGAAACCGGTCCGAAGTCGATACGACCACTCTAAGTGACCAAAAAGTCGAAAAAACCATTGTAAATTACCAAAAACCAAAATTTAGGTCGATAAAAAATAAATTTCGAGTAGGGTGTCGTTTTCTATGTAATTTTGGGCGCTGAATCGAATGAAACCGGTCCGAAGACGATACGACCACTTTAAGTTACCAAAAAGTCGAAAAACCACAAAAAATATAGAAAACCAACATTACGGTCGTTGAAAATTAAATTTCGAGTAGGGTGTCGTTTTCAATGTTTTTTGGGCCTCTGAGTTGAATGGCAGTGGTCCGGAGTCAATACGACCACTCAAACTCAGGGTACCTGGGTTCACATCCTGGAAGGGCCGATAATTTTTTATCGTTTTTTTTTTACTAAATATAAGTTTACAACTAGAAAATAATTCTGGCGCGGTGGTCCGCATGTCGGGCGAATTTCCTTTGGATGCGAGCTCTCAAACCCAGAGTACCTGGGTTCAAATCCTAGTAGGGACAATAATTTTTTATCGTTTTTTTACCTAATATAAGTTTACAACTAAAAATAATTCTGGCGCGGTGGTCCGCATGTCGGGCGAATTTCCTTTGGATGCGTGTTTCCGTGCTTTTTACATTATATAAGTTTACAACTAGTAAATAAATAATTCCGGCGCGGTGGTCCGCTGTCGGGCGAATTTCATTTAGAATGCGTGTTTCCGTGCTAAACAACCCATTTCTTGCTTATGCAAGAACCATGCCCATTGCGTGGTTCCGGTTCATGCTTTAGAACCTAAGCAGTTACTCAATTGTCAAGCACTGCTCGTAACTCATTTTGTCTGTATTTTCCAAAGGAAATGCGCTAAAACCTTTAATGATAACTGACTAAGCTTAAAGATAAGTAACTAATCTTTAAACTAGTGCAAATAATAGTGCGTACTTCTAATTTTAGAGGCATAGTTTTGTACAACAACTGGATGAATATGCGCATTTCCTTTGGAAAATACAGACAAAATGAGTTACGAGCAGTGCTTGACAATTGAGTAACTGCTTAGGTTCTAAAGCATGAACCGGAACCACGCAATGGGCATGGTTCTTGCATAAGCAAGAAATGGGTTGTTTAGCACGGAAACACGCATTCTAAATGAAATTCGCCCGACAGCGGACCACCGCGCCGGAATTATTTATTTACTAGTTGTAAACTTATATAATGTAAAAAGCACGGAAACACGCATCCAAAGGAAATTCGCCCGACATGCGGACCACCGCGCCAGAATTTTTTGATAACATATGTATTTTAAAAAAATTAGTGGTAAGAATTGCTATCCAGGAGCTGAATTTGAAAAAAAATAGACTCATATTGCACTGGTTCAAACAAGAAACCAGACTCATATTGCACTGGTTCAAACAAAAAACCAGACTCATATTGCACTGGTTCAAACAAGTAACCAGACTCATATTGCACTGGTTCAAACAAGAAGCCAGACTCATATTGCACTGGTTCAAACAAGAAAGACTCATATTGCACGGTTCAACAAAAAAACCAGACTCATATTGCACTGGTCCAAACAAAACCAGACTCATATTGCACTGGTTCAAACAAAAAACCAGACTCTCAGGCCGAAAGCTCAAATTTTGTGTTTTTATACCTATCTAACCTTTACCTCATAAAATTATCTTGTCTATAGGTTTTAGTTCTACAAATATTAGAGAGACACAATTATTTATATATAAATTGCGATATATATTTCAACTACCTCTGTAGTCATCTTTAGGCATTATCACGTTTAACCTATCGATAACTCAAACCCTAATAAAGGTAACAAAGAATACAAATTATTAAAAAACAATTAAAAACTAGTTAAAATTTAAATATTTAACATGGTCAGACTGGAATAAATAAAACAAAACAAAGAAGGTATCATAAGGGTTTCCCCTTGTGATACCTTCTTTGTTCCTTATTAATATAGTCAGACCATGTTAAATATTGAAATTTTAACTAGTTTTTAATCTTTTTTTAATAATTTGTATTCTTTATTACCTTTATTAGTGTTTAAGTTATTAACTTTTAGTGTGTTGTTATTGATGTAAAGTTAAACTTAAAATCATTTTGTGATAATACCTGAAGATGACTACAGAGCTAGTTGAAATATATATCTCAATTTATAAATAAATAATTGTGTCTCTCTAATATTTGTAGAACTAAAACCTATAGTTTATACTATTTGTGCAATTAAATGATAAAGCAAAAACATAGTCTGCCTATCCAAAGTGATTGCGCTCGCACAAATTTTTGGTTTCTTGAAATATGTGGTACCCTGTTGGTCATCAGCTTAGAATAATACTATATATAGAAGGAGCACTACTGATAACACGAAAGCCGGTTCACTGGTGCAACTAAGTAATGCTGCCACCCTTACAATATACAATTTTCTAAAAATAAGTTGGCAATACTTCCGGTTGCTGAATTATTATGTTCTATTATTAATTAATGATTGATTATTCATAAAATACTAATATAAATATCAGTGCATTACAATATTTTATGTATTTTAAATTGTAGTTTAACGTATTTATTAAAATTATATATAAAAAGTAGTCCTCGTCAACTAAATGTAGATTATTGTATTCCACCACCCTTTTGCCATCTAAGACCAGTATTATTAAATACTCAGCAGATGTTTTAAGTTATTATATTTGTTCTTTACAATCTTTCTTCATTAATAGATATTTATGACATATATTTAAAATAATGTTTTGTTGTCAGGTTGGCAGCATTACTTAGTTGCACCAGTCAACCGGCTTTCGTGTTATCAGTGGAATTACATTGTGTTTACGGTCCT
The DNA here is from genome assembly GCA_018340805.1 of Microvelia longipes. Classification (NCBI taxonomy): domain Eukaryota; kingdom Metazoa; phylum Arthropoda; class Insecta; order Hemiptera; family Veliidae; genus Microvelia; species Microvelia longipes. The sequence continues at coordinate 56,068,697 of JACMZG010001908.1, forward strand.
GTGCTCCTTCTATATGTATAGTATTATTCTAAGGTCGTCAGCAAAATTGATACAAATATCTTTTAAAGCTGATAAACTTGTTTATTCATTATAATCGGATAACTACAAACAAAACCACTCTGAATAGGTAGACTATGTTTTTTCTTCTGTTCTAGACTCTGATCTTTTTCTGGCTCCTGGACTATTATTAGCAATATAACATTTTCTTGACTCTTCAGGAAAATAAAAAAAATAATAAGCCAATTCTTAAAATCTATATCTATATTATTGCATAATATAGAATATGCAATATGTGAATTTATGATAAATAAAATATATGCATTTCTTATTTTGCTTGTAACATAATTTAAGTGTGGCTAAAAAAATATATTAAGCTGTACAAAAAATATTTTATTCAATTTTTTAATTGTCAAATTTAGAATTTAAAATAGTAGAGAGAGTGTGTGTGTATGTATTAGAGGTCCAACATTGAGCAACAAGTTGTAGAAGCAAATAGTAACAAACAAATTCAACAAAAAGGCCTCTGACGGGGCTCTGTTGCTCTATAACTATAAGGCAATTTAAGCTTTATTTTATCAAAATTAGTCTTTGCCCTCACCCAGACATATTGTTTAATCAATACATTCACCATTATTGTTGAAAATGCTATTTAATTAAAAAATTACGGTCCCAATATTTCCTGGCACATTTTGAGCTGAAATTTTAATCCATCATTTAGCACACCAACATCCACATAACATGTTATTTGTTTTGTATTTATGTCATGTTTTTTTTATTTATGGCCTTTCAGGTCTTGTTTTAAAGTAAAAATACCAAAAATGTTGGAAAAAACTAATATATGTTATAACCTTAGGATCCTCTGACCCTGAACAACTTATCTTTGTAATGTCAGACCTAACCCAATCAATTGTTTTTTTCAATTTATATTCTAGCTCAGTTGATAGAGGACTTGTAATTTAAGCTTGTAGAGTATAACCTCCTTGTCTAAACCAACCTTGTTCTGAACTTGATGTTCTATATCATATACTGATGTACACCTTCTGTATTCTAAAATCTTAAAATAATATTATACTCGCCGCGCTATATCTTTTGACATGGTCGTGTGACTAAAAATCAGCTGGAAGGACACTGGCCGCAACACAATACAAGGGAAGAAAAAAGTTCCTATAGCTGCAAGGGGAGGGGGCGATGTGTTAGTGGGGGTAAGTCAGGTTATTTTACACAACCCCACCCACGCACCACTTCTTATCTAATTCTTCTATTCAAAACAAACTAATATTATTTTTAGAAATTAATAATACTTTTAATAGCAATAACAAAAGAAGCCGCGGCCAAAACATTTCTTAGAAGTCCTTTACCGACAGAGGCACCCGCCTTTATCTAATTCTTGCTAACTTTGATGAATTGTTATACCTATGATACTGTGTTTAACAGTTTCTTATTACTTCTTTTAAAGGTTCGGGTTATTAAAATTATAATGTTCAATTATATGTGAATTTGGTTCTAACAAACATCAACGTAGTTTAATATCACATAAGTTTTTTAATTATAATTGTTTCATCAGTTTATTTATTTTATAGTTTTGCGTTTTAATTAAAGTAGTGAAATGAATAAACAAAACACGACTTGACTTATTAGTGGAAAACCAACAGCAACAAATTAGTCATTGATATGATACATATTTTATTATTTTTTTTTTTTTTTTACTATCATTATTTGATTTTTTCCTTTAAATAATAAATGCTCATTTTATACTTAAAAATGCTATTTTTTATATTTTATTGCTATTATATAATTATATACTTTATATAATTATTACTTCATTTGAACTCCAATTAGTGTGTAGTTTTCTATTTAAGTATAAAAACCTCATGGAAATTATGATTTGACGATGTCTGTAGGGTCATAACTAGTTTGACAATAAATAAAAACGCCTGAAATTTTTAGGTTTTTGGGCATTTGGGTCGCCAAACTTTAAAAAAGCAAATTATAGGGTCGCGGTACTGAAAAGGTTGGGAAACACTGTATTAGACAATGCCTACTGGGGGGTTGTATAATGGTTATCCTTTGAAGTCACCTAAGTACCTGTAGGTATTTTTTTCTTTCCGAAGTTGGACACCTGCTTTTTCTATTAAAACAGCTGATTTTTCCATGTCGAAAGATATAGCAGGCCGAGTATAGTACAGAAGGAAGAATGCCTCTACCATACCAGGGTTTGCTTCATCCCTTAATCCATTGATGACAACAGACAAGTTGAACTGGAAGCTAATTCTGCACTGGCATCATTTAACTCTGGGGTTCAAAATGATTATGAATACATATCCTTTATCTTAGTTTTGAAACTTGTCAGCTCTTATTTAAGAAATTATTTTAAGATAAATTGTGAAAATCTAATTATAAAGTGATTTCAGATTTGTTTGGTTGGTACTGTAATGGTCTCCGTCTGACTTGTTTCATATCAATGCTGCTCCTCTTGTTTTATACCAACACTGTGCAAACTATTTCTTTTGAATTTGGTTTGTTGGAAGTGTTTTTAATATTTGTGTTTCGAGAATTTTACTGACTGTTTGTTTACATTGCAGGCTTTAGAGTCCAAGCTGGCATCGTGCAGAGCAAGTCCTAGGGACAGCATATCTTCCAATGAGCCTCCGTTTAGGTTTGTATAGTTAGTCTTTATTTCACTGCTCATATGGCAGTGTTATCTAATCTAGGAGATCAAAGCCTTTTCATCAAATTATTTATTATCTCTTTAAGGAGATCAAATTGACATAATTTAATTGTAAAATGTCTTTGTTTACATTATGAATAAATTGACATCTAAGCGACTTACATCAAGTTTTTTAAGAATATCTCAGTTAAAGTTAAAAACAAGCCCTAGATTATGTTATATCATTTTAAAAGGTATGGAATGAGGCTGTTTTTAAGATTTTTAGGTTTTAACTATGAGTGGACAAATATCAAAGATTTTGGCATTTAGAATTTTTAGTACTAATAATTTGTTTTGTTTAAATGCGAATAAATTAAAGTTTAATTGTGATGATTGCGACATAAAGTATACCATTTTAAAGGGAATTTAATGTTGTTTAGCTTTAGTAGTTTTCAAGTTGTAGATCGTTTTAGAGAATTAGGCAGTAAAGTATGGAATAATTCAATATATCGATTTTTCTAGAGAACTATTGAGAATCGACCCTATGCTTACATGACATTTTTTGTTCATCCTGGTCCATAGAATCAGGATTTTTATTTTGTCCCATTAAGATTAAGTCACATGTATATTATGTAGAAGGATTGTAAAATGTGTGAATTTTAAATAAATAAATAAATAAAATAAAATTTATCTTTTTGTTCAGAGGTAAGCGATTGCACAGAGGAACATCGACTCCATCTATCCACAACCTGGTCAAATCTTAAACCTGACATCATGCTGAATACACTTCATCCTGCTGAACATATTGCTGAATCGTGCTTGAACTACCTGTATCTTGCCTTGGACACTATTGATACTCAACTCGTGTAAATAATAACTCTAACAAATAAATTATTCTCATTAATGTACATAATTTTACTCTTTATGTTCATACTCTGTACTTTTTTTTTCTTTGTATTCAATTTATTTATTTGTTTTATTATGTTTGTTTGAAAATTAAATAGAAGATGCAGTAGATAATTTAAAGCTTTATTTGAATGAAGATGCGTGAACAATATGTTATTTTTTATAATGTATTGAAACATCAGAGCAGGTAATCAGAGTCATGAAAGGTAACTAGTCTTTCGAAAAACTTGTACCGTCTTAAAAAATGCTAATTTATTCTATACTTATCTGTTTATTAGGCACTGATAAAATATTACATAACTTGATTACAACAAACTGATTACGTTTTTTCATTATCATTAAAATAAAAAAAAATTGGAATAAAAAAACTCAAATGAATATAAATATTATTATATATCAGGCAGTTTTTAGTGTCTGGCACCATAGAGATATATATACTAGAGGGCACATAGCCTATCTCATTACATTAGAAAAATCTTTTTGGGGCTCTGTGTAACTTCATTAAAACCTTCTCCTTGAGTGCTTTATGGTTATATTAAATCAATTGCTTTTGGCTTCCCACTCATTGCATGTATTTTGATTTGTATTTTTAACATTCTACCGTATAATTTACTGAAATTTCATACTAATTATTTGAATGTATTTTTAAGCGAGGTGGTCAGGTTACTTTTTTGATGTTTCATAATTTAACCTATAGGGCACCTCTAGTAATAATATCGCTATGTCTAGCACCATACTTGAGTTAAAAATGGTAGGATTGCCAACACTCTTTTTCAAAAAAAAACTTCCTTGTTCTATACTCAGCAACACTGAATGGTCAGGTTATGTTATGATTCTCAAAATTTGTTTACTCTTAGTGTAATTTAAAAATAAATGAGTTAAGAATAAATATTTATTTAATTAAGTGACATTAATTTCCTAAAAGTTTTTAATCATTATTAATACTTAAGTTCATTAGTGGAAGGTAACGTCTTGTAACTGAATACTCTAAATCCTCCTGGATATCCTCTAAATACATATAAATACTCTTTAGATTGTTTGTACCTTATCTGCTATTACTTGTGAACAGAAGACTCTTACACTAAAACTATGTCCTTGCGTAAATTGAGATTTTATGATTAATAAGGAGTAAGGTCAACATGGCTCTGATTGGTTCCTGAAAATTTGTGACAGGAACGCACTGCTAACAACTATGACAAAATTAATTAAGGAGTCAATGTTACGAGGCACTATATTTTCCCGATGACATTATTAAAAACAAACTTCTGCAAGATTAATGTCACTTTTTAAAGGAATATTTGTTTTAAACTGATTTTAACCCTGAATGAGTGACCATTCAGTGTTGCCGAGTTAGGAAAAAAAGTAGATAACTTTTTGTCTGTGTGTTGGCAATCCTACCATTTGTTTATTTAAATTTGGCGCTGAGTGTCGAACTTATAGTTATACCATAATATTATGTATATTTTATGACTAAAAACAATGTCAAGTATTACGTTATTGTTTATCTTTTAAGATATTAGTACTTATAATTCAAGAGCCAGACCTGAAAAAATGTGGCTCATTTTGTACTACTTTGAACCAAATTTTTCCAAAAATATACGCTAAGTTATGAAGAAAATACATTGTCTGCCTATCCAAAGTGGATCCCTTCATATAATTTTTTTTAAAATCGCACTAATTTCAGTTTTCTTGAAATAAGTGGTTCCCTGTGGGTCGTGTGCAAAACACAAAGAGAACAGTTTTCTATAAAACAAGTGTTTAATCATCAAAATCAAATGACTACAACCAAAGTTATCGCTCTTTCAAAAACACCAAAAAAAAATGAATAATTTATGCTAAGTCAGGGAATTTCTTTGAAAAAATATTGACTTTTTGTGCATCTTTTTGGCCATTAGACAAATGTCATAACTTTAGTTGTAGTTATCCGATTTTAATTAAAAAACACATGTTTTATAGAACATTTTATTAGCTTTAAAAAATGTTTTTTTATGTTTTGCATGCGACCAATAGAGAACCACTTATTGCAAGAAAGCTGGAATTTGTGAGATTTTCTAATATTGAATATTCTAATATTCATTTGAAGGGCTCCACTTTGTACAGGCAGACTATACTTTTGCTTCATAATTTAAGGTATGTTTTCAGAAAAATTTGGTTTGAAGTAGAACAAATTAAGTCACATTTTTTAGGCCTGGCTCTTAGACTACAGTGTTTGGTACCATTATGAGTGAGCTTGCTGGACACAGTGATACCATCTCATTTAACCTGAACTTATCCTCTCTATATACTTTACTGAGTTAGCAAGCATAGTGATTGGTTGGGACAGTTTAAGATCAAAAATAATGGAGACTGCCATCTATGATTAAATACAGGACTGTAGTCATCATTATTTTTGACCTTATCTCGATTATCAGTCCAAAAAATGTTGGGCTGATAATTGATGTTAACCCACTCTTTTATGTTGACAGTTTCCAAATAGAGAAGCACAATTAATAATCTTATACTTTTTCTATCTAAAATCCCCATTAATAGCTGAAAAGACCCAATCACAATAATTTCATTTTCTCCCCACTCTTTCACCCCATTTCCCTTCTCAGCTACTTTAAATGCTTATTTAAAGTATAAAATAAAGAATGAAATAATATTTGTAAAGCTTTATAAACATATTTAAACACTTTATAACCAAAATAAGAAGAAATTAAAAATGCGAGTAAACTATTGTTTCAAGTATTGGAGCTGTAGTGGCTTACCAAGTCTTGTAACAGAAACAATCTACTGTTTGGATTGTTTTGTGAATATTTTTTATCATAAAAAATATTCCTTTAAATAAAAGTACTATACTAACAAAAATATGTCGAACATGATTATAAAAAGATATCTATTATAAGAAATGAAAATATATTTAGGAGGAATTATATTCCCACGTTAGGATAAGTGTCCTGTGCTGTGGGAATGAGATTTTAGTCTCAATTTTTAACATATACTTGTTCCAGTTTGCTATTTCCTGTCTTAGCTCAGGAAAGAGTTAAATCTGTCTATACTACATTTTTTATAACAAGGCGCCTTATTTTAATAAACACTAAATACTGATACAAATAGTGATGTTTTTAGTTGTGGTTCTTAATATACAAACAAATAAAAACATTTTGTATTCTTTCTTTAATTTAAATACAATGCCAAGTTATTATGTCTGTATGTGTATGAACATTAAAATTTTAATAGAAGAAGCATAACCTGTTTGTTCCACCTTTAACTAAAAAGTTGGACTTGAGACCAGTTTATCAGCTTTATTAATCTGACGATACTGTTCTTGTTGTGGGAAATAACCATTTTCTGCTTTAAGTATCTGTATTATGAGTAAAAATAATTACTTTGTTCACATTGAAGTTCAACCCCAACTGTTCACACAGTATTTTTTAACCTATAGTTTAGACTCTATCCCGATGAAAAATGAGTTTCAGGGTTGAACTCCATGTTCAATTCCTCGTGTGTGAAGGAAGTAATTGTTTTAAATAAAATTTACTTACTAAAAATGAAATATGTAAATAAATCTCTAACTTTTATGTTATCAGTAACGCTTCTTCTATATGCAGTATTATTCTAAAATATGAACCCTTTAAGGCAACTTATGTGTTAGAGTGTTGCTTGAAGTGAATTTGTAAAATAATTTTGCAAAATGGTCCTTAACCCTAGTGTCAGGTCTTATCCTATCATACATAACGTTTCCAAAATAAAGCCGCTTCGCAAAACTAGCAGTGAATTCGAGCATAGGGTCATTATCATGAAGGTTATGTTTAACACACTGTTTTTTTAGAATTTATTTTCTTACATCCTCACTTTTAAAGATAATACATCCTAAAGGAAGATTAGTATAGGAAAATTTGTTTATAACCTCAAATAACAATAACCTCCATTCCTAACAAAGGTAAGCGAGATTCTTGCAACGGATGCAAGAGAAGCAGTTTCATTTTGGAAAATTTTGATTGTGTATTGTAACATTTTATTGTGTTTATACACATTATTGAAACCATTTAGCATAAACATAAAAAATGCTGCATCCTTTTTCCCTAATTTTTTTCTTAAGTTTCTTAAGAAATAAATTGAAAAAATCAAAATTAAATAACATTTATTATAATGTGCCTTTTTTATTTTATCGGTTTCTTTATTTCATATAACTAATTTTATTTTACTATAAATAAAATACTTTATTTTTATAGATCATTAGTGATTAAATTTACTTTATTGTGTTTGTATAAATTTATGTTTATTTAGCTTTGTTTTAAAAATATTTTATTTATAAGTGTAAGTTGTACAAAAAAAATATTTTTTATTAAAATAAATATGGTGTATAATTAATATATGTTTTGGTGATTGAATTTAGGTACCTGTTGAAACCTTCTCCAAACTGTAAAATGCCCATGTCATATTCCAGGCACTGCAGACACAATGTTTTTCCTAAGTTTGTGATTCTAAGTTTCTAAGACAAACTTTTTACTAAGTTTGTGATTCTAATTTTCTAAGACACAACTTTACTTTTTTGATCTAAGTTTCTTTTTACTAATTTGTGATTCTAAGACAAACTTTTTACTAAGTTTGTGTCTACTGGGTATATTTTGTTTGTTTCCAGCCAAACTACTGTGTTTAATCATTAAATCAAATTGCAAATGATTTAAACAAAACATCATTTTATAATTAAGTATAATAAGAGGAATAACTGCAAGAGCGGATGTAAGAAAAAGGTGGAGTGGAGGGAGGCTAAGCCCTGATAAGTATTAGTTTATAATCTTGGAAGTGAAAAATGGGTCTATATAATTAAATTTTAGGAGGGGCTAAAGTGATATTTGGGTAAGCTTAGTCTTTTTTTCTTGGAGGAATTAATGTAATTTCCATTGTGCAGCAAGACCTTAGGCTAATATAATATATAAACCAAGTAGGAAACTCCTGTAATTAAAACACATGCGAAAAATTGATAGCTGGCTCAAAAATAAATTTAAAAGATCTCTAAAATTGGAATAACTGCGTCTAAGCCTTCTACATTTTATTGACTGCATTGGTGATATAAGTTATTTAAACAAACCTTGCATTTAAACTTCTACATTTCTTACATAGAGATATATTACTAGAGGGGCCCTATTGGTTGAATTTTGAAACATCGATAAAGTAACCTGACCACATTCGATTATCTTTTTCATCAAGTAAACAGAACAAAAAAAACAGTAAATTATATAGTAGAATGTTTAAAATACAAATCACAACACAAACAATCTGTGGGAAGCCGAAAACAATTGATTAATTATAACCTTAACTCCCTCTTGGAGGAGGTTTCAATGAGGTTACACAGAGCCCCTGAGAGCCCCACTAAAAATGTTTCAGGCCTCTCAATGTATTAAGATTGGCTATGCTCTCTCTAGTATATATCTCTATGATTTCTTACACAAGTTATAATCAGTCTACTGTGGAAACTTGAGTTTCGACAGCAAGTTATATTGTAAATAGGCCTTCAGCTTTGTAATATTTGTAGCACACAGTTATATTCAGTTTTCAGCAAGGGAAAATAATGTTGAGAGACCAATAAGGTTGGCCTTATATGAAATTGTAGGTGTAATTTAACATCCAGGACTAACCTCATTGGTTCCCTCGCATTATTTTCCCACACTGTTAACTTATTATAACCGTGTGTTCAACTATAGCTTTCTAAACTTAGTTAAAATTACCTTATGCTACACTGCCAGTAATTTGTTTTGATGCTGCTAATTTCTTTTCCTCTGTTTATTGTTGGTAATTTTACAATTTTTGCCTTATATAGGATATATATATATCTCCTATATATGTGATAACCTTAAAAAAGTTTAAGGGCCTTCTTTAAAATTGGATTTTCACTAATATCTAATTTCCTTCTGGACAAATGATTGTTTGAGTAGTATAATACATTTAAGGTACCTTCTAATTTAAAAATTTAGAGTAAATCTAAATTAACAGGAGGTAATCCTGAACAAGAGGAAAGGTGGGGCTAGACTGCCTATAAAAACAGGAGTTAATTCTAGGTAGACTTTGCCTATAAATTAACAGGAGTTAATTTGAACAAGAGGAGAGGGGGAACAAGACTTTGCTATAAATTAACAGGAGTTAATCCTGAACAAGAGGAGAGGTGGGAGGCTAGACTTTGCCTATAAATTAACAGGAGTTAATCCTTGGGAGGCAAGACTTTGCTATAAATTAACAGGAGTTAACTGACAAGAGGAGAGGTGACTTTGCCATAAATTAACCTAGACTTTGCCTATAATTAACAGGAGTTAATCCTGAACAAGAGGAAGGGGGAGGCTAGACTTTGCTATAAATTAACAGGAGTTAATCTGAACAAGAGGAGAGTATGGAGAAACAGGAGACTTTGCCTAATTCAGGTTAATTCTGAACAAGAGGAGAGGTGGGAGACAAGACTTTGCCTATAAATTAACAGGAGTTAATTCTGACAGCTAGACTTTGCTATAAATTTTAATCCTAGACTAGACTTTGCCTATAAATTAACAGAGTTAATCCTGAACAAGAGGAGAGGTGGGAGGCAAGACTTTGCCTATAAATTAACAGGAGTTAATCCTGAACAAGAGGAGATGGAGGCTAGACTTTGCCTATAAATTAACAGAGATCCTTGCCTATAAATTAACAGGAGTTAATCCTGAACAAGAGGAGAGGTGGGAGGCAAGACTTTGCCTATAAATTAACAGGAGTTAATCCTGAACCTAGACTTTGCCTATAAAGAAAAGGAGTTAATCCTGAACAAGAGGAGAGGTGGGAGGCTAGACTTTGCCTATAAAGTAACAGGAGTTAATCCTGAACAAGAAGAGAGGTGGGATAAAGCAGGGCAACACAATGGAATAACAAAATAAAATCAATATGACTTTATTTAACAAATGAGATAAATTGAAGAATAACAAATGCAATTTATATTTAGTAACAACAAAATACAATATAAAACTAGTAACATTCAAAAGTAATAATGAAGAGCAATAATGATCAAGGATATTATTGGTTTAAAATAGTAATGCTTGCAAAGTCAGAGTTATGTATTGGACAATTCTAAAACAGCAGCATTCATATTTCAAAGCAGCTCAAAATTTGATGGCAATTAAAACAAAGTAATTTCATTTAAATTTTTGTAAAAACAGTGTTGATCTCACAAAACAAAATTCAAAAACGTTAGATGTAAGAAGTTAATTTAAGAACAATATTAAATAATGACAACACTGAATGACAAAAGAATCGAGTCATTCTACTTATTGTATCAATACCACATTTCCCATGTGACAATACCATCAAATTATAAAAAAGTGCGCTACTGGGTATCTCATAACATTTCCTCCCAATAATTAATAAAAATTACTTTATTAATTTTTTGTTATATCTCGTCCTTAAAAAGTAACAAAAATCCGTTATATCTCCGTTAGTTACTCTTGCACATTCAGACTACCGTGGGCTCTATACTGCTACCTAGTGATTTGACAAAAACTCTGGATTTATTTTGTATTAAAATAAAAATTTCTATACTATTACATGTCTTTAGTATAGCATAGGTTTATACTCAGTTGACAGGGTGGGGAAAATAGTGTCCAGGAACGAGGTAGGTCTGATATAAAATTATGGGTGTGTTTTAACAACCAGGACTAACCTCATTTTCTTCCTGGCATTATTTTCTCATATTGTCAACTGATTATAACCGTGAGTTATACTCTTAGAGTAATGCTATGCATAGAAGGAGCATAATAGATAACAGCAAAGCTGGTTCACTGGTGGTCTTAAGCAATGCTGCCGCTCTAACAATATACAATTTCCTTAAAATAAATTTGGCAATAGTTTCAGTTGCTGAATTATTCAGTTATATTTTACTTTAAGCCAGATTATTTATTGTACTATAAATATTATACATTATGATTTTGAAGCATTTTAATTTTTTTTAAAATGTTTTTAATGAAAAAAATATGTAACAAGTAGTTCTCATCAACTAAATATAGATTCTTGTACTTCGTTAACTTTTTTGATATCTAAGACCGATTTTATTTAATGCTTAGCTTTTTTTAGTTATTATATTTGTCTTTAATGAATCTTCATTAATATATATTTATGACATATTTACAAAATAATGTTTAGTTGTTAGGGTGGTACCCTTACTTTAGACCACCAGTGAACTTGGCTTTCGTGTTATCACTAGAATTCCATGTGTTTACGGTCCTATGCTCCTTCTATACAAGCATATTTATAAAGTTATGGTAGTTTTGGAATTGAGGGTAGCAGTATGTTCCCAGCAAGAACAGTCGGCAAAAACCAATGGCAGAGATATTCCGCAATCTGAGCTTCGAAAAGTATTATAGCATAACACACCATTATAATCAGATGACAGTGTAGGAAAATAATGCCAGGAGTTAAAACACACCCACAATTTCATATCCGATCTACCTCATTGGTTCCTTAACCATATTTTGATTACAAAGAGACTAATACTATTAGAGGGAGGATACAACAGTTCTTATCATTCCTTTGGTAGCTAGGTGCCGTAACGGTACATTGGTGACGTCATTTTTTTTATTTTTCATAATAATTACAATTTTACGTAAATACATTATTTTTCGACTATTTTGTATTAAATCAAGTAAAATGAATTTAAAATAAGTTATAATTATTATCTATTGCATGTATTCTTTAATTGTCTGTGTAGAATAAAGTGGTTTAATGTGGTATCACTGAAAAATGTCCGCCTTTTGTAGAGTGTGTGCCTTAATAGGGGTGTTGTAGAGGGGTGGTGGAGTATCTAGTCTCTCTCTTGGGAGACTATAGTAGGGGTAAGTACAGTTACGGCACCTATGGAAACTGTCTCACTTCCAGACCCCTTATCACTGTGTTAATCGGGTTCTGTACTCCCTCTAATAGTATCTAGAACGTTGGATCACCAACAAACTTTTTTTATAATTTTTTTTTCAAAATCTTTAGTAATTAGCCGGATTTGTGATAAATGAAGCCTATTTCTGTAATCTGCACGCTCTTTTGGTTAATCTCAAAGAGTATTTACATTCACTCAATGATTTATTTTTAATCTAACTTGGTACATACATAACTACTGTTAGACGTCAATATTTTGTGTTATATTTTGACATTCATATTTGTTAACATTGACGTCTAACAGTAGTTATGTATGTACCAAGTTAGATTAAAAATAAATCGTTGAGTGAATGTAAATACTCTTTGAGATTAACCAAAAGAGCGTGCAGATTACGGAAATAGGCTTCATTTATCACAAATCCGCCTAATTACTGGAAATTTTGAAAAAAAGTTTGTTGGTGATCCAACGTTCTAGATATTCGACCGCGCCTTATTAGTCTCTTTGACTGATTATAAACATCTGCTACTTTACAAAGAGATACAATTTTACTCAGTCAGGTGAGTTTTTAATTTTTAACAGTTAGAGTTTTATGAATTTTTGCTGCGATAAAATATAATTTTACAGAAAGCACAACTAGACCCAAAGTAGCCCAAAGGTTAAAAACACTGGGAGCTGCAATAATAGCTGATGTAGAGACAGGCAACCTGTTGATATGGTTTTCAGATATTTAGTACAAACTCATTACATTTCTTAGAATAATACTATATATAGAAGGAGCACAGGGCCGTAAACACAATGTAATTCCACTGATAACACGAAAGCCGGTTGACTGGTGCAACTAAGTAATGCTGCCAACCTGACAACAAAACATTATTTTAAATATTTGTCATAAATATCTATTAATGAAGAAAGATCGTAAAGAACAAATATAATAACTTAAAACACCTGCTGAGTATTTAATAAAACTGGTCTTAAATGGCAAAAGGGTGGCGGAATACAAGAATCTACATTTAGTTGACGAGGACTACTTTTTATATATAATTTTAATAAATACGTTGAACTACAATTTAAAATGCTTTAAATATTGTAATGCACCGATATTTATATTAGTATTTTATGAATAATCAATCATTAATTAATAATAGAGCATAACCGGAAGTATTGCCGACTTTTTTTTTAGAAAATTGTATATTGTTAGGGTGGCAGCATTACTTGGGTGCACCTGTGAACCGCCTTTCGTGTTATCAGTAGTGCTCCTTCTATATATAGTATTATTCTAAGTTACATTTACTATATAGCTACTACATGGATGAGGAAAAGTTAAAATGCTTATTCATTACAACAACCAAACATTTGCTAAGAAATCAATATTTTTACCAAGAAATTCATTGACTTTTCAAATATTATTTCTATTATATTATTAATAATATTATTGATTTACTATAATTATTATTTTATTATAATATTTTATATATATTATAATAATATTTAATTTATTATATAAATTATAATTTTATTATAATATTAATTATTTTTATACTTTTCCTCGTCTCTGTTGTAAGTAGATAGAAAAGGTAATGTGAAATACATCTGAAGTCTCTGTTACACTTGTCTATGGACCTCTTTAATGATTTCAATAAGTTGCATGTCTGAACATCAGCTAAAATTGTAGTTACAAGAGAGAGTTGGAAACTTTAATCTTATCAGACTTTTTAAGGATATCTATTCAAATAATTAAAATGATTATGTGTTAATTTTTGAGCTAAATTTTTTTATATTTTTGGTGCAACACTGATTTACAAAATACAAACATAAATACAATAACTTTCAAAGCAAATATAAAATAATAAAAACAAACAAGTATTAAAAAAATGGTATTTAAGATCACAACTTAAGTTTGAGCAACACTCGGGGACACAAGTTTCACTTAACCTCAAGAAATGTCTGTAGATAGATAACATAAAATATAGCCATTTATGCATCAAAGGAGTAAAATAAGCAAATTTGTCCATGATTGACTGGCCAGACAGGCAAGTAGCATGACTTAATCATGAGTCGTGGTAGCTGCGGGAGTTACACAGTTTTATTGCCAAGGTGAATCTGAGGAAAAATAAATTCGTTCTAGAGGCACAGCCGAAGTATTAATTAAAACCAGTAAAAAATAGCTTATTACTCCTGTGGTGCATACATGATTTTATTATTAAACAAAAGAAGACTACACACTCAAAAGTTAATTAGTAATATAAAAAGCTTTAACTATTATTTTAATATAAATTGAACATAGTTTAGCATAATATAACATAAAAATGAAATATTATTCACTTGATCAATTATAATGTAGCGTTAAATACAGTTCATTTTTTATTATTTAAACAGATCGCAGAAAAAAATATAAATAATAAGTCAATTAAACTTGATGAAACACTAAAATTACAAATGTAAATAAAAGTACAAAATGAATGGACATTTAAATGCTGGTTAGCAACAAAAACAGTGTTACCAACCTAATCCTTCTTAATCTCTAAATATCAGAGAGGGGATGAAATACATTTATCGCTTAAAAAAACTGTATCACTCCTAGCATACAGGAGGTGAAAGACTGAGCACACTTCATTTACACTTGTTTTGTTCCCAAACAGAAGTAGTGTACACACTTTATGAACACTAAATGTTCACCAACAAAAAGTGTAGAGTCAAAGTGTACACAAGTGTAATGTTCTAAACAGACCTATTATAAGATAGGTGTATTAAAAAAGGGATAAAACAACAACTTACGTATCATTTATTTGATTGGCGTAAATTTCAAATCATAGTGCCTCTAAAAACCAATATAAAAGGCTTTATTTACAAGAAAAAAAAACAAGAAATTACGGTTTAATTTCTCTAAAATTTAAAAAAAATGGTATTAATTTACTTAATATTTAACATAAAAAATATCATTAGTGTAATTTTATTTTAGATTTTTGCTAAAGAATAAAATTTCATTCACAACAATACTGTACTTATCACATATAAACTCATGAAAACATTAAAAGCTTGGCCAAGAAATGAATAAAATAAGCTCATGTTTCCTTGGAAAACTATTATGCATATAATTGTAAGTTAGGCAAGGGCATAAGTCAGTTTTGTTTGCGGTCATAATCTATTTAATGGATAAACTAACTTGACAGGTGGGCATTAAAGAATATAAAGGTACAGAACGTCAGACAGAAGGTGTTGGTGAACTCAGTGCTGGTCTCTAGTGTCAGCACTGAAACTAATCCTCCCACCATAACATTCTTCCCACTTCTCTAAGTTAATATTATTAAATTATCTCACTCTTTTTCACCATTTTAATGACAAGAGTATCTACATTAAATTGGTCATTATAATATAAAGAAATATTTAGTTAAATCAGTTTTAAGCCAGGAGTGGTTTGCTAAAAACAAGAGGACAGTAGTGCATTCTTGTACCAATTTACACACTAGCGCTCCTGTTAACTGGCTACGCAACTAACCTTTTCCTTGTCTGAAATAATAAATCCAAAGATCACCTTTCTTTATCTATATATTCTTCAATGTGCGTTTGATAAAAAACTGACTTTTTCATAAAAATAATTGACCATTTGATTAAAAATAAATAGTTTGATGAAAAACTGTTTCATTATAAACTAGTTGTAAAGTGATGTAGAAATTCATACAGTAAGGGGGGGGGGCTTAGTGGTCCAAATCCTTAGTTTGATATTATCCTAAAAAACAGGGGTTAGTTGCATAAACTATCGCACCGATGGCTAGTTTTCACCTTGTACCACCGTTATTGATATTGTTATCAGTTTTAAATCGAGACGTCTATATGATTATAAAGAATGTAAACAAGACTTTAACTTATATATGAACATTTTTAGTTGTTTATTAGATTATTTGTTTAGGAAATAAGATAAATTTGCATTTTTTTGTATTAAAAGGACAAATAAAAAACACAATAAACACGCAAATTAATTTCCTTTCCTGCACGTCATGGTTATCATGATATCAGGTCTAGTTAAAAATAACTTATCATTCATACTTTTATTATATCTCATAACAAATTTACATTTAAAATAATTAATATAATTTTTCACATTCTCATAAATCCCTTTAAATGAATTTAATCTTTATAAATTATTTTATACATGCGAACAGGGTAAACCGACCTGCCTCTAGTGTAGAAACGGCAAACTTTAAACAAGCTCATCTAAAACAGCTTATTCCGGGAGAGTTGGACCACTGTATCCCTAGCCCCCACCCCTACTGTATGAATTCCTACATCACTTTAACTAACGGTTTGTTAGTTTATTTAAACCCTGTAGAGTTTAAATTACGAATAGATTATAGGGAGACAACGAATGACCCCTTCCCTTAGTAAGACTATTGCACTGCATTTACGTTCTATACCAGACAATTCTCTCTATCTACCACCTCACATCTTCCACGTTAATAAACACGATACAGCTATACATCTTTAGTTTTAAACTTCCATAAAGGAATGGATAGAAAAGTGCATCCAACTGGTTCAGAATGATTTTCAACAAAAAAAGACTTAAAACTAAAAATTAGACAATAATATAAACTAACAACTAAAACAAATTAACAAATATTTAAAAGAAAGTGATAAGGCTCAGACAGTCAAGGCAAGATTATCCTCAATAGTAAATCTTTTATTTCTCATTTTTAAAAATGAAATAAGAGATAATGCATTTAAAACCAAATAAGCCTAAAAATTTATACTCCTCTAAATTAATTAAACAGTGCTTCACATGCCTGAAATTATTAGAACCAGGTTGCTTACCTGGTGACAGACATCACTAGCACCAGTCTTGAACCACTCAAGGTAAAATCTAAATAATTTATTAATCTAACTCAATGTAGCAGTATCAATTTACAAATTCATCACTCGAAAAATAACAAAATTATTTACACATAACTTATATGAATACAATTCTCTATGGCTTCAGTCAGCATACTTTTATACAAAAGGAATAGTGCTATTATACGATGGAATAGAGTAATTTACAGGGCAAAAAACTGTAGTGAATGACAACTACAGCAGGTTCAAATCCAGTGGGAGAAATTGTTTAATTTACTAACCCACAAGTGCTAATGAAATCAATAATCACCTTATATATCAAGCAACTGAAAACATAGCATTTTGCAATAATAATAATTAGAAAATGCTATTTATTTATAAGTTAAGCAGGACAAGCAAAGTCTGAAGATATCCTGAGAAAGTTCTGACATTCTGAGAATGAGGGGGGCAAGACCAAAGTGGTAATGATGAGTGTAGTCAGTGGCGGACTGAGCCAAAATGGCCCAAGGAGGGTTTGGCCTAAAAGGGCCCGAACCTACATCTCAAGGGGCCAAAAAGAGGGTGGGGTTCTTATATTATTTACCAAGTAGAGGGGCCTACTTTTTACTAAAATTGTATTAATGAATATAGGAAGCTTAATTTAATTTTAATTTAATAATCACCTTAAAATTAAAACAAATGAAATTATTTCATTTAAATAAACTTAAGTAGGTATAAAATAAACTTAAGTAAAAATAAATTAAATTAATTACAACTTAAGTTTATACATTTAAATGTAATATTTAATTTAATTATTTTATGTGTAATCTCTAGGGCTCTTTAGGGCCCTGATCAAGTATGTTAAGGGCCCCATGTGGCTTCTAGTCTTCCGTATGGGGTCCTTAAAAGTTCAAGTCAAATAAATAGGGACATTAAAGACCTTAGATTCTGGTAACCATAACAAATTGAGGATATATTTAAGTAATTTAAAAAAAATTGTCTCTAGGAACTCTTTAGGCGCTACCTTAGAGTATTAGGCCTCTTTGCCTCTTGTGTTATGAATATATTACATACTTACAATAAATAAATATGTTTAAATAAATATTTATAATAAATAAATATATTTAAATAATATAAGCTTAAAAATATTAATATTTTAATCATATTAACATATCAAATGAAGTTAAGTTTTGGCTGAGGGGCCAAAAAAGGGCTGCCGCCCTCACACTCATTGGCCAGTCCGCCCCTGGGTGTAGTGAATCCGATTAAATAAGATAAAGGACCAAGGTACTTTATACCATGTTTCTTGAATTTAATTGTATGATTTTTCTACCTGCACTTTTTATCTGATCATCGACAATAAACTATTACCAGTATTTACATTTATACAAAACAACAGATAACAAAGAGCGCTAATACTGAATTTAAACCCTAAAACTAAGATTAAAATACAAACAGACAAAATTACAGTATATTGTAAATATATATTTTCCTTTTCCTAATCATAACAAATAATTATTAACGTAACACCTATTTTAAGAATTTTTAATCGTGATCTTAGATAAATTAGAGGAGCACGGACCGTAACACAATGTAATTCTACTGATAACACGAAAGCCGTTGACTGGACTAAGTAATGCTGCCAACCTGTCAAAATGTTTTTTGTTTATGTTGCCATCCTTACATAGTCGGTGTGCTAGCCACCATTATTTAAATTTTTATTAGTTCCTGTCGTATTTAAATATTTGATCCCCAATATTATAAATTTAAATATTGTATTATAGCAATACAGTAACAATGCAAGTATCCAGTTCTGACGTCATACAATAGTCTCATATACTATTTTGAACACAATGATACACATTATATTTATTTCGTAAACTAAATAAGTTTGTTTCATTTACATACGTGGGTAAACACGGATCTATTGGACAAATTTTGTTTAGTAAAAAACAAACAATATTTTTCATTAAACACGAGAAAGAAATAGTCGTAAAATAATATGAAAAATATTCCCTCTGTAAATGACTTGCATTATTTGAAGTAAACACAAGACGCATCAAACTATCGGCCATCTCGATAATGCATAATTAAAATTTTTCTTGTTATAATCATTCAAATACATTTTTTTATACCTAAAATATTATAATTAACCATTTTATACATTTAGAATTAATAAGTAATGAAGCATTAATAAATAATTTAATTAAATACTTCAACAACCGGAAATATTGCCAACTTTGTTAAAAAAACATTTTATTTTGTTAAGTTGGCAGCATTACTTAGTTGCACCAGTGAACCGGCTTTCGTGTTATCAGTAGTGCTCCTTCTATATAAAGTATTATTCTAAGTTCATGATGTTCTACATCCTTGATGATGCCTTCCACAGTGGAAGCAAAACATCTGATTCTTTGTCTACATTGATGAGGTCACCACCGGTAGGCCTAAATCTTCATGACAATAACCACAGGAGCCTAAGGAGTTTATTATTAACATTTTTTTTATATTAAGGCAAATTTAATAATAAATAATCAAGAAAGAAATACAAAATTCCCAATGTTATGCTTACTTAAATAACATTATGCAAAGTACAAACCTGTTGGGCTGAATCATGTTCTCAATTAAATGAATAAAAAGTTTTCCATTAATCAATATAACGGTGCAAATTTTACAACAAAAATGTTTATACACAAGACGAAAAACAACAAAAATAGTAGGACAGCAACAAAGTGGCCACAAGAAGGATCCAGAGCCGTGAAGCTGCTACAGAGAGGCCTTTCATTTTATAATTTTAAAAGAAAACCCCCAAAACACTACAAACTACTTTAATTCTAGTAAATATGCTCTATATAATGTAATTATGTCTCATAGCTGTGATATTCCTCATTATCATTGTATAAAGAATTTAGGCTTGATAAAAAAATAACGTAATTAATTTTAATACATAAATACAAGGTAAAGTCTATTTTTCTTGAGTGAAATCATCACAGAAAAGGTAAAGGTAGGCTCAATGGCTAATTCCCCCTTCTCTACCTGGAAGGTTTCTCATGAACTTGCATGGTAGCCTGGCTATAAGGCCTAAGCAACGGCTCCATTATCTCTCAGGAGTCAGTCTATGATACATTCCCTAACTCTCTTCATCTTCCAGTTAATAATTAATTCTCCCTAATAAACCCCATTAATTTTTTCCCATAAATTTAAAATCATGAAAGGTATTGCAGGCAAAGATCAAGTCCTCAAAAAATGGTTTTAATCCAGTCCTGCACACTCTGTTCAAGGATGCCTTTATATATAAGCGAAGCATCCAGGAATAGGGAAGAGAGAATAAGCATCACAAGATGTTAGGAATTGTCAAACTGACCCGGTTCTTCCTCTTCGTTGCACGACGGAATGTCCAGGTTTTGTTTGAAACAAGAGAGTTCTCTGTAAGGACAGAAATAGTTCTCTTTGTAATTAAATGCAGCGACGTTCCTACACCTTGATAAACTTTCTGAACTTGAGTATTTCATTATTTCAGAATAACCTAAGAAACAAATAATACATAACAATAAATATAATTCAGTTTATAAAATACTTTAAATAGTCACAAAGAAAAAAATCAGGTACGACAGGGTACCTTAGATCATTCCCACACCACATCGTCCTTTGTACTTCAGACTTACTACGCTTGTATTACAAAAATTTCTGTAACCTCCCCAACATCTTACCATATGCCAAGTTTCCCCTTTGAGAGTTATCATTTGTCACACACAAGGGTAGAAACACTCTCAAATAAACACACACACACACACACACACATACATATATAATATATATATATATATATATATATATATAAATACTTTCAGTATTTACAGTAAAACTCCATGCATCAAATATACTTGCATGCAGCAAGTACTCGCAGAATGAAAATGCATTTAGCATTCAATAGAGAAAAATTCATCTAATACTCCAGAAATGAAAAAATAGAGATAAAATCATAATACCCAATTCAATAGAGATAAAATTCATTATACAGAAATGAAAATGTAGCATTCAATAGCAGATAGAAAAAATTCATCTATACTCCCAGAAATGAAAATGATTTAGCATTCAATAGAGATAAAAATTCATCTAATACTCCCAGAAATGAAAATGTATTTAGCATTCAATAGAGATAAAATTCATCTAATTCCCGAAATGAAATGATTTAGATTCAATAGAGATAAAATTTCATACTCCCAGAAATGAAAATGTATTTAGCTATTCATAGAGATTAAAATACTCCCAGAAATGAAAATGCATTTAGCATTCAATAGAGATAAAAATTCATCTAATACTCCCAGAAATGAAAATGTATTTAGTATTCAATAGAGATAAAAATTCATCTAATACTCCAGAAATGAAAATGTATTAGATTCAATAGAGATAAAAATTCATCTAATACTCCAGAATGAAAATGTATTTAGCATTCAATAGAGATAAAATTCATCTAATACTCCCAGAAATGAAAATGTATTTAGCATTCTAGATAAAATTCATTTAATACTACTTTCTAGTCTTGACTAAAAAAAAAATCATATTCCTAATATTGGTTCCCTTTTTTCTTCAGGGTTTTTATTAGAAAATAATAATAATGTAAGATCTTTGATAATTTTAACAGTAGAAATAACTTAGCTACCTATTAAACAATTTATTAATTTTATATTAAATTATTTCTTTCCCATTTTTGTTACAGGTTGCCAAATTTTGATTTTTTTTAAGTCTATTTTCATAAATTAAGAGGAAGAAAAGAGTAGAATGAAGGAAATATAATTTAATTTAAAATGTTTTACAGGAATTTTTGTTTAACTTATTTTTTTTTCCTTTTTTATTTGTTTGTAGTTTTTTAAACATACATATTTTCATAGTTTTAAAAAATAAAGATAGAATTCATAATTAAATAAATAATTAACAGTAGATAGAGATAGAGAGAGAAAAAGAAATTAATAACTAGAAATACATAGATTAAAATCTATGTGAAATCCAAAAAATTAAGAAGATAGTTTTTTTGTTTAAGTTTGTTTTTTATTTTTTAGGAAAGAAATTGTCACACTTGGCAGACGGGCTTCGCCCATGCCATTATGTTTTTTGCTATTCTTTTTTATATGATAAATTGTATTTGTTTTAAATAAACATGTTAATTATTATTATTATTATTATTAGAGATAAAAATTCATTTAATACTCCCAGAAATGAAAATGTATTTAGTATTCAATAGAGATAAAAATTCATCAAATACTCCTAGAATTGAAAATGCATTTAGTATTGCCTAAACACATCATTAGCACATGCCTAAACATGCTCTTGGCATGTGTCATATTGCAATAAAGGTTGTAATTTTTTATAATTATCATAGATAAATATTATAACTCAGTACTGAATAGTACTAGAGAACTGATACCTACACTCAGGGTCCCACGCATCGTTTGAGTCAATATCATCCCAGCATTCATCTTGTTTACCCCAACTACCAAATGAGCCTCTTCTGTGAAAAACAAACAAGTTATTTTAGATATTCTGGCTCAATATTGAATCTTTCACAGAAAGCATTTTATGGTTTCAAACACACTAACCAAATCTGAAACCAAGTGCTAGCATGTCTCTAGTGTTGCGTGTCTCTACCGAAGACACTCTAACCTTGATTTCAAAAGTAATAAATGAAAAGCATAAGTAATTATCGATAGAATCGGGTGACCTGTCAAAAGCTTTTGGCCGAGTCAGTCATTAAATAAATTTTAACCAATTGGAGTTTTATAACATTTGATGAGTTTCTATAAATTTTTATATTCTATTCTATTAAAGTTCATCTCAGGTAAGATAACACACAGTGTTAGAATCACAGGTAGTGGAATCAAACAAGGATCAATTGTAGGTTCTTTGCTTTTGTGAAAAGCATCTATCATCAAAAACTTAAGTACTATCTAAATAAAATAGAAATGTCCCTTAGTAAGCATGATGACACTTAGGTAAGCAGTTCTCTTGTAAAGAAGCTTAGCAGATGATATGAAACAAGTAATAGGGATGCTAAGGAAGTGCACAAAGGGGTGCTAAGGAACGGTTAACAGAATTTCAACTTGTGCATACTGAAGACAAAAATCAAAGCCTGCTTTGATTTCAGCCTAAAACTAAGCACCGACAGAAAACAGTCCACCACGACTTTAGGTTCACAAAGACTCAAAGCTTGAGATGGAGAGTATATAAAAATATCTTCCTAATTCAAAAGAAAGCTATAAGAAAATTCTATGAGCTCATTGTAAGCCATTGATTATAAAATCAGGCATACTTCCTCTAGCTTTGTTTACTTACTTAAAGTACTTGCGGGGACTAAAACTAATTATCTGGCAAAAATCATAACTGACGGAAACTCCAGGAGTGCAAAATACCTAGCTTTGCTTAAACATATGCTCACTGTATGGGATAAAATCACTGTATTATATTGGTATCATAAGAAGTATAATAAGTTGCAGTGCGGGTCAATTTAACTTTTATGATTTTCCAGGGGTCAAGTGACTCTTTTGACCCCCCCCCTGCGAATGCCCCCGTATTATTATTATTGCATCAGTTTAAAATGAGTTGTTTAACAAGTTTTTGTAGTATTAGTTTCTTGCTTGACCTAAGGATCATTATTTTGTTCTTTGGGGAGTTCTTTTTTGACACAAACCTGTGACTGCTTCTTCTGCTTGAATGACTCAATCGACTCGAGCTAGACCTCGACTCCCAGGATCGAGGAGAACCTGAATAACTGCTTCCTAAACAGAGAATATCACTCATAAATGATACATCACACTAAATGAGATGGATCCAATATATTTTGTTAAGTCCAGAATTAATTATGAGTGGAACATTTTAAATGGTACAAAATTAAATCCATAAAAATAAATAGAAAACATGGCCCTAGACTTTAAAAAATGGTTTCTAAACCCAAGAAAATGACTCCTGCCAGTGCAAATATACCATAATTATTTTAATCTTTGTATTAATATTACCCAAATATGGTCATTTTGTTAACAGTTTAGGTTATTTTAAAAATTCTAGCGCGGCGGTCCACATGTCAGGCGAATTGCCTTTCGAATGTGTGTTTCTGTGCTTAACAACCCCTTTCTTGCTCAAGGTTCCGGTTTATGCTTTATAACCCAAGCAGTTGCAATTATCAAGTACTGCTCAAAACTCATTTTGTCTGTATTTTTCAAAGGAATTGAGCATAATTATTCAGTTGGTTATACAAAACTATGCCTCTAAAATTGGCAGAGGGCACTATTATTTATACACAAGCTTAAAGCCTACAGACTTCTTTGAAAAATACGCGCAACTGATTTCTTGATAATTGCGCAACTGCTTGGGTTATAAAGCATAAACCGGAAACTTGAGCAATATATATATATATATATAATATTATATATATATATATATATATCTATATATAATATATATATATATATATATATATATAAC
This sequence comes from Microvelia longipes, assembly GCA_018340805.1. Classification (NCBI taxonomy): domain Eukaryota; kingdom Metazoa; phylum Arthropoda; class Insecta; order Hemiptera; family Veliidae; genus Microvelia; species Microvelia longipes. The sequence continues at coordinate 56,093,392 of JACMZG010001908.1, forward strand.
CAATATTATAAATTTTGATGAGATTTGAGCACAATGGGTTATTCATACAGGAAATGAAGAAAAGAGAGTAATGTGGGCGACTTGAATCTGAACGTCAGAGGAGATAGCTCGCCACTTCTGCGCGCTCTACTAAAGGTGCCACCCCCTCCACAATTAGTCTTACTCGACTCACCGAGCTGTTACCATCTCGGAAAGAAAATAGTTGTATGTATTTTAACTTTCATCTTTATCTTTCATGGTATTTATTTTATTTATTAACTGTATTTGTTGCATTTTTTCGTTTATGATTTTTTATGCGTTTTATTTACTTATTATTGTATTTTATTATTTTATATTCGCGATTCTCTTTGTATTTTTTGTGTTTCTTTGTTATTTCTTCTTATTTGGCTTTTATGATGTAATTTGTTTTTATTTTTGTTTTAATTGTAATAATTATTTTTCAGGCACTGATGATGACTCATGTTAGGTGAAAGCGCTTTGCCATAAACATTATTTTTGTGGAGAGACTCTTTTCTTCATTTCCTAATATTATAATAATAATAACTTAACAGGGGTGGAAAATGTGAGGTTTGATGGGTTTGAAAAATTTTCGACGTATGTCTTCGTCAGTCAGAATAGGCAGGGAAGTCCCGAGTGAGTCACTCGGGACTTCCCTGCCTATTTCTTGACTGACGAAGACATACGTCGAAAATTTTCAAACCATCAAATCTCACATTTTCACCCCCTGTAAGTTTATTATTATTATAAATATTGTTATATTATACTTCTAGTATCTGTGGTTGGGGACTTCAAATGGAGTTTCTCCCACATGAGCAATGTCATCAGCAAATTTCACTAAAACAAGAGAGCTAAAGCCTCATGGCTGATCTGCAGCCTCAAAGCCTTAACCTCAATAGGTTGTCAGCACTGAAGTCCATTTGCCCCACTTACAAAGTAACCAAAAGTATTACCAAAATAAAACACTTGACTTATTTTAATAAGTCATTTTGAAAATAATAGTCTACAAAAGACAAAATAACCACATATATTAGTATGTGTGTATAAAATTTCAGCACAATCAGACAATTTTTGAAGTTTTACAATTGTTTTAAATTTTTGCTGAGTCATTATTGTGGGTTAATGACGTCACACATGTTTCATAAACAATAGGGTGTGGGACATTATTAAGGTCGAATTTTTTCATTTCAATGTGAGAAAGCATTTGAAAGTTATCATTTTCCATAGGAAACATAGAGTCTAGAAAAAATCTCTTACACACACAGATATCTAATATATATAATATATATAATATATATATTATATATTATATTTATAAATATTTAATATATATTTTATATATATAATATATATATTTAAATTTTTTGCTAAATATAAGTATTGTATTTTTTAACATAGAATGATGTATACATTATTTTGATCTGTAGTTCAAAAAATTAAAATTCAATTTCAAAACTACAGGTTGTATCAATTTATTTTGTACCAAACATTGTACAATATTTTACCCAGTGATTTCACCCCAAAAATGGGTACATTATTTGTTTGTACTTAACTTCTACATTTTTAGTAAATTTTAAAGAAAAAAATAGGTTGGGGTAATAGAGGGGAGGGGAGAGGTGGATTTTTTATAAGTATGTATGTACGAGGTTTGTGTTCTAGACGTTTCAATAGGACACAATAGCTTTCAAACGATTTCTTAGATCGAAATGAAATTTGGTACAAAAAATCAACCTTGCTAATGTCCTGAACCCTAAGCTTATGAAATATTTACGACGTCATTAACCCACAATAATGACCCCACAAACCCCCAAAAAAATCTTTGTATAGAGTTTTGATTGGGCAGAAATTATTTATACATATACTATATGGTTCACAAAAATACGGTGTTCCATTTTATTATCAGCATTAGTTCCAGTTTTTTATTGATTGACATATATATGTCAAACAAAACATTATGTCATTAATTGACATAATGTAAACAAATCATATTGTTTCACTAATATATTTGACAGTGCTCTTATATTGTGGCAGTATGCTACTAATATAAACCAGTAATTTACAAACTGATTAAGTACAACAACCATGTGAGGCGTGTTGGCTGCAAAGCGTTCGAATGCCTCTTTGCTGCTTATAACTGTTGCCGCTCACTCTTGTTGAGTAGGAAGAAACCGAAGGCCTGTTGTTTTTATTTATATTTTTTTAAAAAGTTCTTTTTTGTGGACTTAAAAAAATATTCAATAAAACAGGTTAATTACACAAAAGTCCTTTATTGTTAATATATTATAATAACTAAGCTTTCGACTAAAAATTAGTCATCATCAGAGTTTAAAAAATATATAAAATAAAAATACAAATTTACAAACTACTTCAATGAAATACTATATTTTGTATTTTTATTTTATATATTTTTTAAACTCTGATGATGACTAATTTTTAGTCGAAAGCTTAGTTATTATAATATATTAAACAATAAAGGACTTTTATGTAACTAACCTGTTTTTATTTATACATTTTTTTTACTCAAAATCTGCTTTTGGGTTTTAAATTTTAATGTGTTTGGAAGTAAGATACATACCATAGGATCTCGCGATAATATCTCGCAGTGGCTTATAACTTTTTCTCGACTGACCTGAACTAGATGACGGCCTAACACCTTCTACTTTTATAAAATCTGATCTTCTGAATGAAATTTTGCTTCTCAATGCATTCTTTAATGAGTTGTAGTCTTTTCCATTTGAAGCCTATAATAAATAACAGAAGCATTTCACAGAATAATAAAATTTTAGGTGTCCAAGTAAAACCTTGTGGGTGGACAGAGTGTGTGGAGCAAACCCTAAACCAGAGGTTGAGAAGCACAAAGGCGGTCATAGCCAGCTTTGATAAGCTTGAAATTAAGGGGGGGTGAAATTATTAGGGCCCAACTACCTTTTAAGATTAATTAAGAGAGGTTGAACAAGAATCAATTATAATTCAGGAAATAGAAGAGAGGGGTCGGAAGCTGATCATAGACTGGGGGCTTAGGGTTTAAAAGCACCACTGAGGACGTCACGACTGTCCCACCCTTCAGGGAAGTAGATGGGTGAATTGGCGATCTAACTAATAATTGGCTACATAATAAAAATGTAGCCTTTAGGGAGGCTTCACTCACCACTTGGGTGTATTTATAATTTTATAAATTGAAATGGGCTAGCTTTGCTGGCAAGATAAAAGTAATCACTTCGCTTGCTATGTTAAGTACATTACAATTGATCTTTACTTCATAAATTCTTGTGTAATTAGAAAAAACTAAATATTATACAAAATTATGGCTGCCTTATTGAATATTTTGGGATTAGGTATATAAATTTTTTCCTACTAATTTATTCATTTTAATTTAATTTTTTTACATTCACCATTTTTAAAATTTTTAACTATTTCATTTCCCCTTTGGACATACACCATATAATAACTCCAAAGTATCATCAAAGGCAAATAAAATTAATATCACCACAAATATAAAAAAATGGCTGATAATTATAAAAAAAATTATCGGTGCTGCCAACAAAACATTATTTAAATTGACTTTACATAATAAAAAATCAGAAATTCAGATTAACTTGATCCAGATTAAACTAAGTTGGTGAATACTAACACTTATTTAAACAGTAAATTTAACAGGTGATTAATTTTGTCAAAGTTGGATTTGGTAGGTATGGACTAAAGAGACTAATACTTAGAGGGAGTACTTGGACAGAATAGCACAGTAATAAGGGATCTGGAAGTGAGACAGCTTTCACTAGGTGCCTTAACTGTACTTACCTCTACTATAGTCTCACTATAGAGAGACTAGATACTCCCCACCCCTCTAAAACTCCTATTGTAGCTCACACTCTACAAACGGCAGACATTTTTCAGCGATGCCACACTAAACCACTTTATTCAACACAGACAATTAAAGAATATATGCAATAAATAATAATTGATTCTTATTTTAAATTTAATTTACTTAATTTAAGACAAAATAGTGGAAAAATAATCTAATATTTACATTGGATAGTAAAATCAAAATAATGATGTCACCAATGTACAGTTACGGCACCTAGCTACCCAAGGAATGATAAGAGCTGTTGTATCCTCCCTCTAAGTATTAATCTTTTAGGTATGGACTAAAGGTTATAAATAATTATCAATGGATTATTATTATTAATCAGAGCAGTGACATAGATATGTTCTGTACAGCTGTAGATTACATCAGTTTGAAGTAACATTGATGTGGTAAAGCCTTTGATAAACAATGGAGAAGAGTTCTGCTTCGCTAAACAACTTTATACAAGTTCAATAAATGTAACATAATAAATAAATAATTAACTCAATCAGTTTTAAATGTAACCTGGTGATAATGCGCTGGATTGAAGTAATTTCCACAGATATCAAGGGCATCCAGATTCAGGCATTTGACAGTGTCAGGCATCTCAGTGAAACTGTTATTATACAGATCTAGCACTCTTAAATTCTTGCATCTCGACATATCTGGTAATGATGAAATCTGTAATGACAACATAAATGGGCTTAAACTCTACTGTGCTCGAATCTACTGACTTTCTTACTTTGTAGCACAGAGGGGCAAAGCAAGGGGATATTACTGGAAGGGGCATAGGCTATCTTAATACATTGAGAAGCTTGAAACATCTTTTTGGGGCTCAGTGCAAACTTAATGAAACTTCCTCCAAGAATAAATTAATGTTTTAATAAATCAATTGTCTGCTTTTCACACATTGATTGGGTCTTGATTTCTATTTTTAAAGTAATATTATAAAAACCGCTGTAATTTTGTACTGTTTGTTTCATTATATGAACATTAGAATTAACTAGTTGACCACTGAATGGTGTTCGAACCACCAACCAGATTCAAATAATTTCAAATCCAAACAAATAACCTAAAAACCAGGTTACTTTTAGGATGTATCAAAATTCAACCAATAGGACCGTTCTGGTAATAATATATCTATGCATGTTAGTAGTTAGAGTTTGAGTGCAATCTAAATCTAGACAGAGACGAGAGCCTTGAGACCTACAATTTCCCAATTTCATGAGAGACTTATCTAATCTTGAGACCTAAAATTTCCCAATCTCATCTAAATCTAGACAGAGACGAAAGCCTTGAGACCTACAACTTCCCAATCTCATCTAAATCTAGACAGAGACGAAAGCCTTGAGACCCAATCTTATGTAATGAAGAAAGTGTAAGAAAATATTAACTATAATAATGCTCCACCCTCTAATAACAGGAAATACAAAAACAAACAGTAAGTTTCATTAATGTAGGTAGTAAAGCAAAAAAACTTGATACTGACATCATTGCAGGCAGCCCAGAGCTCAGTAAGGCACGTCCAGTTTCCGGTATCTCTTGGTAAATAAACCAGACGACACTTGGTCACTTGCAATATCTCCAGGCACTCCAACTGTCCAATACTTTCTGGTAACCATGACAAATTGTTATCACTGATTCTAATAACTTTTAAATGAGTCAACTTATCAATTTTATCTGGTAAACAAGTTAGACTGCAATCTGTAGCATCCAGTTCTTGTAAAGACATCCGATTCAGAATATCCAATGGTAATTCATCCAGTGAATTACTCATACTTTTCTTGCCTGTTGTCTCTCTAGTGCTCACAAATAAACTTTTTAAACAAACAAAATGTTTTAGAAAACACACATTAATAGATGTTAAGCCAGTGTTGCAAATATTCAGTTCGGATATTCTCCTAGCTAATTTATTATTTTCGAAATTGTCTAACATTGCAGGATGTAATTTTTCTTTGAATAAAGGATTGTAAGATAAATCTAAACGGTTCAAACAAGAAGCTATATCATGGAGGAGCCACCAGGGCGGGCATGACAACTCATTGTGACTTAAGTTCAATTCAACTAAATACGGAATGCACAGCGGAGATAAATTAAAGTCATTAATTCGGTTAAATGATAAATCTAAATATCTAATAAAGTACAAATCTTTATACAAAACTTCTGGAACTACACTGAACTTATTTTTAGACAAATTTAGTTTTACACATTTTTTAAAAGTCCTAAAAGAATTGGGCAATGAACTTAGTTTATTATTTGATAGATCGATTTCAGAGACATTGACAAAAGAAGTGAAATCAAAATCTAGCTTATCCAACTCTATATTAACTAACGATAAAGTTGTCACATTCTCTGCTTTCTGATTAAAGGTCAACTTTTTTAATTCAATTAAAAGACACTTTTCAGATTTTGATAATTCGGTAACATTATTTATTTGTTTGTTTGGTTCATTAGAGATTGAAGTCGCTTCATCAATTTCATCACCATTTTCAGAATTTGGTAAGTCGGTAACATTATTTATTTTCTTGTTTGGTTCATTAGAGATTGAAGTCGCTTCATCATTTTCAGATTTTGGTAATTTGGTAACATTATTTATTTGTTTCTCTGCTCCATTAGAGACTGAAGTGGGTTCAGCAGTTTGAGCATTATTTAGAAAAGTGTTTTCTAGTAGAGGTGTTACAGGTCGGCTTTGTTCTGGGCTGTCTACATCACAACCATTTTCACTTCTTAAATCAGATTGTTGAATATCATCTGAAATAATACTGCATCTGTTGGAATCACTTTGCCAGTCGTCAGAGTCTTGTTTGCAACTCCCGTCACTCTCTGTATTGATACGAGTGCAATTCCCATCCTTCACCAAGGATGTGTAACTAACATTCTCTCTTGCTTTTATGCCAGGTAAATTATTTTCAATTAGTGAATCATTAACAGTAGGAGCCATAATAGAGAAACATATGTCTGTTCTGAAACAAAACAAATAAAACAATATAAACGTTGACAATTGAGGGCCCCCTCAGCAAACCTAGACATACCCATACACCAGCCAACACTACTTTTTCAGGCCCCCATTTAACAACCACTGACATACATACCTTTAGAGGTTTAATTCAAGGATGCAACTTTAAGCAACTATGCAAATTTTTATGTTCTGTGGACCCCCATTTGTGTTTAAGGGAACTTGCCAGACTCCCCCGTTTTCCAATATTTTTTGGTAAGTATTACCAAATATAGTAATTTTTGTATCACTCTTGGTAGCATTGAAAAGTTAAATTAGAGCAAACCACAATATGAATCCCAAACCAAACTGCAATGAATCCCAATAAATTTCTACCCATATCACCATAGTCCAGTCCTTTTCCACCAAGCTATTGTTTGACTTATTTTCTTTAAAATATTTTTTTCCAGTAGTTTTAAACAAAATTCTATTATATATGTCAAACAATAACTTAATGTTAAATTACCGAGATATAGTGATATTAGTATCAAAGGTTTGGGATAATGTGAAGCTGAAATTTTGGAATTAACTATTTTGAAGAATAAAGCAGGGAGTCAAGCCTCATGGAGCAAATCCTTTTCCCTCCCAGGCCAAGTGAAAAATGAATAAACGTTTTTGGGAGTAAGAATGACAACTGGAAAGATGAAGGCATAGCTGTAGATTAGATGTGGACAGCAGTCTCCAAAGAACCACTTTGCAGGTACAGAGCCACATTGAGGAAGGTTAGATGGGTTTGGGATAATTCAGGAGTAAAGTGAGGAGTGGAGAAATAAGATGACTGAGTGGCCACAAGAAAAATATTCTGTCTATATAATGACACCAGCAGATAGGTTTAAGGAGTTTGGAATTGAGTTTACTTACAACTCTTAAAAAAGGTTTGCTAAGCTGGGAGCAAACCAAGAACTCATCATGGTACCAGGTGCCTGGTGGTGCCCAAAATTTGAAGGAAATGGTCACTTCTAAATTGGAATGAAATATGATATGAGGACTTGATCAAGGTAGAATTTAAGACCTTCTTCATGTGAATCTTTGGTATATAAGAAGGTGACATCTACAGTGACTGAGTAAAGGTTTTCAGGAAATTTAGTAGGTAAGGCTTGGATGGTTTCAAGGATGTCTAATTGGTGCCTTTCAGGTAAGGAGAAAGGGATTGGACAATGAGTTGAAGGAATGAATCGACAAACGGTGATATTCTCTCAGTATTGGAACCATAGTTAGCTAAAATAGGCCTACCCTGGGAAGAAGATGTAAGTTGGGGAGTGCTGTAGGATTCAGGGGCAAGCATGAAGTTCAAAATCAGAGGGGTTCAAGCCATCAAGAGGGCCTTGAATAGAAAAGATAGGTGCTAATAGTTTTCTTATAATTTATAGCAGGATCAGATTTTAGAGGGAAGTATCCATTATATTTATTAACTCAATAAATACTTAATAAAATCCAATCACATTTTCATCTAAAACTGCTGTATTTTAAAAATTATTAAAATAAGTTATAAAATAATTATAAGTTAATTATATATATAATACTGCACTCACGGACTTTCGTCCATGTGCATAGTTTATTAAAACAATGTAAGAAAATAACATAACCAGAAAACTGAGATTATCATTATATATCCTATTTACAAAACATATTTCACTTAAACATTTGTTTATATTATAAGTTAATTAATTAACTTATTATTATTTATTTATTATTATTTTGCAGTTATATTTTTAGGTAACTCACAGGCCCCCTCAATCTGTTTCCTGAGCCACACTCAGCACAATCCTATTCAAAACATTAATTGAGACCAGTGATTGAAACATATTTTCAGATACAAATTACAACTCAACTTTATGACCAAATCACGCAACTTTTTCTGTATCTATTTTCATATGAATTAATGAGATTTTGCTTAATAAACTTGGCAAATCACAGCCTGCAGCAATATGGGGTTGGTGCTAGCGATTAAAAAGAGACTGACCCCACATTTTCTTCAGCCTTTTCAGGGCTACATTGTTGTTTTAATATTACAATTTGTAGTAATATTGGTTTTTAAGTAGCATTACCACCACAACATTAACAAATTTAGCTGGAGCATTAGAGTTCTTAGGGCCTTTCTTACAAAATAATTTTAGGAAAATGCAAGTGTTTCAAAATTGTTTTACAATTTGATAGAGGTTTCATTTGTTACCTAGTATAAACTTCAGAACAGAGAGGACCTATTCAAAATTAAATAAATCAACACCTATAAGCAGGGGGGGTAACTTAAATGAGGAAGTTTGGATTCGAGATTATCGCAAGCTACTAAAAATAGCGCTGCGGGGACCGGTGCGGACAACTCATGAACTAAATCCAAAGCTTCCAAAAATGACTGATTAATATTTTATATTTAAATTTATTAATACCATGGCATTCTTGGTTATGACAAGCTACATTTATATTATATAAAATTATTGTTTCTGTATTTATTTTTAACAAAAACGGTTCGCCGTTGCCATGTCTGTATTTCAAAAAATTCAGAAACTAAAAGTAAATTGAAACCTTTTTTAACTTCCAGAGAACGCTACTGATGGCAGATAAGTGTAAATGTCATGTAATTAATTTATTCATTTAGATGATTTATCAGGTAATTACTTTAATCACATGTGCGCATCTTTAGATGTAATAAAAAAATAAAGCTGCATTAAAGCCAAAATCTATCTTCTATCAGGTGTAAACTTTAGCCACTATTTCATTATACCTGATTGAACAATAAATTATTAAATTACTTGAATGAAAAACTTAAAAATAATCAGAAGCGTTCTGTGTAAGAATTAAAGTGGTAGGGTTAGTTTGAAGTAATAACTATAACAAAGTATAAAAAAATAAATTTAAACTGACTGGGCAAAAAGCGGGAAATCAAGACACGCCCACTTAATTGAAAGGTAGGTCCCCCGCCGCGCTAGTGTCGACCGGAATCCAAATTTTCTTAACCATTGAGTCGACAGCTTACTGTTTAAGTATCTATAGTCTATCCTATAAGCATTTTGTAGGAGATGACACTGCAAGTGCCAATGTCAACTTGACACATGTCTTGTTTTTATTGTTTGTGGAAAATGAATGACGTCATCAACCTAAGTTATGATATCATACAATTTAAAAAAAAAAACAGAATTTTCAATTTTTTTATGAGATACAAATAGTTCACAAACAAAGCTGTAGGTTGTTGGGTTTCAGAGAAAACTTCTACAATCATTAATCTTTTACTCAATATTCATAACTTTACCTCTTCATTTTCTGGTTTTTTGAGTTATTTTTATTTTAAGTTCGACAAACATTCTTGAAAATATAATAAATAAGTTCATGAATAAATAAACCTGGATTTTTGGTTTTGTTTAACGCGCCCCATAGCAGACTTTTCGTAAAAAAGATAAGACTATGATAACGGCGGTACAAGGTGAAAACTAGCGCTCGGTGTAGTAGTTAATGCAACTAGTTGCTGTTGTTTAAGGACCACCTCAAACCAGGGAGTTGGATCACTGTGTCCCGCGCCCTCACCCCTACATTATGAATTTCTACATCACTTTAGTTCCAGTGTTGAACCCAGTGTTCAATTCCGTCCACACAACTGCCAGGGGGATTGAACCCCCTGCCAAATCCCGCCTGTGAACGAAATATATATTATAGTGTTGTTGTCAAGTAGGAATTCTACTCCACAGTAAATACAAAATACAAAACAAATCTTACTGGTCCTGGCAGATGAGGCTTTCCACGTATCCTTTTTACGTAACTAAATTCTTAAACCTTCTTTATGTTTGTTGGACAGTGAAGTTTTCTTCATCTAATTAATCGCAGACATTAAACATTAATTTAAGCACTAAAAATGCGTAGATGATATACTTTCTCCAAAGATGGATCAGAGAAGACCGTGCATACTTCCAAAAAGATGAAAACCCAGGTTCATTCACATAAGTTATTACAAGCATAGAGATATATTACTAGAAGGCCCTATTGGTTGAATTTTGAAACATTGAAAAGTAACCTGACCACATTCGATTATAATTTTCATCAATAAACAGAACAAAAAACAGTAAATATATAGTAGAATGTTTAAAATAGAATCACAACACAAACAATCTGCGGGAAGCGAAAACAATTGATAAGTTATAACCTTAACTCCCTTTTGGAGGAGGTTTCAATGAGGTTACACAGAGTCCCTGAGAGCCCCACTAAAAATGTTTCAGGCTTTTCAATGTATGCTCCCTCTAGTATATATCTCTATGATTACAAGAGTGATAAACAATTGATGTGTTGTTGTGATAAACATGTAAGTAACAAACTAAGGATATAAGGTGATAAATACCATATAGAAGTGTTTAAAAATACAGCGTTGAACATAGATAAAGGATACAATAAGGTGTAGAATCAGAATCATAAATACTGAGAAATGTTATGCATTAGTGTGATAAATACTATTTATCAGATTTAGAATTTTAATTCCTAAATTTTCGGTTTTGCTAAACGAACATGGAATCAGAGTGTCGAAGAGTGGGTGAGCGCCTTTGCTGTGTGCTGGGTTGCACTTGCTCACCTCAGACTGGGCAAACTTTCCACTTGTTCCCTTCCAGTCAGGAAAAGAGCTATGTGTTGTATCATGGTGAAGATCAACGGAATACTGTTATCAGTCGTAGAGAGGCTTGGATGCTCCTACTGAATGTAAATACAATTAATCGGCTTACTAAAGTTTGTTCAAAACATTTTAAAGATTCTGAATTTCAAAAAACAAGACGCCCTTCCACAAGTAAGTATTTTCGCCAATTACTTTGTATGCACAGAATAAAAAATCTACGGATCGTATTCAGTACATTAGTCGAAAACACACTGTATTAAAGTGATATAAAAAAGAGGGGTCGGCAATAGAGGAAATGTTCCAACTCTCACCTTCCACACATGATTCTGAGTAAAAAATTCTGTCACTTTTAGTTCCTCTGAATACCCGCATTGCAGTGCAGACAATTGACAAGAAAATGTAACAACATAAATGGAACCAACTAGACATTTACTGCTCCATGTGCTCCACAAATAGGGAAGCTGTTATGAGATTTTATTAAGACTTCTAAAAATAGAGTTAAAAGGAGTTCTCACCAGACAAGCACGAAACAATAAAGAATTTTGTACTTTATTTGTTCAAATTAAAAAGGGTTAAAACTTGCAACCTTTAACACACATGCTGGACCCTGATGATGGCTTACCCCTGATACATAGTCACTTTGGTCGACAATCATTTGCAAGGAGCGCTGCTGAAAAATAAAGAATGTTTTGTGTAGTTTTTGAAAGAGGTAACTTAAAGAGTTCTTTCCAGACAAGAACATGGGAAGTGGCATCTCAAGCAAGCACCTCCCAAAATTGACAATTTAGTCCTCATTGCAGGGAAGACATGGCCCATCAGTGCAAATAGTTACATTACACCCAAGCAGTGACGGACAAATTCAAGTAGTAGGTATAAATACTATTAAAGGAGTGACTTTTAGAAGAGCTACAAGGCCATCATTGTTCAAAGTGAAAGTGATGTAGGTATTAAGTAGCAATTAATGCCTACATCTTTTTATTGTATTATTTATATAGTCATTGTTATTAAGCTTTAGAGTTGACTAATGTCATTAAGATACAATTTTGATGCAATGTAAACCTATAGGAGGGGGCTATATATATAAATACATATATATATATATATAATAATATATATATATATATATATATAATATATATAATATATATATAATATATATATATAAATAATATAATATAAATATTATATAATATTATTCTTATTATTTATGTTATACTATAAATTTTTTTCCCTTTTTCTTTGTTCTTCCTTTTTTTCTTCTTTATTCCATTTTTTGAGAATCCTGGGGGTTGACCACCCCCCCCCCCCCATTGATTTGACTGAAATGTAATATGTTAATCTATTTAGCTAAAACTGCCATTAACAGGAATATGTTGAGGACAAATGCCTTGCCAACTTTGTATTTACCGAGGCCTTTAAAATCAGGAGACAAACACTTTACTATAACAGAATGTGACAAGAATAGAATATCTTCAAGTAAATGTAAACGTATTATTCAGTGGTAAGAATTTTTTGTTCTTTCTTATTTAATAATTTAAAATATGCAGGATTATAATTACATAAAAAAATCTATGTTCTTCTAAAAAGATAAGTTTTTATGCATAAAAACTAAATAACTAACTAAGAACTAAATTACATCATAAGGTAACTTAATAGCATTAGACAAGAACTAAATGGTACATAAATGTGGGCTGAGGGAGATAAATTTTAAAACATATTAATTTATTATTATTTTTATTCATTGATTTTCCATGAATATTGTAAATAAAAATCCTTATTAGTACCAAAGGGAAATAAGTACATAAAATGACTATGTACATCTCATGATAGGCTAAAGCTTTCAGCTTTAGCACATCGGATTTGCCGCACTCATCCTCCCTATTTCAGACTTGCATTGCTTGTCTTCAGAATATACAAGTCATTAAATTTATACTGAAGGATGTCTTTGGACTTGCTTCACTCGTCCTCAGATAAATACATCCGTTTCATACTCAGCAATCACTCATACAGCACTAACGGCGCTTAATGCTGCTAAACTTTTTTGATCCACCAAAAAGTATGGACATTTATGTTGTATTGAAACGAAACTTAGTGTACTTATTTATGAAGTAAAGTTATACACTTGTAGTGAATTTCAACTCAATTGGATTATATTCAGATTTTGTATAATTTTGTAAAAAATGTACACAAGTTATTAGATAAAAATTAAGCTAATGCTGATAATGAGGTGAAACTTGGTACATATGTTAGTCTCATACATAGCTGCATGCTTGTTAAAAAATTATTTTTTGGATAGCACCTATAGATTGATTTTTGTAGCAAGTTTCAACTCTTTAGGATAAATACACTGGTAGCTTCAATGACAGGCACACATACATACAGACAGACAACTTTGTAAAAACAACTCGGGAGGCCTTAAAAACACCTGAATTGGATAATTCTGTTGACACCCCAGTTTCGGATTTTTTTTTCCAAACACAATACTTTTGCCCTATAAAATAATGTAGGGCATTAACATTAAAAAAAATCCTTTCTTCAATATATTTTCACAAACAACTCCCCACAACATTATTTTTGCTTTGACTTTTCATAAATAAATACATTTATTTAAATATATTTATGTATTCATCTAACCCCTTTTTGTCTTACTGTTTACAGTTAAAAATTATGTTTGGTTTACTTATTATTGCTGTTAAGTAAAATATTATATATTCTTTTTGTATTTTGAATTTGGAGGAAATAAAAGAAATATTAATTGATTTATTTATTGCTCAGTTTTTTTGTAATTCACTAATGATGGCCTGTAGTTAAGCTGAAAGCACTTTGCCAATAAAGGTTTGTTTTGTGGAGCGACTTCTTTTCTTTTGTTACTTTTTTAATTTACCCTGAGTTGAGACTTAACCATGCTATGATTAGCTCTACCAGATCTATCTTCTGGTTGAGATAAGCCTTATTTAGAAAGATTTAGCTTCACAGCTACCTCTATGTCCCCTCTCTCTAATTAAATAGAAAGGGCTGGCCCCTCTAGTAATATATATGTATGGCTGTTGGTCTGATTTTTTCAGTGTTACCACCTATGTTTGCTGTGTACCAGACTGTTTCCATAGTACCTTTGGGAATGACTGTCAATTATTCTGTCTTCCTGCAAATTTAAACAATACAATACTTCCAGCCTGGAAACAATTCTCAAAGTAAGCTACAACTTCTTAGTATTTCAATTTAATTCGAAAACAAATATGAGGGCCACTTTCATGAGTTTTGGCATACTCATGGCTTCTCATATATTTATTATGATCTTACCCTAAATCATACCTTAAATGTCTAAAGGATTAGGCATAGATCATTAAAAAGATAGATAAGTTCAAGACGTTTAATTACTTATTAAATAAGAATAAACAGACATATTGGTTAAGCATTTTGACAATAGAATATTGGTACCTACTTAAGGTGGATACCCTGCCTAGAATATAATCAAAAAGGAGAATTTACCTGTACTCATTTTAGTACCATGTCCTGAAACACTCTGAGGTCCCCTCTCTCTAACTTTTGCTTCCCCCTGAGTCTTCTCCCTCCATCTCACATATACCCTCTCTTTCAATATATTTAGTTCTAGCTTAGTTAACGTTTTAATTTAATAAATAGGACATGTCAGCATCTTTCCATGAACCTTAAATGGTTCATTGACTAAGTTGTTTACAGTCAAATCATGTGACAGTTCGAAACATTAAGATTGGTTAAAATCGAACGTCACACAAACAAAATAATTAGTCTTTACAAACTTTTTATGAAGGTCAATATAGGTGACCTCTAGGAATAAAAGATATATTTTTCTGTATGAGGACGAGCTGAGTGAGTCCGAAGATATTCTGCAATATAAATAAGGTGAGATCCATATTCTGAGGACAAGCAAAGCAAGTCTAAAGTGGTAAGGATGAGGTTAGGGAATCTAATAAGTTAAGGAAAAATTCCGAGGTACCCCGTTCCCAATTTTTTATTATAATATGATTTCAAAAAAAATCAATACAAGAAATTGTTTAATTTTATGAATTGATGATTAAGTTATTATGAAATTAAACATATTAATACACAATTTGTTTTAATTTATGTATTTTAATTTTGTTTCAGTAATATGAAAGATTCTATTTTAAATGAAGATTCGAGAATATGCTCTTGTCATTTTATTGATGAGAACTTTGACAATGGTCCTATGATTTATCAATCTGACATCATCGATGCCTTGGGTCTTACATGTCAAGAGAAGCAACAATATTTGTTAAAAATTGTCCCTGCTTCTGATGGGTAATTATTTTTCATATAAGAATTCAAAATATGATCTCTTGAGCAACATTGTCCAAAATGAAGCCACTGTGAAGAAAGATTGCCACCAGAACCCTAACAGTTGCTGGAATCCAAACGGTTCAGTAAAACACATTTAAATGGAGCATACAGAGCACAAGTTAAGATGACCACAACATGATAATAAAAGTTTAGACAGCATATTTTGTTCAAGGAGTTATAACCTATTTGGCAGGTTATAGGCTTACTGATGTCATAATCTCTCTAATGCTAGAATAAATTCAGATACTTTGTTCATGAAAGCCAATTGAGTAGCAATTTACAGCCTTGTTGCATAATTAAATTTAATTTGGAATATTTAATTCCAAATCATTATTAAAACTTATTTGTTTGTAATAAATTGTATGTCATTTCTAGATAACCTATATTTAATGTTTAAAATGAAAACTTTTTGAACTTAATAGGTGTAAACTGTTTTAGATCTTGGGATGTTATAAATGATGTCAGTCAAACGTTTGATAACTATTCAAGAGGATCTACACCAATCTCTGCTGTTCACGATGGGATTAATAATTTCAAGCAGAATGAAACTGCTTTTAATTTATTATCTGGATTTAAAAATTATCATGTTTTTGAAAACTTCGTTAGTGTTTTTGATACGGATTACAGTGATGTGTTAATTGAACACCAAGAATCACTCTCTTTTGAAGATCAAATGCTCTTAACTATTATAAAATTAAAATCTAATTTGGATTTTGAAAGCTTAGGAAGCAGTTATTTTAATATTAGCCTTAGAGAAGCTAAAGGTGTGTTTGAGCGATGTACAGCTGTTATTGAAAATGTTCTGTGTGATGGAGTTCTTGATTCAGGTGGTTGGGAAATCCAAAAATGTTTATGGAAAGAACTTTCCGAGTGTAATTCGGTTTTCTTTACTTTTGAAATATCTTTAGAAGATAAAGATAATTCTATAAAAAAAGCTAAAAGTTTAATGTCAGTGACTCCATGTGGTGTTATATCCTATGTTAGTTCATTTTATCCCGAAAGTATGTCAATAGAGGATATAATAAGAAAATCCAAAGTCTATAATATTGCTAAAATAGGAGATGTATTTATAATAGAATCTAATGCTGTTCAAGTAAAAGATATAAAAGGCTCTCAATTAATATTTTCTACCCCTATATCAACTAAACTTGTTCATTCTGGAATTATTAGCCATGCTAATAAAATTTGTTCCTTACTTCTAGAATACAATATTTTAAAATTCTTACCTTCAGAATTGAACAATCTTTCACTTAGAATTTGGAGAATAGTCTGTGCTGTTTATAATTTTAATATCGATGACTCTGGTGAAATAATACAGTTTTATTTGAAGTCTCAAAAACTTGAAAATGGTGAGAGTGTTTTAGAAGAAATTATTCAACAAAAATTTATCCAGCTTTTACCGGGATAAAATAGTGTATTATGCTACTAGGCAACAAAATTGATTTTTGCTGACGAGTTTTCTAAATTAGCCCTTGAGTCTTAGATGAGGGTAAGCTATGGAAATTACCTACTGAGGTGTGATTAACCTATTTCACTAACCTGGCGAAGCCAAGGCTATCAAATGGTGAAATGCCTACAGAGCCTAAGCTGTTGTTATAGTTTATGTTTCAGACTTGTAACAATTTAAAACAATACAGGAACTGAAGACTCAAACAATGAAAATTTGATGATGATTCACTGCTGGTAAAAATTTTAAACTAGCCAAAAATATCAGTGTTAAATACCTGGTGTTACCAATTTTTTCTTTAAATTTTGATTATTGGGTATGTTTAAAAATGTTTAATACAAAATATTATATTGTACTTTTGAGTAATATTATTTAGAAAATATTATTAGAAACAAGCTAAAAAATCATTGTTTACAAAATTATGAACACCGAAATCTACTCAATAACCAGCAACATTATTACCTCCAATTATTAAGTTCTTCTCCTGGGGAGTTTTAATTTTTTGCCTATTTATTTAAATGTACCGTAACTCCCTAGGAATTATAGTATGACCAAAGCAAATCCATGCTGTTTTAAATTATTTTCCTGACTGTGTATAATAAGTAGGTATAATAACATTTTGTAGGTTAAAAACAGATCAATTATACCTAGTTTTGCTGGTGTAAGTAGATAAATTTACAGGTGTTAAATCTCTAGTCATAAACCTAATTTATATTTTATTTTATAAGGATTAGATCAATTCATCAATTGTGGTATTTTCATTTAATTAAAATAAGATATATCTTCCAAAAAATGAAAAATATGGCATTTGAGTTGCTATGCTGTGAATTTTCTTTTTTGAAGAAAATTGTTTTAGTTTAATTTAATTTTATATTGCCATCAGTATTCAAATAAAGTCTTGTTTTTATTGTATTATTTTAGAAATAAATTGTTTAATATTTATAAAAACCTGTCAAAATGTTTTATTTTTACTTTTCCTTACCTATCATAGGAATAAATATATTCTTAAGTTCTCTACATAAATATGATTAGAAAATAGTCATGTGTTCAATGACCATACCTACAACAAAAGCAAACATACTAAAAAATTGATGGCTAATTCCCTATTTTGTAGGCAAAAAGGCTTAAAAGGGGCTATAGCCCTTTTAAAAAAGCGAGAGTACCTGGGTTCGAAATCATTATTAGTAATGAACTTACATAATGTAAAAATACGATAAAAATTGATTGTCCCCACCAGGATTTGAACCCAGGTACTCTGGCTTTGAGAGCTCATATCGACTCCGGACCAACTCCTCTTTCAACTCGCAGGCCCAAAATACATACAAAAAGACTCCATACTTGAAATATGTGGTTTACTGGTCATATTTTAGGTTTTATGGTAATCGAACAGCGTTTTTTTGACTTTTTGGTCACTTTGGGTGGTGATGTCGAATTTATTTCCATAAAAAATTAATATATACCTTTAACTATGTTTTATTAGCAAAGAAACCCCTGGATAAACCCTATTTTCAATAGAAGTCAGTATATAAAAAACTGCTGATTTTAAAAACGCTGTAAAGTACCTTAAAACCAAAATAAACAATATGTTACATATTGGGCGTAAAACTGCAATGTATAGAGGTCATTTTAAGGCCAATTTAAAAAAAAATCACCCCAGTCCCATTGGACGATAAATCGCCCTGAAAAACGCCAAAATCATGAAAACCTTAACTTTCAATAATTCATTGACCCCAAAAGGTAAAATTTGGAACATTAAAATATTTTTTTTCTTGTTCCTTATGGTCATCTTAGTAACCAAAAAATTATTTCAATTTTTTTCAATATTATCATCCTTGTTAAAAAAAATAATGAAAAAGTGTATTTTCAGTCTTTGTGGTCAAATTTATAATGTAAACTCACGAGTAGATTAGCAGCAGTAGAACAAAAAATATTGGTTCCTATATAAAGCCCAACTTTCAAACGAGACCTGCTTCATTAAGCTAGGTTAAGCCAAAGCCGAAATATTAAGCCTCAAAAATTGGTGAAAAAACTCAAAATTTGGGTGTCTCGGGAACTAAAAAGTGATTTTTGAAAATGAAGGAGGCTGTAGAAAAAATTAATACTAGGCGTTTTGGACTACCTATGGGCAGGACTAACACAGAAAAAAAATTATCAATTTTCATTTTTTTTCAAGCAACATTCCTGGATCACTTGAAATGGATTGACCCCTAGGACTTTCAAGAATAAAGAAGATTACAAATTTGACGAGTCACTACACATGGTGTTATAATCAGTTGGGGGGAAATAATGCGAGTGAGCCAATAAGGTTCGTCCTGGATGTTAAACCACGCCTACAATTTCTTATCGGATCAACGTCATTGGTTCCTTAATGCCCTTTTCCCACGCTGTCAACTGATTATAACCGTGTGCTATAGTATAGTAACAGTTTGACAGATAACCACACAAGACTAGTGGATTTTATACTCTTGACCAAATATAATAAAAACTGAACAATAGCTCTAGATCCTCGGGTATAGTAGCCTTATAAATTCTATTATGGTTTTAACCGCAAGTCTTGTTATCTCTAACTTTAACTCTCACGGGCTTTTAAGATCATAATAAGCCCTTTTCCCGTCTTTAAAAATTTAAGAGGGGGGGGGGATGGTAAGGCGTGGTGGACGGACCCTTTTTAATACACACGAGTTATAAGGAATAAAATCTTATTTTTTCACTTTAATTAATCTTTATAAAGTGATTAATGCTAATAATATGCGTGCCAAAAAAAATAGATAAATAAAACAGCATAACAAGAAGAATGACTCAAAACACAGCTGTATAAAGACCTACATCGCCCAGCTGAGGTTGATATCCTAGCATGACGTCATCTCGTATATGAAATGACAAAACTGTAAAAATCCAGTCTTGAATCAGTTCTCTTTCGGGCCGCTCGCCATTTTTAATATCGTCTTTCAATATTTTCTTTTGGTTTATTCTACTTTTATTTAATTTATTTTATACCAAGTAAGTTTTATCGTATTATTGTGAACTTATTTTAAGTTATTGCTTGTAAAAAGAACAATTTTAAGTTGATGTTTTTTATAAGCTTGTTCATTCATTTTATGACGTTTTTCAGTATGTTATTTTTGTTTTTATTCGTTCATTAAATGAATTTGTCGTGCATTAATTATTTAGAGTTGTAGAATCGAGTATTTATTAATAAATTTAAAAGATTATTGACTTAAATAATGTTAAATGTGCCCGTATAATAACTATTTTAATTCATTAGCCTTCCTTTATCTTGGTCAAAGGATGTTCTGCGTAGTTCCTTAAAAATTTGTTTTTATTAACCGTTATTTACAGTATTGTATTGTTTTTTATTTATTGTTCAAGTATTTATTATTAATTTGTTTACCAAGTTACATGTAAATCTTTGTAAACAAATCTATAATATAAAATTTAAGGTTTGTCCTTAACATTCCTGACGTATTATTTCCTGATTCGATAGTGAAATTTCTAACCAATTTTAGTCTTAATTATAATTATTTTATTATTTGTTAGATATTTTTTATACTTTGGCTGTTGAGTTTTTAAAATTGTCTGGTAGGTCAATGTATGTTTGATGAAGTATGGACAGGGTTGGGGATCTATTCAGGTTATTTGTTGCTGGGGACATGACATTCATAATGTTAAGAAGATTATAAACATTATGTAATTTCCTTAACCTTGCTGCATTTAAACTAATATTTCACATATTTATTTTTATGGATTTATTATTTGGTTGCAAATTTAAGTAGTACTTTATTGAATTAATTAATTGAGGAAGAATTCCTTACCCATAACTTGAGTTAATTATAGTTTAATACATGGCTAAAATCAGTTGACAGAGTGGGAAAATAGTGTTAAGGAACCAATGATTTGAAATGGTGGGTGTGTTTTAACATTCAGGAATAACCTCATTGGTTCCCTGGTATTATTTTCCCTCGCTGTCAACTGATTCTGACCGTGTGTTACCCTATATTATGTTCACACAGCATAATAAATCCCTGGGTTGTATTAAATACGTGTTAAAACTATGTGGAGGGAATTCAGTCAGATAGCTCTATGGAGATGGAATCTAGATCTATCCCCTGATGTACCTTTAGAGGCGATCATATTTGATATATAACCTTCTCGAAAAACTATTATTTCACTTAAATATTATCCTTTTTTTATAAAATAAATTTTCAATTTTTTTATTATTATACTAAGAAGAAATCACACTTTAATTAAATAAATTTTTTGTTTAAAACTCCCTTTTAACCGAAGTGAACCTTCCCAATAAAAGACGTGATGATTCAGCAGGATAAGTTAAGAAGTAATCTGACTCAATCGACTAAACAAATACAATGCATGAACTGGATCATAATAAATGCATATGAATTTAATCATCTTTAATACGATGTGTGTATGTATTAAATGACTCTTATTAGTCATTTTGAGAGTGAGAATAATGAAAGGTGAGGGAGAAGTCGATTCACTCCTCTTTTCTCCTCGATTCTCTCCTTTTTTTTCTTGAAAAGAAATAAACAAAAAAGTGCACGCATTTCATTTATTACTACTATGTCTGGCCAAGGTTTTGAGGAGAGTCAATTAATTTGTTATACTATTCCACTGTATTTATAGCTATATTGTATCAAATGATTAAGTAACATGTACTTATTATAGATGGCTGGAAGGAAGAAAGTTTTATTGAAAGTCATCATCCTGGGTGACACTGGTGTTGGTAAGACCTCCCTTATGAATCAGTATGTCAATAAGAAGTTCTCAAACCAGTACAAGGCTACTATTGGTGCTGATTTCCTTACCAAGGAAATAGCTGTTGATGATCGTACTGTAACTATGCAGGTTAGTTTTGGTTCAGAACTGCTAGATTAATATATATAACACTTTATAAAGTTGTTTCCGATGTCTCTCTACTTGCCTCACTCGCTCCTTAAGTATAACAAAGTAAGTTTTTAGTATAACAAAAAAAACCTAAAGCTAACAAAGCCCCTAACAAAAATTCCAAAACCTCTCACTAACAAAACACACATTTTTTTATATCAACCATTTCTGATTTTTTCCACATCTCTATCATAATTGCTGTAGCATACCTCATTCAGCCCTTCTCAAATATTTTCTGAAGTAGATTTTCATTCCGGTATTTTTGCTGCTTATTTTTTTATCTGGTTTCAACCCCCTAACACATTCCCAATCATCACTTATTAAATCGTGTAAAAAACATTTTCTATCAATAAATGTACCAAATAGTTCTTTAAAAAAACAAATTAATTTAATAATATTATTTGTATATTGTTTTTTGTGGCAATAAAGGAATTTTTAAGTTTGCGTCTTGGGTTTAATATTGTATTTATTAATTTAATTTAAATAAAATTAATTAAGATGAAAATGGGGTTAAAAGGGTTAAATACCATAAACATGTAAAATACCATAAACATGTAAAATACCATAGGGTCATTCCATATCGAATCAACTCAGGTAAAAACATGATATCTCCGATTTTAATACAACTTTGGCTGACAGATAGGTACCATAGAAGAAAGAAAAAATCCAGATTTTCGGCTCATTTAGCGGAGCCATATTGCCGCAGTAGGTCAGTGAATTTTCTTGACAACAAAAATGGGTGTATCTAAAATTCTGTGTGGGCTTAAAGCTCTTTCAAATAGATTCTACATACTTTTGGATAATTAGTTATAAGTTTTTATTATGAGCAAATATAAAATAAAAATGCTAATATCTCAAACTACCAATTTTTAAAAATTTTGGAAAAAAATCCTAAAAAGACCTTAAACTGTATGTAAAATGTCCACAAAGTTTTATTTTGGGACCGCCTTGGGATTGGACACAGTAGTGCATAACGTGTGTCAAGGTATGTCAAACTGTAAAAAGTCACTGTCTTTGCAATTTTTATTAATGGTAATGCGATTAATCTTAACTTTTTTACAGTTTTTTAGAGCCATACAGTTGATACAGCCATTTTTGTTGTAGTCAAAAAAATGTTGAAAAATCACATTTTTTGGAAAATTCACCACCCTACTGCAGCAATATGGCTGCACTAAATAAGCTGAAAGTCTAGATTTTTTCTTTCTTCTATGGTACCTACCTGTCAGCCAAGTTATATTAAAATCGATGACATCAAGTCCAAAAATGTACTTTTTTGTGTTGATTTGACATGGAATGACCCCATACATATGTTTTTAGGGTTAAATACCGTAAAAACAAATTTTTATGGTATTTGAAGAATAAGCTTTGGTTTTTTACAACTGAATTCGTATTGGCATAACTGGCAGGAATTTTTTGTTGCTGGATTTGGAGATACATCACCGGGGTAGGTAATTCTGTGGTCGTGGATCCTATGGTTATAATTTTTTATGTCCGAAAATCTAGCTGATATTAAGAGCATTTTTACATGACAATAAGGTCTGGTATTAATACTTATTTGTTATTATTTATAGATATGGGACACTGCTGGTCAAGAAAGATTCCAATCTCTGGGAGTTGCTTTCTACCGAGGTGCAGACTGTTGTGTCCTAGTGTTTGATGTCACAACCCCTCAGTCTTTCAAATCATTAGATAGTTGGAGAGATGAGTTCCTCATTCAGGCTTCTCCGAGGGACCCCGAGAACTTTCCCTTTGTAGTCCTGGGAAACAAGATTGATCTTGAAAATAGAGCTGTAAGTTTTCCCCTGCATTTATTATTACGAGATTGATGTTAATCTCAGTGTCTACACAGTATTAAGTACCTCAAGTTTTCCTTGTTCTTAAAAAGGGGTTTCCTTCAATTAGATAAAAACTTTTGGTGTCCATAATTAGACAAAGGGTTAGGTGAATATAAATGGCTTCTTTACTTGTGTTGAAAAGGAGTGCTTAACCATTAAAAACTCCAAATTTCAATTTAGTCCTGGGAGCATAAATGTGTGTTTCAATTGGGTTACTGTATCATATTAGCTAAGTTCATAGAGACATATAATTACTAGAGTAAGAATAGCCTATCCCAATACATGAAGCGGCCTGAAATTTGATTTTGGGCTCTGTATAACCACATTGAAATCTCCTCCGAGAATTTGTTAAGGTTATAATAAATCTATTATTATCGTACGAGCGAGAAGCCAAATAATTAATTTATCCTTAGTCTCACTTTTAAGTTTATAGAATTCACAATTTTTTTTAAATAAATTAAAAACAATGACTTTAATTCTATAAGTTAATAAGCTATAAAATTAAGCTATAGCCATTTCACCCAACACTGTGGGCATCATCAGGCTAATGAACTAAACACTACATTAACAACTAAAAAAAAAAACAAATAAAGCACATATACATAAGACTTGAATTAAATAATCACAAAATTAGCTAAAACTTAACTTTGTCAACAAATTCTTTTGTTGACTTTTTGAATTTGTTGACAAAGTTAAGTTTTAGCTAATTCTGTGATTATTTATTTGTTAATGTAGTGTTTAGTTTATTAGCCTGATGATGCCCACAGTGTTGGGTTGAAATGCATAGCTTAATTTAGCTTATTTAACTATCTTAGTCATTGTTTTTTAAATATGCCAAATATAATAATATTCAAATTATCAAACAATATAAATCAAACACCAATAATGATATTTGTGTTTTGATTTGTAATCCATCTACTCAAAGAATGTAATAGTAATAAGAATAAGAGAAGTTTTATTTCAGTACACATTTTAATAAATGCGTTGAAAATATCAATGTAAATTTCTTATTTTTATTACTTAAAATATGTCACGGGTGAAGTCACGGAACTAATATTTTCTTGTCCGAAATAATTAATTCCAGGACCATCTTTCTTCATCTATTTTCCTTCTACTATATAAGTTACTCTAATTTTGTTCTGTTTTATATTGTCGAAGGTGGCTGGTTACCTTTTCGATGTTTCAAAATCAACCATAGACCTCTCTAGTTAAAAAATATTTCTATGCCTAACTTAGTATACTTGGTAACCATTACTACTAACTCTAGATTGCTGTACATATTTTATGAAATTGCTCTACTAAAAGAGCTCAGCAATGGTGTTAATCTAAAAACAACATACCATACTTTGAAACATCGGCTAAAGAAGCCATCAACGTTGAACAGGCTTTCCAGACTATAGCCAAAAATGCTCTTGCTAGGGACAACGAAGTAAGTCTGTACGATGACTTCCCAGACCAGATCCGTTTGAATAACGAACAAAAACAACCATCCAGTGATCAGTGCTCTTGTTAACGCATCTAAGGTACAGTGTTGTGTTATACAATAAATGGGTTATTTCTGTATAAAATTAATGGAATATAGTTTATGATTTTTATTTGATATTATTTTAAGATCTTAACCAATCTATCTCTTATTAAAATTTATATAACTTAGTACAAAATTTGTTGAAAAGTCAATCCTGCCCAATCATTTAACGTAATCATTATCTGAGCCTAATTTTTTTGTTTCTCTGTATATTTATTTGTTTAGAGAATTAAATTTTCATACAAAATCTATTTTTTTTTTATTTCGGGCAGTTAAAACTTCTTTAAAAAATATTTTTATTGAAATTTGTTTAATAAATTAATAATTTCATTAATTTTATACTTTGACTCGGTACATAGAGTTAAAACAATCAGTTTAAGGAATCGTTACAAAAATTATCTTGCTTTATTTTTTAAATTAATTTTTTGTTGTGAAATGTTAACAAAAGAATTTTATATTTGTGGTTTATAGGTAGAGTTAAAATGCAGGAAGTCATGGGCTTGTTACTTGTCTAACCATAACAGCATAATTATTTGCTGAAAATAAGTTATGCATGTTTCTTTGTCATAAATTATTTGACAAAGATATTCAAAAGACGACCAAGATATTCTGTTGTTAATAAATTATTTGACAAAGATAGTCAAAAAATGACCAAGACATTCCTTAGTCAATAGTTTTTATCAATAAAGATGGTTCTTTTTCAATAGATGCTATTGACAAAAAATACTCTGGTTGTGGATTGCAACGAGTCCTTCTGTTTTTTTCACCTGAAAAAGTCAAATAATGAAGGCAACAGGTTGGTTTTAGACTAATAGACCCGTTACACTGATAAATCCATCATTTTAAATTTAATCAGAATTTTTGATTATAGTCCTTTTACTTTTGAGTTTAATTGAAAAATTGTTTAAGCAATTTTCTTTTAAATCTCAATATAGTGGGTTTTATTAATAATAATTTGAAAAAAATATAAATAATATAAATCGATAAATATAAAAACTTCACTTTTATTGGGATGTTTCTAAATTAAAACACACTATGTAATTTTTATTAGGATATTTCTTAATCAATTAATGAATATTATATCTTTTCTTTTTATTATAAATAATTATTGTATATAATATATATTTAATTTTTAAGAATTTGTACAGAATAATTTTACATTTATTATTAAACAAATTGATATGTATGGAATAAATCAAATTAATATGATTGTATACTATTGTTTTTCTTTGTTTATTTTTCGCAGAAATATCAACAGGTGTGTTTAGATGTATACAGATAATCTCATAGATCTAATCTATCAGATCTCTTAGATTTTCTATACCTAAACGCACCGATTATTTAAAAACGGAATGAAACTATTTTTATTTTTATATCATTGTATTATTTATAGTTGATCCAATTTATTAAGAATTTATGAAAGACAACAGTTATCTATGTTGATGGTTAGCTTAAAGACAATAAAGTTTTAAAAGGATCTAAAACATACTTGAGCAAAGTAATTTAAATTACAACTATATTGATACTCAGTTTTTCTTTTGCTTTTTCTTAATGGTCAAACAAAGCTATGTATTGTTTCTTATACCAAATAAACTTTAATTTATGGCTTTATTTGTGATATCTTCTTTCTTATCTATCATGTCAATAATATAATTTTGCTGATTTTTTTTTTATTATATTATATAGCTATGATTGTTTCGGTTTTTTAGCTTACTTTGCTATTTAAAAACATGATATCTCTTTTTTAATAAAATAAATACTCCCATAAATGATTACCGTGTAGATAGCCCTTTGTTATATCTATACTTAAACTATTTATACAACGTGAGTACACACTGGATTATTTCTCTAATAAGAGATAAATAATGGAAGTTTTTAGAGGTTTAATCTAGCCATAAAACTGTATTGACTCTAATTAACAATTATTGATTGTGGTTTAGTTTGTTTTAATTAATATCTGATGAATACAACACTGGATGTATTGTTATTATTAACATATTTAAAACATTTTGAAAATCAGTGCAATTATCAGTGACAATTCTACATTTAATAAATTAAATATATTTTTTTTATTTTATGATTTCTTCAATTCAGCAATCTTATCTTTTCTCTATTTCTGATTTTTGAAACCATCATAAACCTTATATTTGTTTATTTTGTTTTAACTGTGGTTGGGATTTATTTATGCTCTTTCATTCTCTTTAATTATATGTTATGATTTGTTATAATTTAATTAAACTAATTATATTTATTTACTATTATGTCTTAAGTACTATTATATTTGTAATATGGTGTATAAACCATAGAATAAATTAATATTTACCTTTTTTTAGTTGTTTTATTTAATTATAGTTGAATTTATTTAATATCCTTGTTAATTTTTTATTAGTTTATTATTATTTATATTTTACTTTTTACCATTATTTTATCTTCTAATCCTATCCAATCATACTTCCCATAATTAAAAAAATAATATTATGATGCAATTTCTTTGACGGTTGCTGGCACAGTTCTCAAAAAATTCAAGATCATAAACAGATCAGTAAAGCATCCCATGTTTTATAAATAACTGAAACAAGACGACATTATTCAGATCTCCTTTTATTTCTTGTGAACGAGTAACGCCAGGCGACAGTTAGACCATCTTTTGGCTGAGATAATTTGAGTTTCTACACATTTTATTCAGCATGAGAGTTACCTTACCTGTTGTGAACTTAAAAATAGTGAATTCTCAAAGGAAAAATGAGCTTATGTGATAGGATTTTACAAATGTTTTATTAGCAAATAAAATTATAAATTTTATCATTTGACTTATATAATGCTATGTAAGCAAATCACGTTTTTCGATTTATACATTTGGAAATTTAATAATATTGTGACAGTATGCCACTTACATAGACTAGTAATACAACAACAACTGTTGTTATCAGTAAGACAGGGCCGGAAAGCAGCCCCCCGCACTGAAACCTTGAAGTGGCCAAGATACCAAAGGTTTCTTTTTATTCATTTTTTTTGTCAGTGCACTTTGTTAAAATACTTTTGTGATCACTGAATTGGCTAATTTATTTTTTAGAAACAACAGTAACTCATTCCTTGTTCGTATATTTCCCTACTATATACTCATCTGTATTATATATTTTTGTGGCTATTAAATATCTTTTATCGTTTTAGTATAAAAGAAAACATTTTTACAATTCAACGAATTGTACAACTTAAGATCTTAAGTTTTGGATCACAATCTGAACTGACATTGAGAACATAAACACCTCAATTATTATTGATTTTAAATGTTTTATCTTTTTTGCTGCTTTAAAGTTACAAATGTTTTGAGTATTTAAAATATTTAGATTGGACATTCAACAGAGTTTTTATCCTTTTGCAGAAGGTTGGGTTGGAAACTTAAAAAAGAAATAAAATTAAGATACTTCTTAAGTGAAGTATCAAAAAATTTAAAAAAATATTGCTCCAAACACCTTCTTTTTGCTAGAAACAGATTTCGAGCCAAAAAAAGAAATTTTTGTTTGGGCTCCTTCAGAAAATTTGTGGGTGTTGCCCCTGGGAAAGTATTAAACAATAGATAAATTTCCCCTCCTATAAGATTTGAGGGCTCTAACCCCTCTCGGGGTTAAATGCCTGTTTAATCCCTAAAAACTAGTCAATCATAGAGGAATATACACCTGATCAGTGTAGTCAATAAACATTTCACTATCTATCTGGAGATAAAGTATATTACTTAACACTATTTGTTTATAACTTGCAATAGGAAACGTTTCGTTTGAAGGTAAGTTTTCCCCTACATTTAAGACCCGCATTGTTTTTGTTATTATTGTAAGCATGCACAGTTCCAAAGATTATGTATACTACACAGTATATATACATACTACAGTATGTATGGTATACTATATAATCCTTGCGCAGTTTGTATCAAGCATGTGCAGTTTATTTTTGGTGCATGTTTTGTGATGGATTCTTCTCTTTTTTTATCTTATTCATCACTTTGCTATATTGGCAAATGAACTTAGCGTCTCATCCTCTTTATTTAAGATTTTTAATTAATATTGAATATTTTATCTTTTTAATAAATATAAAACTATTAAGTACTCATCACTTTAATTTATTTAACAATTATCAAAACTTGGTTCAAAATAATCGTTCGGCGTTCCGGACTTCTTGCCCATTACTTCTTTCAATTTCAGTCCAGATAGTTTGAACTATCGATGCAGTGACCGAGATGATGAATATACTCAAACCAATCATCATCATGAATATATCTTTTATCATCCAGATATGCATATCATTGTACGATTACTGAAAAAGAATACTTCTATTTAGTAACTCATACCTGTATAGTCGTGATTAAAGAAAGCATAATAAAATGTATAGGAAATATTAATATCAAAAATTGTTACATAGAGGTAATTCTACTTGTAGAGGAACCTCTATAACAGGCCTGGGCAAACTTTTTCGGCAAGGGGCCACAATATTTTTACAGGTAGTCGCGGGCCGCACAACTTCTATTTTTAAGTATGCTAAACCCGCAACAAAAAACGTAACGTTGTGTAGTCAAAATCTGTACTTTACAGATTTCAAAAACAACGGAAATTTAACTTGGCTGTCAGGTATAATCAGAGAAGAAGTTCTTATTTTGCCTGCCTTCTCCAGGCCGCTTAGAATAACCAAAATGCGAGCGAAGTGAGCAGACAATTTCTATAAACAATTATCCCGAAAAAACAAATATTTTTTTGAATTTATTTGGTCATGGGCAAAGTTGATCCAAGAGCCAGGCCTAAAAAACGTTACTCATTTTGTTCTGTTGCAAACCAAATTTTTCCTTAAATATTTCATAAATGATACACAAATAGCGTAGTCAGCCATTCCAAAGCGGAAGGTTACACCTTTGATAGAGCAATCAAAATTTCAAAAAATCGTTAATTTTTTAGTTTCTTGGAAATAGGTTTTCTCCTAATTGTAGCATGAGAAAGTTGAATGGAACCCTTTTCAAGCTCTTGAAATTCCTAAAAAACAGTATTTCATTGTCAAAATTAAATAAGTACAATAGAGTAATAACGTTTTGAAAACAATTCAAAAACGCTAAAACATTTCCTATTTTGCAAAGAAATTCGCTAATTTGCACAAAGCAAAAGTGTTACTTTTTAGTGTTTTTTGTATCGGTCGTAACTTTGGTTGTACTTAATCAATTTCAATGCTTAAATACTCAAATTTTCAGGAATTTCATAAGCTTAAATTATAGTCCAGATTCTAGATTCAACTAACTCATGCCACCAATAGAAGAAAGCTTATTCCTAAACAACTAAAAATGAGAGATTTTTCAAACTTCTGAGTGCGTTTTTAAAGGATTTAGTCTCTGCTTTGGAATGGCAGTTTATAATTTTGACATATTTTAAGAATAGTTTGGTTTGAAACAGTACAAAATGAGTCATATTTTTCGGGTCTGGCTCTTGGACTATTAGGTATAATAGTAAGTAATAAATAATTATAATAGTTATTTATTCTGCACATGTATTTATAATTTTATTTTATTCCCCCGAATTTGCCCGCGGGCCACATAAAAATCCTTCGCGGGCCGCATGTGGCCCGCGGGCCGTAGTTTGCCAAGGCCTGCTCTATAATAACCTCTACTTGGTTATTTAGAGTTACCTAAATATTTTCTAGTATTTTTGAAGATGAGCACACATTTTGAATTAAAGACAAGTTGAATAGAATGGAAGTTATACAAAAGTACAATTTTCACAAAAAGGACGTTGTATATTGCAAATTAAATGATTACCTGTACATAAAGTTACTACGAATCTGAAGAGATATTCAAAGGATGTTCTCTTCTTTACAGATTCAATTTTTAAACCTAAGTTGTCTTCCCAGAGGATGACAACGATGGGATAACATTGAATTGGATACGAGGCATAAATAATTAGTATAAACAGGTATTGAATTGTTATACTTGCCCTGAAATTATACCATGTAGAATATTATGAATACAGCAGGGTGCAATGGGAGATAGATAGGAATATGATACATTGAGCAGTGGCGAGAAGCAATAAGAATATGGGCAAAACAGTTTTCATATTAGTAGAACTGTGGAGTGATCTAAATCAGTGGAAGATCTGTGAATTTCTATAAAAAAGAATAGAATCCTCTTTCCTCTAATGGATTAGGGGAGAACTTTTTCTTATATCCTTTGAAACAATTTTTATCTTTCCACTTATCATATTGTTATAATTTAAAAGTCAGCCTTCATTCCTCAATAGTCATCATCAGTGCCTATATGACAAACAAAACAATAATATATAAATAAATTGAACACTAGAGAGACTGCTAGTTTTTTCCCTTGTGCATTGTAAATATCTTTTAAAATCTGAATCTATTTTATACATCAAGTCTATGTTGGAGTATAAAACTTCATCATCTGCAATCATAATTCCTGTAGGCTAGATATTTCTGGATGTTCTTTTATAAATTTTTCCTGAACAAAATTAAAATACTTGATTATTTACTAAATATTACCACTGTCCCTGGGGTAAATTCAAATTAATACTTGCTTCAATATTACTTCCATACTTTAAATAGCCTGAAACCCCAATTACACAATAGATGGATACTACTATTATCATTCCTATGTTGTACAAGCCAAAGTATCCAAGATATTTTCTAGGCCTTTTCATATGTTCTTCTAGTGATAATACCTGTCAACGAGAAGGACATTTATCAAGTATTTGCCTCGCATGGTGCTCATGCTAAAAATATTATAAATACCTCTAACCACCCTTATGGGATTTTTCATATAAACTCACTTTTTTTTTAATTGATCATTTTCAATGGAAAATTATATTAAAGAGTTTATTACTTTTGAAATAAATATTTAACTCTGGTGCCAGTAGGGTTAGGGATCTTTAAATAATATAATGTTAATAATATTTTATTTCAGCATACATTTACATAAGTAACATGCTAAGTCATATAAAACATATAAAATCGATACTTAAAAAATTTTTTTTAAACAATATGTATTTGAACAAAAATAAACAATTTTACATATTACCATGATGTACTTAAAGTTATGCAAATACTACCCCCCATCTTTAGGGTAAAATCAGCCCTAAGCTGATGGGGGGGGGGGAGACCAGTCCATAGATCTGGTCGTTTTTTTTTAAAATAATAATCAATTATTTATACATTTTTATGATATAGATGAAATAATGTTTCAAATAGAATTGAGATGTTATAACTATAATACCTAAGATAATATAATATATAAGAATAAAGAAGTAACCTAATACCTAGTGACATTTTTTATTATTATATAAGACTAATTTATTATTTTTGAAATGGAGTTAATTAATTTATTTTATTTAAGTAATTAGTAATCTAGTAGAATTTTTTTGTATTATTAAAAGATTTTTTGGGGGTCATTTTAGTCTTTATTCTGTTCTGTTAGTAGTATGTCTTTACTTTAAGTTTATAGTTTTTGATAGTTAAGTCCTGTCTGAGTTGTTGAGTCAAACTGTTGTAAATAAGTGCTGCTTGATATTGCCAGTTGTGTTGTGCTGCTGTCGTTCGTCTGTAAGGTATTTTAATTTCAAACTTTATAAAAGAATGATATTAATCATAAAACTCTTGACTGTTTTGTTTTAGTTAAAATACTTATTTATCGAGTATTTGACATTGTATCCAAAGGACGTGGTACACAGAGTTTTTATCCCTCTTTGGGGATAAAATTACATTTTATGGGGCTGAGGTTGGACCCATGACTAGATTAAACACAGCAGTTGACACTGTGCTGGGTTTTAGGCGTGTACTAAATTAATCACTACACCATAAGCGACACGATCTGAATATAAACCTATTTTACAAATAATTATTGTTACTAATAAAATATGATTACTTGCCACACTTATAGCTTCAAGAGCAAATAAAACAGATCCAAAAAATAAAGGTATATTTCTAGGAACGCTTCCAACCATTTCATGATCTCCACTTATTAATGGCGTTTCTCCATAAATATAATATAGCAACGCTCCAAAACATGTAAATGTTAAGATGTCTGCTATTGCAGAAAATACCACCATGCCATGAAGGTTTGGTATGCAATTGATAAGAAATACTGGGATGAATGCTATCGCTTCGTAAGTAAGCACTGAATATTTTTTATCGTTGTTTAGTGCATGCAACTGTAAAAATTAAATTTATTTTATCATTTCGTTATAAGTAAATTTAATTTTTTTGTAGGATAACTTGTTCTTAAACTTTTACAATAACGAGGAGCAATCCACACCACATGATGATAATAGCAATATAGTTTTTAAATTAATAAAAACAAAGGATTGCTTTTTAATTTTCTTCAATAATACCTCAGGTATATAGCAAAATCATTGTGTTAGCATTCAAAATCCTTAATCGGCATCTGAATTATCCATCTCAGGTGTTTTAAAGACCTCCTGAGTGGTTTTTTCAAAGTTGTCTGTTTGTATGTGAGTTGAAGTGTTGAGGACAAAGAGACTAATACTATTAGAGGGAGTACATCAGGACCTGATTAACATGGCGATAAGGGGTCTGGAAGTAAGACAGTTTCCATAGGTGCCATACTGTACTTACCCCTACTATAGTCTCCCTAGAGAAAGAATAGATACTCCCCCACCCCTCTACAACTTCTATTGTAGCATGCATTCTACTGACGGTGGACATTTTTCAGTGATGCCACATTAAACCACTTTATTCAACACTAACAATTAAAGAATACAGGCAATAGTTAATAATTAAAACTTATTTTAAATTCATTTTACTTGATTTAAAACAAAATAGTCGAAATGCACCGTTACGGCACCTAGCTACCCAAGGAATGATAAGAACTGTTGTATCCTTTCTCTAATAGTTTTAGTCTCTTTGGTTAAGGATGATTGTAGCAGATCCGATAAGGTAAGGAATAATTCAGAGGTATCCTGTACCCGATTTTTTGTTTATACTATTAGACAGTTCTAGCTTTAATGTGTTGAGAAACATCCTCCTCAAAGAAGGGCATAGTAACAAAAAGAAAAAGTCTTCGGTTCTATAAAATAAATATATTTTAAGTTAAAATTATTTTGATCACATTTGGGCTTAAACTGTCTAAGCAGACATGTATTAAATTAAAATAAGTTAAGTAAACAGTGTAGTATTTAACAAAAACGACAAACAAAAGGTTGTTTCTTAGAACTAGAAGAATAGAACTTGCATGAGAAGTTCTATGGTTGAAAGAGGTCTCACTGCTGCAGCAGAGAGTTTTATTTATTTATTTACATACTTGAGGTTACTTTATAAGGCGGGGTCGAATATCCACGGCCTTCTAGAACGTTGGATCACCAACAAACTTTTTGTATAACTTTTTTTTCAGTAATTAGCCGGATTTGTGATAAATAAAGCCTATTTCCGTAATCTGCACGCTCTCAAAGAGTATTTACATTCACTCAACGATTTATTTTTAATCTAACTTGGTACATACATAACTACTGTTAGACGTCAATGTTAACAAATATGACATGTCAAAATATTGACGTCTAACAGTAGTTATGTATGTACCAAGTTAGATTAAAAATAAATCGTTGAGTGAATGTAAATACTCTTTGAGATTAACCAAAAGACCGTGCAGATTACGGAAATTGGTTTCATTTATCACAAATCCGGCTAATTACTGAAAATTTGGAAAAAAAAGTTATAAAAAAGTTTGTTGGTGATCCAACGTTCTAGAAGGCCGTGGATATTCGACCGCGCCTTATTACAAAGTATCTCAATTGTCAAAATTTGACAATGAAACGAAAAAAAGAAAAACAAATTGATTGTAAATTATTACACAAACAGCATAACTTGAATAACTAACTTGTTTAAAAATAAAAAAAAAACAGCATTACATGACAAACAATAAACATTTAGAGTGGGAATACTAAGTTATCAGCTAAAAACTCATTAACATTATAGTAGGCTTTCTCAAGCATCAATGTTTTAATGCTTTTTTTGAAAGTTTTGGGTGAAGTTCAACTATTGAAGCGGGTAATTTATTAAACCACCTTATTCCATTAAAATTTGGGGACTGATGTGATTTGTTGAGCCTACAAGTGGAAATATTGATGTTAGCAATATATCTAGTGCCATAATTGTGGTTCATAATATAATTGAACTCCCCTCATTATACTTTGCTTTAACGAACAACAATGAAAAAAATATAGGTTGAATGAAAAGTTAGAATGAGAAATCAAAACTTAATTACAGAATTGTTGAACTAAAAATTATTATAATATTGTTTATCAGTAAATTGTTAAGTTCTTACTTTATGGAGACATTCTGCTATGTACACCACATACACTGTGCATATTCCAAATGGATAAAGTAATAACAGCGTTCTTACCGTGTATCTGTAAATATTACAACTTTGTTATTAAGGTAAAGCGCAGGTGGAGTGTATTATAATAATCAATACGAAAAAGCCTCTCCACAAAGCTAATTTAATAAAATTCAAAACCGGCTTTCAACCTAAATGGTCATCATCAGTGCCATCATAGACTCACCTACATCTATATATTCTTCTCTCCGGCACTGATGATGACCGTTTAGGTTGAAAGCCGGATTTGAATTTTATTAAATTAACTTTGTGGAGAGGCTTTTTCATATTGATTATTATTAAAACTTTGGTTTCATACTTATAATATTGAATGGTAAAATCAATTAAATGAATTGATCGAATCAATTGATGAATCAATTGAATTTAGTATAAAATCACAGGATTAAAAGTCTATTTGTGAATACATAGATTCCAATCAGGGGGGTAGAATAAACCAGAAGAATTAATCCCTCAATTATTTTTGACAGGCTATCAACTAATCAAAACTTTGGCTACTTCTTAAAATCATTTTATCAGATTTTATAGAAATTTGTTCATTCATGTTTTAAATGAAAAGTGTATGATATCTTAAAACAAATATCAGTAGTAATAATTGAAAATGCGATTTTAAAAGAGACTTTCCTAGTATCAAGATGATTATACTTAAATAGTTTTCTGGAATTGAATGACTCTCTAGAGTACCTGCTTATGAAATTTTGTTAAGTTTAGCGCTAAAGTTTTAATGATTTTTAATTTTTTTTTTACAAAAAAATCATACAGTAAATTATAAATAAGATATATTTGGAATAACTGTGATATGTGGAGAAGAGAAGTTGTTGAAGCTATAAACTTACTTAAGTTTGATACACCTGAAAGTTAAGTAAGTAATAATAAATAAAAAGTTTCTTCATAGGATGATAAGTCTCTAGAGTTTGGAGAGATAATATCTCTCCAAACTATTTATGTTTTAGTTTTCTTTGTGTAATATGACGTATCAATCATCATTTAATATGATTTAAACAAGTAAAGATTTATTTATATATTTGATGATGACAAAGTAATTTGTTTGTAAAGCACTAAAGATGACCCCATATGACTTTATATGGAGATTTTTATATAAACTGACTTTTATCTATGGGAATTAATGTTTAAGTTTAATTATTTCAAGATTAAATATCCTTTATTTACCAGAGAACATAACTGTACACATCATTTATTTATAGCACTGTCATATCATATCACCATTTATTATAAGATAATAATATTACATTTTAGAGGCTTAGCATAATAGTAGTGTATAGCATAATAGCACTGTAGTCGTGTTAAAATAAAGACTGTGTATTTTAACACTTTAAAAGTATTAAGATACAAACTGTATATTGTATTATCATTTTTTTTTTATTAAAAGGCAACCCTGGTCTCAGATTTTTCAGTTCATTTTTTTAGAGAATAGTGTTTTCATCCATGATGTCCTATATTCCTGAAGATACCTCCCACAGTGGATGTGAAATGACGGATTCTTTATCTACACTGGAGGACCTAATCTTCATGACAACAACCGTGGAAACCGACACAATTTGAAATCATAATACTTGTGATAACAATATCATAATATTAATATATATATATATATATATATATATATATATATTATATATATATATATATTATAATATATATAAAAAATAAAATGCCCGTTTTAGGGCCTTTCGGCCATCAGGGATTCACCCTGCGGGAACCACCTCAGGTGGGTTGCATCTACTACACTCTAAGAATTAATTAAAGTTGGCGAAATCATTTTAATACAAATACTATTCATAAAATCTTAGAGCATAGCCCGGGCTGCGAACCCCGGACCTCCGGTGCCGAAATTGAACGATATATATATATATATATATATTTACGTCAATAAAATCTTGCTCATTGATAAATAAATTTTTGTCAAATTCTCTATTGAGTTAAGTTCGGAAGCGAGAGGGTGTTAACGGTCTTTTTATCACTCAGGATAGACATCTTCAGGAATTTAGGACAGTTGTCTATTAGCATAGAAATATTTAAAAGGCCGATTACTTCAAGCAAGAAGCAGTATTCTTATGAGCTCCTTCAAGAGTTACAATACGTATGCACTCTTCCATGGGTATGTGAGGCTTTTCTTGCATGACGCACACTTTATACATTGTTCTTATCTGTCGATAAAATTAAAGCAGTATGAATGTAAAGTGAAGTGATGTAGAGATTCATTGTAATCTTGGAAATGAAGAAATAATTATTTTATCTCCAGACAGTGTATAATGTAAAGTTTATTGACTAGTTTTTAGACAGTAAAGAAACACTTTTCACTCCCAAGGGAGAAAAAGTGTTTCCTATTATTGAGTTATTTTAGCCAATAATATCAATTTTTAGGGGAGTGGTATTCTCTAAATTTATACAGGAGACCGATAAATTTTTGTAATTTTCCAGGGCACCCCTAAAATTTATTAGGGGGACTCGACCACAAAAAAAATTTATTGGCTCAAAATCTGTTTCAGGTCAGGTCAAAAGAAGTAGTTTGGAGCAATAAATTTTTGTTTTGATTTTTCGGGGGCAGCACACCCAAAATTTATAAGGGGGGCCCAACCGAATTTTTTTTAAAAGCTCAAAATCCGTCTCAGGTCAAAAGAAGTTGTTAGGAACAATACATTTTTTTTGAGGCAGCACCCCCTAACTTTATAAGGGGGTCCGACACAAAAAAATAGAATAAAATACAACAAAACGTATTAAAATAAAATCAACGTCTGGAGATAAAATCTTGTATGCAACTTGGGAGTAAAATGCAATTTTCCTCCTCAGGTTCGCCTCGGGAGTTAATAGCCATAACTCTCTCGGCTTTGCCTCAGGAGTTAAACGCATAAAACCTTGGCTTTGCCTCGGGATTTAAATAGTTTAGTTCCCTCAGCTTACGCCTTAGGAACCAACTAACTGCTCAGGGAAATAATTGCATTCTTTGTTCCCTTGGTGCATAACTATTATATATGCGGGACAAGGTAAACTGACTTGCTCCAGTGAAGAAACGGTAAAATAAAAAAACAGGCCCGTCTAAAACAGCTTATTCTATGTGATTTGGATCACTGTGTCCCGTGCCTCCACTCAGTTTTTACATCAATTTAATGTAAACCTTAGAATTTTAGGTAAAATAATATTGTTGTTGTTTAGCCCTGGAGTATTTAACTAGACTGGGGGTTTTCTTACTCTACTCTATGATCCTGTAAATTCTATGACCTAATGGTTCAAAAATCTTATGACAAAGAGAAACACCTCTGTGGTCCTATACTATTAAGTTTATGGACTGCACTAAGTATTAAACAAGGGCAACAAATTATTGAAAACTGCAGACTTATTTCGAAATTATGCCAGAATAAATACTTGAGTTTTTAAGTAATATGATTAAGTAGGAATAATAAGTATAAATAGTAATAATACTTAAAGTAATACGTATAAGTAGGAATAATAAATATAAATAGTCATAATACTTATAAGTATAAGTAGGAATAATGAGTATAAATAGTAATAATACTTATCAATTATTAAGTAATAATACTTGAATAAATATTATTTTAAAATAGATAACTTCTGTCATCAATAATTTGTTGATCAGGTTTAAAGGAAATTCTTTATTAAGTAGATATAAGAGAATAATTGAGTGAATTATTAAAATATTTATACATACCAAGACGTGAGTTCCGTAAACAAGGAGTAAGACAACAGGAATACCAATAACCAGGGCAACTAGCCAACCTGCATTGTTTATAGCGCAAGGTAAATGAAGCACTCCTATCCCAAAACTCGACTTAACTAAATGAACCACAACTTCCCAGTCCCTTCAAATAATTGGATTGCATTAGTAAAACACAATACAATTTATTGATCAATCATAAGTCAATTATAGAATTGGTAGCTAAATGTATAAACAGTTCAAATAAAAGTTTGGTTTTAACAAAATCAATTGAAACCAGTTACAACTGAATCGGACCATCCCAAGTGGCTTAAACGGTATATGTACACACACACACACATATAATATATAATTATATATATATATATATATATATATATATATATATATATATATATATATATATATATATATATATATATATATATATATATATATATATTATACATAGTAATTATTTGACAAATTTAGTAAAATAGTCAAGGACTACTTATTTGATAATCCCTACTATAGTTTAAATGAATTTTTCAAAGATAACAAAAAAGCTATATTCAAGAAGTGAATATCTTAGTATTGTATATGTAATGACGAATGTATACCCCAAAAAGGGTCTTAAACATAATAAAGATTTTATTTATTTATATACGTATAAGTCAATGACGTTTATGTCACTCTCTAGCGGTGCTAGAGGGTGGGGAGGAAGTATAGAAGAGGGGCCCCAATCTCTTGTTTTACCTAGTGAGCCTACTGTCCCAGATAGACAGGACAAAAATGGTTCCCACAGATCCATAGTGGGGTAAGCAGGCTCGCAAAGGGGAAGGACTTCGAATAGCTTCTTATTGTCTCAATTGGTGAATAATAACTTAAATGATTAAAAAGAAGGTTTTTTACTACACAGTGGGTTAAAATAATTTGTCAGGGACACATATATCTTGTATATGTATATATATATATTATATATATATATATATATATAATATATATATATATATATATATATAATATATATATATTATAATATATATATATATATATATATATATATAATATATATGTGTTTAATTTGGCCCTGGGGGCTATAGCGAGCTTCACAAGCCTGCGAGGTGATAAAAATTTGATAAGTCCAAGGTGAAATGCTATGTAACAACAAGTAATAATAACTAAGGATATTTTTTTTTCAGTTTCATTTTTCAAAAATTGACTGCTTTATCTCAATCTTTAATATTATTATTTTTATGAAGTAATAAAGTCTAGAGAGTTTAATTCAAAACTATTTAATATACCAATATAATTTAATAAACCAACCAATAAGGAGAGACTATAATAGATATTTTATAATAAACTTACGATACTGATTTACCAGTTATATCTCTATTAGCATATGGATCATAGCCAGTGCTGCAATAAAAGAAAGTGCTGAATTAAAAGCTGTTAGCCAGTCATACATCAGCAAGCTTTGCTGCATGAATAAAATTATCCCTTAAAAAAGTTTTTACCCATGTGTCAAAAGATCAATTGTCTCCATAGCTATCAATGGGCAAAAAGCAGAGAAGGCAAGAAAACAATTTTAAGCAAAAAATAAAGATATAGGTAAAATATTTGGTTTGCTAAAATGGGGGCTACATGATGACCAAGCTGGATTATTGGAAACCACACTTAGGTCTTATTTGAAAAGGAATATTTCCATCTTTTGGGCACTTCTTGGGGCCTAATTCAGTAAAGGTAACAATTCAGTTTCTGGTACCAGTGGATTGTTACACTAGTTATTGTGGTCGAAGTACAATCACTGGATTGTGTCAAGAGTTATTGTGGTTAAAGTTGGCGAAATCTTTTTACAACAAATTCTATTCATAAAAACTGAGAGCATAGCCCGGGCTGTGAACCCCGGACCTCCGGTGCCAAAGTCCAATATTATAGTACCGTGGCTAAGGAGGCAGATATGTAATCATCAAAGTATTATGAAATAAAATTTCAAAAAACCAATTCTCTTCGAAAATGAAAGATACATTTTTGCCCAAAAGAAGAAAAAATTGTTATTGTTTTGTATGAATTTTCGTCACAAAAAATAACCTTATCAATGACAGGCAACAAGACTTTTGTAAAAACCTCTGCTACAATAAATCAAGGTGCTTAAGTGGCCAAAAATGTCTTCATTTGACATTGGCACTCAAATTAATAGCCCAAAATACGTGAGTTAAGTCACTTGTTGATTCTACTCCACTATACATCTAAGGAAGTACACTTGTAATAATAATTAATTAAATTCCATGTAAAATTTATCTTACCTCATGGTTCTTTACTATTTGATAGCACTTTTATATTTTTAGGACATATCTTTTTTAACTTCAAGAGTCATATTTTTCTCCCATATCCAACTATAAAATCATACTTATATTTCATTATTTCTCTTATATGTTATGACAATTATTTTTTTTTTATTATTAAAAAAATAATGAAAGCTAAGTGTATCGTGGAATAGAATTAACAAGGGGCTTAACTCACATATGTGGGGCTGTCGATACAACTGCAAATATAAAAAAAAAAGAAAATTTAGGCCACTATGGCTACTTTTTGAGATTATTGTAGAGGAGGATAAGTCAATGTCATATTGCCTTTCATTGATAAAAGTAACTTCGTGGGATTAAAATTCAAACAAAACAACAACAAAAATATAAAACAACACAGAGGGTTTGTTTATATGACATTTAACATTCTTCTGCCAATTACAGAGTAGAAGCCATTTTTAAAATATTGAGATAATTTTATTCTTTTTAAAAAATCAATTTTTAGAAAACTCGTACTAGATTTTTTACTTGTTATTCTATTTTCACTTTCTATTCCACTGTAGCTAAGGGTTATCAACTGTTTAAGTTGATGGTGCATTCAGTATCTTAAGGGCTAAGTTGTAACTTTCAACTGCCATTAATTTCTATAATAAATCAGTTGGGAATGAATTGATTAAATGTAAAAAACAAAAACTACTTGAGATTTTCAAATGTTAAGTGAGCCTGTTATTTTCCTAATTATAAACATAAACTTTTTGAATTAAATAGAACAAAAAACTTTTAAAATATATTTATTTCTTTAAGTTATAATATAAAGCAAACTTAAATATTACTTTATAACAATCTTTCAAAAATAAAATATTTTACATACAATAAAGTACACAAACTGCATACACAATAAAAGCCTTTATAAATTGAGTACGAATAATATCAATTAAAGAAATAAAAACTTCCATTAAAAATGAAAGATTATTTTGGTATGCATCACCAAGAAAGAATCAGACCGCAAATATATAATGCAAGGAATAATAATAAAAATAATTTGAGCCATTTATATCTTGGTTGATACTTAAAATTAAGGAAGTAACAAATTCAATTAGATATATTCCAGAAGTGAATGAGACTTATACAATATTTAGCGAATACAAAATTTTAAGTAAGTGGATTAACAAATAAAATATTTTATCTATTCCTTGTGTTGCAAGTTCTATAAACAGTCTCGTTAACTCACACTGTAAATGCTATTTCCCTCTCTAGGGAATAGTTGCAGCATATCACATAGGCAGACATACGAATTAAATATATTGATATTTGCATTGGTTAAATGAGGAACCAAAGAGAGGATGGTGGTTTTTTACTATTTAACCAATCTTGTGTCTATCCATACTCCAACTCCACCGTTGTCTACTCTATCTTAATACTCTGTATAATATTAATTACTTTATAAATTCATAATATAGTATTATCATTAACTTTTTTTAAAACTCGCAGTGAATACTTCCATTATCTATAAATAAATAAATCAAGTTTGTCTTTCCACAGATGATTTATTATTATAAAATAAAGCCAGCTTTCAACCTGAACGGTCATCATCAGTGCCTAGAACCCAATAAATTAGAAGAATAAAAAATAAGAAGTCAAAAACTAAAATAACAAAACAAAAATGTACAAAAAACTTATAAAATAAATGAAAAAAGAAGGAAAACCGGCTAAAAAAGTAATCTAGACTCATCTCACCGGTAATTTATTTCCTTCTTTTTTCATTTATTTTATAAGTTTTTTGTATATTTTTGTTTTGTTATTTTAGTTTTTGACTTCTTATTTTTTATTCTTCTAATTTATTGGGTTCTAGGCACTGATGATGACCGTTCAGGTTGAAAGCTGGCTTTGTTTTATAATAATAAATCATCTGTGGAAAGACAAACTTTATTTATTTATAAGCTTATTCCACATCTCAGTATTTATCGGACCTTCCATTATCTTATTTTTATAATATTTGTTTATCTAAGTTAACTTTAGTAGATAAAATTAAATATGCAGCGGGGATAG
The DNA here is from genome assembly GCA_018340805.1 of Microvelia longipes. Classification (NCBI taxonomy): domain Eukaryota; kingdom Metazoa; phylum Arthropoda; class Insecta; order Hemiptera; family Veliidae; genus Microvelia; species Microvelia longipes. The sequence continues at coordinate 56,137,278 of JACMZG010001908.1, forward strand.
GCAATTTCAGTTTCTGTATTATCTCCCTAAGCAGAGCCTTGGAAGCCAAAATGTGAATAATTTCCCTTGGCAAGCTAACTAGTTCATCTCCCTTAGCCTCTCAGCTTTGGGAGGTAATGAAGTTTTCTCCTTTAGCTTAGTCTGAGGAAGAAACTTCCATAAGCAGAAAAACATTCTTCCATCCCTTTTTGGAAACCAATAATGGAAAGGAGGAAATATTCAACAAGTGTTTTTACAGACAAAGAAAACAATAAATAACCTGCCACATCAACATTTTTTGGTTGACACAGCTCTCTAAAGCCTACATGGTACAATTATACTGCACTTTCTCGTTATGAGAGCAGAACAAAGTGATTATTATATCAGACACTCTTTTGACAACACTGTTGGTATTTTTTTTTCAAACTATAAATAAATAAATAACAGTTTCTAGCATAAATTTTCCATTTGAAAATTAAAATAAATAAAATAAAAAATGCAGGCCATCTAATTTTCAAGCCAACAGCTATTCTTAAAAATCTCTTATTAATATTTTAAATGTATTAGTTAATCATATGAAAACTATTAATGAAAATTAAGAGCATGATTTTGAGTACAGATAATGGACTTCAGCAGAGCAAAAAGTTGCCAATGACCAACAATTTTAAAAATAGTATTTTAAATTTAAAATAAGTGTTAGATATTTTCTTATCTCTTATTAATGGACCTAAAGTCAATAAGTTACTAAAATTGTTAAATATACTTACTTTAATTTGGCAAAATATACTTTTTATAATATTAACCTTTTAGAAGAATTTCAAATGATAAGATTTTACACAGCCCATTTTAAATTTGGTTCTATGTTGACTATCGAGGAAACTAAACCATACAAAGAGAAGTTATGCTTCTAATCCCTAATTTATGTTTTACAGGAATTGATACCAGTATTTAGAAAATATGTAAAAGGGTTTATTAAGAATTTGGTATAATTTCAAATACTGACAAAAAAAAATGGAAAAATATTTTTAAGCAAACTTCAATAAAAAAGGCAAAGTAGATATTTGCTATTAAAGTCATAAACAGACTTCAAATGACAAGGGCACTATGATACTTCACTCTTACATTTTCTTCCTAGCCTATTCAAGGTTTAGAAAATAAATAAAAATCTTGGATCTTGAAATCTTTTCCAAGATTTAAGAAAATGGTTACCATGAAGTTAATCTCCTGATTACCACAATCCTCTAATGTTTTAAAAAGTTACCATGGATCGAAATTGAATTCTAATCTAAGGGTCTGTTGGTGAGAGTGAACCGATCCATTTGAATGGGTCAGTGTCATGAGGGCCATTTTACCCCAATCACTTAAGTGACCAGAGTTATATTGGGAAACTATTTTTGGTCTTTTCTTAAGATCAGTGAACAGTTAACCTCACTGTTAACTATTTACTGTAAGATCTTTTTAATCAACAGCATGCTTGACTTTTATTTATGTATAGATATATTCGCCTTTACTTTTAAAGATTGACCATCGACAAACAATTATTATTTTTAATAATTATTTATAAGTAATTATACAAAAAATTATTATGATAAGGATAAAAATGTCTGAAAACGGCCTTTTGATCAGATGGATCTGATTGGTTCACACTCGCGAAAGTACCTTGAATTGTTGGAATAAAATTTATCTTATGTTCAAATTCAGCAGACTCATGATAAAATAATAATATTTAACTAATTTAGCTCCTTTGCTTTATATTTACATTTTATATTATTAGAAACGAACAACAAATAACATTGAATAAATAAATAATTAAATTTTATCAATATTATTTAGTAAAAAGCTTTTTTAAAGTGCTTGTCAATCTAGCAATGTGAAAGAGTTTTTCCACTTTAATGAAAAAAATTTAAGAAATGTTTTTTTTTGTAGAATTCCATAATTACTTCATAGGGAAAGATCAACTTTAATTCTACAATAAGTTTAAAAAAGGAACTATATATTTTAATCCATTTGGATCATCTTCAAGATAGTCCATTAGTCAAAAAAAAGATCATCTTTTTTATTGGTTAGTTTTATTTATATATTTATTATTAGTTCTTTGCTAATAGTCATTAAAGAAATAATTATGGAAAATTGAAAGTGAGGAGAGATTGTTTACACATTGATTAATAGAAACTGGTAAAACATTTAAGTTGTTCAAACCACAATTTTCCATTCAAATTGTTTGGAAAATATGCATGCCAATATTGACATAAAACAAACGGAAATGGTAGTTAAGTGCTAAGCATGTATTAATCGACAGTCAGAACGGTCAGAAAACATAAGATAATTGGAAGGTATGGTGAGATTTAATCTTCTTATGACATTGTTTACATGAATAAAAATTGGCCCATATCATAGGAAATTAAAAGTTTAAGACTAATATGAGCAAATTCGGTAAATAGTGCACTTCAGCACTGACTTAGAGTGTAACTTTAAGTTTTAGTAAATCGCGATAAATATTGTGATGCAAAATTTATTTGTAGTTGATTTTTCATCACAAAATGCAGCAAAATCATCTTAAAAGTTAAGTAATATGACAAATCATTTTATTTTTTATTTACATGATTATTGTGCGTAATAATCTAGTCATGCAGCTTAAAGTATTTTTTCTCAAAATTGGAATCCAGCTATTTCAGTTTAAACAGTAGATTATTATTAATTATTTTACGGACATCTAATATTCTCACTACATCATGGATCTGTAGTATAATTTAAGTTATTTGCAATAGACTTAAATTATACAATAGATAAAAAAATCATTATGTACAATAAATATCCATCAAAATTGAAAGTACACAATGAAAAGATAAATCAATACCTCTTAATTTTAAATCACTTTAAAATAGCTTCACTAAAGATTGAAAAATAGCTAATCTACGATCTAATGTTTACTACAAAGTTCAATGGCAGTGATCATTATGTTACACATTTTAATGTAAATTATACATTCATTTTTAATTAATTTTCTAGTGAATTACATCAATTAAAAAAGAATGTTTTACATAAAGAAACAAAAATAGTATAAGACAAGTAACATGAATAAAATAAATTCCAATATTAAATAAAAATCTGATGATTTAGTTTATTAATTTTTCTCTTTTTATAAATTGAATATTGTTTAACGATAGAAACAAGAAGAACATTTTTATTTATTCAGTTTTTCATTTATTTGTTAATACACATTTGTTGGGGTAGTTAAATGCTTTTAAAGGTCAGTCCCATAGAAATATATTACTAGAGGGGGCATACCCTATAACAATACTTTAAGAGGTTTGAAACATCTTAAAGGGGCTCTGTGTAACATTATTGAAACCACCTCAAAGAGTAAGTTGAGGTTACAATAAAACAATCAATGTAGGCTTTTCACTATTGGTTTGTGTTTTGATTTTTATTAAAAACATTCTATTCCAGTAATTTTTTTCTGTTCATTTGATTATAATGATAATTGAAAGTTTTGAGGTTACTTTTTAGATGTTTTAAAATACAACTCTAGTAATAAATCTCTATGATGCCACAATACACTTTAACATTCCAGAAATGCTATACAAATATTTTATAGATGTGTCTTTCAAATTTGCATATTTATCTAAATTTAATGTAATATTATACTTGTGAAAATATTGCATGTAGAAGATTTAGGTCTTCAGGTGGCGACAGCGTCAATGTAGATGAAGAATCCGACGTTTCGCTTCCACTGTGGGAGGCATCTTCAGGGATGTAGGACATCATGGATAGAAACACAATGCTCAACAAAACTGAACTGAAGACCTAAATCTTCATGACAATAACTTCATAAGCAGTATATTAATATCGCATATAATATTTAATGTTATATAAATAACATTAAGAACGTAAGGCATGGCGTACTTGGCCTAATTGCCTTATACACAGTACAGAATGCAGTTCAGGTCGGAATATCATATGCTTCCTTTTAACGATCATTATAATTAGCTAAATCATTTTTTTTAAATCTTAGAATAATGAAATTATCATAAATGTAAGAAATACATTAAAATTGAAATACAATATATTCAACGATGCCATTTATTAATTATAAAGAAATATTTAATAATTTCAACATTTAAAAAATCCTTTTTAAACAAAATAAAGAAACTACAAAAGGAATTAAATCCCTTTGAAAATCTAACAACATTAATATAACAAGAACATATAATATTCACCAACCACACCAATATAACAGACTTTTAAAATGCTTTTTAATATTTACAATTGGTATCTGTTTTTATTCACCAAATTGGTTATGTGGAACCAAATTATTGTTTTTTTTGCAATTTTCTAAATAAAGTCCAATTTTTGGAATTAAAAAGAATCAGGCACAAAAAGGGAGACAATATTATTTTTGTTTGCTTTCTGTAGTTTTTATAGTTTGCAGATAAAAGTATTAGCTTGATGATGCCCACAGCACTGGGTGAAACGATCATAGATAGCATAACTATATTTCTCAATTTTCTAGTAGATTTGAAGTTATTAATTTTAATGTTTTTAAAATGTGTGAAATTAACTTCAAGGAGAGATTAAGGGAAAATCACTCAGTCTTAATTCTTCTTAAAAAAAACCAGAAAGCGGATCATTAAACCTGACTGGTTTTTCAATTAGCAGCAATCTATCTTTAACCATTAATCCTGAAACATTAACTTTCACCTTTACCCTAAAGTTAGTTCTTTATTGAATTTAAACCTCTTTCGTGACATTTCATTCACTGCTCCATTTCCCATTCATCATGCATAAAATAAAGTCGGTTCTGCCAAAACTAATTTGGTAAATAAAAACCAAATTCCAAACATGAGTATACTTAACTTTGCAAAAAAAGTAAAAGTAAAAATTAAAAAAATTATAAATAGATACAATAAGAGCTTTTATCTCAAGAAACATGTAAGTGAATTACTATGAGTAAATATTGTATAAAGCACTTCATCTTGCGGTTGTGAACACATTGTCTTTGTAAAAATTGGCAGTCTTCAGCATTTAAACTAGTTGAAGTAATTCTTAAAGACAATAGAGAGTTAATCAACTCTTTACACTTTGTCCATTATATCTAGGGTGACCTCAAACATACTGTGGTAAGAGACAGCTCAACAATGCTAACTTATTAATCAATGAAAAAAGCCTCTCTTTAGTGCCAATAAAAATAAAAATAATTCACATTCAATTTAAGTAAGAGTTTTTTTCAATTAAAATAATTTAAGACACATGGACCTCTATGTGAAACATTAGGAATTAATGTTACATCTGAACGCAAGAAGTTCAGATATAATGGACAAAGTATTTACAAATCTAACTTTGCCAGAGCTCAGCACTGTTTCTTGATAACATTGATAACAGAGGGTGGCTCTTTAAAGGCTCTCATGGAAAGAAATTGATTTTAATAAATTTTATTTTTAAATATTTTATCAATGTATTAATAAAACATTATTATTTTATGATAATGTAAACACTCATAATTGAGATGCATTGGATTAAAAACATAAAAACATAGTTTTTCCATGCTAAAAACTATTCTGATCACCCTTTCGTTTCAAAGCCATTGCATGTGTTATCAAGCAAACAGCTTGCTAATAGATAAACTAATTTTTCTTGCCAAAGCCTGAACTAAGTTTTATCTTCTTTTTGACAAAACGCCACAAATGGCTTATACTCTATTTTAAGATCGAATAAGGCCTATTAAATGTAACATTTGAGATTCATTTGGTTCACTGAAATGATGCGATAATGTCATTAATACTTGTTATGGTTCCAATAAATAACGCTAATACACCAAAAACTATTAATATTAAATCCTTCCATAGAATGTATTTGCCAGGGCCGAGGTTATCCGGCCAAAGAACACAGATTTCCATGAAAGCAGGAAATGCGATTCCGAGTGCAGAAAGACATAGTGCTCCAAATAATGATATAAATAATCCCAATCTAGGAATAGCCACAGCAAATGCAACTGAAAATTCAAAGGAAAGTATCATTAAAATTAAAAAGGTTGTATTTACCGCAAGTTGAAGATGCAATCGAAGAATCAGCTACCGTCGATACTTGTTGTTGGATATAAATATCCGATATTTATATCCAACAGCAAGTATCGACGGTAGCTGATTCTTCGAAAGTATCATTACTAAACTAAAAAAAATGAGAAAAGCCTACATGGCTATTATTTGTTAATCTTAACTTTGTATAGGTCAACGGTTCTCAACCTTTTTTCACTTGTCATCCCCTTTTGAATTCTTAAATTTTCCATCGCCCCCTCCCTTTTGTGAGGAGGGGAGGTATACATTTTTAAAGAGGATTATGTGCATAATCATATAATATACCAAGGAAGTTAAATTTTAAAGATGTTGTGAACTATTTCTTATATTTGCAGTTAAAGCCAATGAAAAGAAGTCACAAAAGAAAGTCACTATTTTACAAGGGTGTGTTTTTGCTTCTCCCTAAAAATTGACATTAAACATATAAATGTTCAAAAATATTGAAGAAATCCCTTTTCTGTATTCAGTACTGTAGCAGTATTTTTCATAATGGGTTCCCTCTTGCAAGTTTAGCAAACCCATGCTTCAAATTTTAATTAAATGCTTGTAAAGCAATGACAAACAAGACATCATGTGAGGAAAACGAGCCGATTTGTTTTGATTTCTAATTTGAATAAGTGTAATATATAATCCATCCATTATTAAAAAAGACTATTAATACTTACACGTTACAATCACAACTACTGTTCTGATAAAATTTTCAATAAGTAGTTTATTTTTATGATTTTCAAATCTTTTCTTCAAGTAGCATCCCCATATTATTTCTACAGGAACGTAGCACTGGAGAGCATATGAAATAAAAATAGCAATCGCAAACAGTATGTTCACAATCTGAGCCAAACTGGAATCAAATACAATCCATTAGAGAAAAAGGAACATTGTATAAAAATAGAATTATTAATTATAAGTTAGAATAATATGTGCTTGAAATATGAGGAGCCATATGCCACACTGAAATTATTCAAAAGAATAATTTTAGCAATTCATCTAACATGATTTCTTCAATGACTTTCTGTATCAATGAATAGTTGATATTGGTTTATTTTATAATAAATGTCATCCAGTAAAATGGAGTTCTATAAAAAGATCTTTCGCTTATTAATAAACTGGTTTTATATATTTTATTTTTAATTTTATTTGACTTTACATTTCTTATTGGGAAACAAATATGCAACAGTAAGCTACTAAATAAATTTTTAATCAATAAGTTAGAGTAAATCTTACATCTGACTATTATCCAAGTTTAATGTAATACTACCCAACGCCTCATTGCCGTATGTAATATAACCAAAGAATCCAACAAACACATACAGGAAAACAATAATAACCATTCCTATGTTAAGAACACCAAACGTTCCCCCAAATGATTTTGGCGTTGCCATATTATTCTCTAATGCTATGATCTGAAAAAAAATTATCCTTATTATAACATATGAAATTTATTATGTATCAATATGTAACAGATGCATATCTAAGAAATTTCTATAGAGGTAAATGACAGTATGCAAACAAATGCCTGCAGTAAGTAGGCATTTGTGCAGAAAAATCTCTGCAATATGTAGGCATTTGTGCAGACAAATCTCTCCAGTATGTAGGCATTTGTGCAGAAAAATCTCTGCAGTATGTAGATAAATACCTCCAGTAAATAGACAAATACCTGAAGTATATGGAATACAAAGGAATTGTGTTAGGGTTAATTTATCAAATTGCTCTTTTCTTTTCAAATTTTAAATGTAAAAAATTATAATACAGTCAAATTGAAGTGATGGATTTAAGAGTTACAACATTAAGATAAAAATTGATAAATTGTAAACGGACCTAGGTCCTTTTACAAAATGCAATAAAATATTACAGAAGTCTGATTAACTATTCTTCAAATACACAAAATACAAAGATAATTACATCGATAATCAATAAAATAAGAGAAAAATGTTTTTAAATAAAAATCATTTTATGTAGGAATAAGTCTAACTGAATCTGAAACGCAAACTAAATTTTCTTAAATAGAACCCATAATCTTATAAATGACAAAGTACTCACCACACCAACAGCTTCCAAGGCAAATAAAGTTGTACCAACATATAAAATATAATTCCTAGCTAATCCAAAATTATGTCTTTCTTTTTCAAAAGTTTCCCAGTCTGGCATATTAGAAAAGACATAGTACATAACTATACCGATACCAACAAACATAATGACGTTGGCTAATTGTGAAAAAGGTGCTAATATCTTTAAATTTCTAATAAAATTTAAAAGTATTAAAGGTAAAAGAAGTATGCACATCCATATTCTGTCATCAATTGGAGTCCAGTAAAAATCAGCTACCTAAAAAAATAAACAAACACTATAAATAAACCAAAGAATATAATAGTTATAGAATGTCGGAAGGTATACAAGATAATCAGTCAGAAGGTGGGGGTGAAATGAGTGCTGGCATCTAGTGGTAGCTTTGTAACTAACTCTCCTTACCATAACATTCTTCCCACTTTTCTAAGTTAGTATTACAAAATTAGATTGTTTTTTATTGAAATTTGTCATTATTATATAAAGCAAATATTTGAATTAATCAGTTTTGAGCAAAAAGTAGTTTGCAGGATATAAAATGACAGTGGCACATTCTCATAGTTGGCATGAAGAAACTATCATATTCCACGCTAGCACTCCTGTTAACTGGTTTAGGAACTAACCTTTTCTAGTCCGAAGCAATAAATCTCAGGACCACGTTTCTTTATATATATTCTTTGAAATAAACAAAAAATAAAAAGGATATTATTTTTCGGACACTAGATGGGATGGAATAAATTCAAACAAATTACTTCATATTTTTTTTTATATTGAATGTTTACATTGAAGTCAAAAAGAATAGTGACAAAACAGGTATTCTTTAAACATGTATATGCCTTGTGAATCTAAATAAAGACAAAATATTGTTTTTGATTAAGTAATTTGTTTGAATTTATTCCGTCCCATCTAGTGTCCAAAAAATAATATGCATAAAACAAAATGCATGGATACTCATACTAAAAATAATAAAAAGGATTTTTTAATTTTTTTTTAAAGGATTTACTTTTATAACGCACTAGTTTATAATTAGGACAAGAATGATGATACAATTGATTCTTAAGGATTTTCTAGAGAAAAAATTTTACTGACATGACAATTTTAAATGATTACAAAAGTTATTTTTCAGAAAGATTATTTTTTGTTTTTAAGATTCTCCAAGAAGAAAAGACTTGAAGTTTTTATCAAGTGGAAAACTCTTGAGTTCATTAGGGAGTCTATTTCAAAGTCATCTATACTTAACTTTTCATCTTACACCCTCACTTTCCTTTCAGGTTCTAGTCAGTAACAAGTGTATTTAGACATTCATATTATTTTTTTCTTTTATACACATACATAATATTAATGTTAACATACTTTTAGATCACTTTGATTTTATTTAATTTGGACCAGAAAATTACAGGCTTTTCCTACATTTGGGTTAGATGTATTTTTAATCAAAACCTAAAAAAATATCAAAATAATTACAGTATTTTTTAGTTATTCTGAATTGATTTTCCCTAAGCTATATGAGATACAACAAGGTAAGTTATGAATAACCTGATAGCGCTAAAACATTTAAGAAAAAAGATTATAAAGATCTAAAAGACTAATTAGACCAAGAGCCCAGAGGTGTTTTGTTAATAAAAGGTGTAATGGCTAGAACCGGTCTCAATTTTTCGTAAATACCTTCCTGAACAAGGATCTGCAATTCTGCCGACTCGTATCAGATGAGTGTCCCAGGCAGAACCTTTGACCCCTAAAGTGCGTTCTGCCTGGGTCACCCATCCGATACGAGTCAGCAGAATTGCAGATCCTTGTTCAGGAAGGTATTTACGAAAAATTGAGACCGGTTCCAGCCATTACACTTTTTTATTAACAAAACACCCCTGGGCTCTTGGTCTAAATTGATTCATTTTCAGGAGTACAATTAAATTTTGTAATTTTCTAAAAGTTTAAACCACATCATTAGACCACTTAGAGGCCAACCTAGAACCGACAAAAGTTTAGGAGTACACTAAAGGCACTTATTAATCCCAGTTTTTATAAATTAAAAACTATTTATGTTTGTTATCAACATTTTCCAAATTTAGTTGGCACATGTCTTAAAATAATATCACAGAGTTCTAACATGTGCCTGTACTAAATGTGACTGAATACATTTTTCACATTTTTAAAACTTTTGGCCGGGTCAAGTTGGGTCCTTAATTCATGCCCACTAATAATCAGGTCTACCAGATTAACTATTTGGATCTTTAGCAGAATGCAAATGAGTCATTGTATTAGTGATGATAATTCTTTTTCCAAGATTTATAAAAACAGAGGAACATATTTACCTTTTTAATATTTGTAGCAACAAATACAATATAAACACAGCATATGCCAATTTGGTATACTATAAGGAATGTGTCCACCAGTACACTGGAAACAATAAACACAATTATAAGATGACCTGATAAACAAACTTGAACTACTTTATAAGTAGGTAGAGTGGAAAAAATCTGAGCATTAAAAGAACAAATTTGTTAACTTTTATGAGGTCTAGAGATAGCAGGATAGGCAGCAGCATTGACTTCCTGAAGTTGGCAACCATGATTGATAATGAAGTCGGCTATCCCCCTTGATTTCCAAATAAACCCTATCTGGGTTTATTGTAACCCATATAAATTTGTTCAAATTTATAATAAAGCAAAATAATAAATGATAATCACATAAAATAGATAATCATATATATTATTATAAATTGTTCTTATCATGAAGAATAGACTTTTTTTATCTTTTTACAATAAACCAAGGCATTAGAGAAACGAGAGACTTACAAGAGATTCAAGACAATCTCTTGAATCGCTATTGTAAAACATAGCGTAGTAAGTATATCATATTTAAGCAATCAAACCTTCGTCATTTATTAGTAATCAAAAATGTAGTCATTAGAAGTAGCATTTAGTCATTGGCCTCAAAGGAAAATTAAGGAAGCCACAAAGGTAATCAAGGATATTATTAAATAGTTGCTTCAGAGTATGAAGTAAGACTAATTACTTTTGAAATTGTTGTAATTTGTAGTGCTTTGTGGTATATTTTTACTTTTCTTTGCCAAGAACCTCAGGAATGTAGGAAAAGTATTGTTTTAATCCAGATTTAATTAGAAATAAATTTTGAAAATATCCATTCATACTTACGGAGCCATAGGGGCTAAGAATCTCATTCCTTGAGGGCCCTGAAGGAGGGCTTCTTTCATAGATTCAGGATATGTAAGAAGAGGAACTCTTTTTCTTTTACATAACTCATACTGAGCTTTTACCTTAAACATTTCGTTACAATATAATTATTATGAAAAAAATAATAAAAAAACTTTTATTATTAACAAAACAACACAATTATCTACAGTAACACAATATCTAAGACAATTTAGCTACAATAAAATGTAACAAAAAATAAACAAATATAACACATGGATAATAAATGGTCGTTGTTCAGCATATAGCTGGTCTTCCATTTGGAAGGTTAAACATAAAATTAATGATTACTATTTAACATTTATATCCATTAACTATTTACTTTATATAATAATCATGTAATGGCTGTATTAGGTTTTATACATAGAATAAAGAATACTAACAGTTCTTCATACTAACAGGTTTTATAACAGTTTATATCTTTATCACATTGCTCATTATTATTAAATTAATTATGAGTAAAAAAGAAAAAAAATACTTAAAGGGAAGTGTATGAGAACGTAAAACAAAACAAATTATACTGAATTAGGGGGAATAAAAAAAGAGGAAAAAAAACAAATTAAAAAAAATAATAATTAAAAAAGAGATAAATACATAAATAGGAACAAGATATCTCTAGCTTGCCAAAAATTTTAAATTTTATATGCTAAAAAACAAAAGATATCCTAACATATCTTGTATGGGTAATTAATTTATTTTTAACTTACTTAAAAATAATTTAATAATTTACTTCAGACTTTTTGAATTCAAGAATCCACAGGTGTTTAAAAAGTTTCTTTGATAAAAAATTTTAAAATAAACTAAAATTTCTATAGTTAGTAATAATAACAGTACTATATTTGCTATTAAGAGGCTCATAATTAAAAGAGACACAAGAAAAAGTAAATAATAAAATTACAAAAGAACAATGGCTTGATGAGCAAAAGGCATTGTAATATATGTGGGTGTGTCTAAATTAATAGCAACTCTATTAGTGTTCAATGGGATACTTTAGAGCTGAAAATTCAAGTTGTGGAAAGTTTTAGAGTTAGCAGCACTGACTGATGATAAGGGCCATAATAAGGACTTCTTATTCTAAACAATGTCATAACTAGACTATATATACTTAAACAGTAAGACTGTCGAATCAATGGTAGGAAAATTTGGATTCCGGCCGATGCAAGTGCGGCTGCAGACCTGCCTTTCAAGTGAGTGGGCGTAGCTTACTTTTCCTATGTAATTATACAATAATTAGAATCAATATTGGTTCTAATTTTAGTAATGCAGAACTTGAAAAGAAGAGAAAATTTTATTATTAAAACAAATGTAGCTGTAATAGCCAATAATTGGGATGGTTTCATAAATTTAAAGTTAAATAATAATGTGTCATTTTTGAAAAGCTACTGTGGGGTTGGTTCATGAGTGGTCTGCACTGGTCTGCCACCACTAATTTCTAATAGCCTGCGATAATAAAATCCAAACTTTTTCTCATTTAAGTCGACCCCCCTGGTCGTAACTATATGAGGGATTTGACAAAAAGTTAAATATTTAAGGCAAAATTGTATGCTTTTTAGTTAAATTTCATGTTCTATATTCATTTCAATAGAAATAAACCTCTTAAATTTCAATTTCCATTGATAAAAGTCTCAGTTTATATGAAAAGTCCCATTGCATGGATAAGATGTTTAGAAAATGATTTGTGGAACTCGAAGAATTCCCAATAAGGTAGCCTACAAGTTACCTGTGATGAGCTGTCCATACTAGACTCAGAGGAGTCTTTTTATTTATCATCACTTCCCACAGTTTATCTTTCTGTACTATTTAACTTCAGCAATTGCGTCTGCTTACAGGTTGGGGCAAATTGTTTTATTTTTTTGAATTTAAATAATATAAACATGTATTTACTTACGGATCACGTTATATATTTTATTTGAATTACATTTCAGAAAATATTTAAATCAAGTTTAACCCAACTCAGGTTGTAAACATAGACAGCCCTCACCAGAGATACCAAGTGTTGTTTTGATTCTTTTAAAAAATGTATTATTCTGCAATACTTTTACAATTGACTTGTAAGGAAATCAGAAAATAAATCCCCTGTGTGGGTAGAAATAGGCACTAGAAGCACTAGCTATTTATTTTAAATAAAATAACAAACAAGACCAATACTCACTAAAACATGAAGGCAATATGTACAAACTATGCCAATAATTATAGTACTAATAAGTCCATTAACATATCCAGAGTTGGCAAACGCCTGAGGCATGGCTAAGATACCTGTCCCCAGGCAACTCTTTATCATGTGAATAAGAGTTTCATTATTTCTGAAACAAATAAAATACAGGTACAATTAAATAGGATTTTTTAAATTTTGGATTTTCTAAATTTTGGATATCTTTAGTGTACCAGCTATGTTGGAACAGCCAAGTATCTCGAGAACTAAAGAACTTCGATGGCCTTTAAGGATATTAACTGATTTTGAAAGCATTTTTTTAAATACCTTTTTTTTACTTATAATAGGAAACATTAACATTTGTTAATATTTTTAATATTATATAATATACATATATTATATTTCATTAATGTTATCTATTATATTAATATAATATAGATTATGATAATATATTATAATATTGTTGTTTATAATATAATACTTAAATCTACAATATATATGTACATAATAGATTACCTTTCTATTAAAGAGCTTACATTCTAAGCCGTGAGAGGGAATACACGAACATTGGAGGTTGTATCACAAGCATTGTGTACAAGTGGTAAAATAAAATAAGGAAAGGAGAGGAGTAGTAAAATTCATAAGCGATTTTTTAAACAATAAAATTCGCTAGAATAGAAAATACGGTCAGGTCTATTCATTACCTTTGTTTTCCTTGGTACAGTATAGTCAAATACAAAAGAAATATTTCCAGGCAGTAACAAAGCAACTATGTGGGTTTTGTAATGTTTACCAACATGTTTTAAAGTGGATGCAAACTCTGCAGAGTTTTCTACTATTCTCCATAGAGATATTATTACTAGAGGGGCCCTATTGGTTGAATTTTGAAACATCGAAAAAGTAACCTGACCACATTCGATTATCATTTTCATCAAATAAACAGAACAAAAAACAGTAAATTATATAGTAGAATGTTTAAAATACAAATCACAACACAAACAACCTGCGGGAAGCCAAAAACAATTGATTGATTATAACCTAAACTCCCTCTTGGAGGAGGTTTCAATGAGGTTACACAGAGCCCCTGAGAGCCCCACTAAAAATGTTTCAGGCCTCTCAATGTATTAAGAAGGCTATGCCCCCTCTAGTATATATCTCTATGCTATTCTCTAATTTATACATAGTATCAGCATTTTTTAATACTATGTTCGAGATACCTTAATTGTTTTTTATTTTCCCTAATGTATACTGTACTTAGGTATATAGGAGACGTATTGTGTTCGCAATAAAATCAGAAACCGGATTTCAGGCGTAGACTCCTGAGTGGACTCCTGAGTGAGACTCCTGAGTGGACTCCTGAGTGAGACTCCTGAGTGGTTTTTACAAATTTGTCTGTTTCAATCAAGGATGTTGAATAAAGGGGATGACGCATTAAGGAACATTTCTGACCCCATGGAAGTTTATGAGATAGAGAAATAGGAGCAAACTTACCTCCCCTTAGGTTATAAGTTTGCCTCTAAATTTTAAGACCTGCGCTGTTATAAGGATCATAAGCATGCGCAGTTCGTACCAAGCATGTGCAGTTGGTTTTTGACGTGTGTTTCGTGTTGCATTCATCTCTATGTTTTGATTTTCGATGGGGTCACTTTGTTGAATGGCAATTCGACTTAGTGCGTCATCCCCTTTATTCAACATCCTTGGTTTCAATGTGTGTGAGAGTATGTATGTTATCATCATAGCTCCCAGTGATTTATGCTAGAGTTAAAACTTTGAACACAAATCAGTCTATAGGTGTAGTTGAGCTGTATGACGTCACAAACCCGATATGACTTGGCAAACATTTCGAAAAATCATAAAATGCGGAAAAATGACGAGATCCTATTAAAATTTGGCATCCATGTAGCCATGTATAACTCTAACATATGTGCCAAGTTCCATCTTATTATCAGCATTAGTTCAATTTTTCTCAAACGACTTTTATAGCGTTTTAAAAACTTAAAATTGTAAAAAATCCAATTTTTTACAATTTCACGTAATAAATTGTAAACATATGAACATCAAGTTTTTTTTTTCAATACGACAAGTATATCTAAGGGTTTTGTTAGATCAAAAAAGCTAAGCTGTAGCGAGCGTGGACAGTGCCTAGATGGGCGACCGTTGGGAATGGAACAGCTGTATTTACTTTATGAGGACGAGCGAAGCTAGTTCGAAGTAGGGAGGATGAGCGTAGCGTTCTGATGAGATGTAGAAAAGTTTCGAAGTACCCTGTACTTGATTTTTTACTTTACATATGAACATTTCATTAAAAAAACCTTTTACGTTTGGCCTACTAGATGCGTTTCCACAAGTAGGTATTTTTTCAATAGTATATGCGGTACTATACTATGATTTTCGTACTAATGGTGCGATGTGACCCCAAGGGACTCAACAATATGCTTTTCCCAACCATATTCTGGTGTCTTCAACAATCCCTTTTTCAATAAATTAGAAAGAAAATCTACATATTAATCCTAAGTGGTTTTCACAAAGTTGTCTGTCTGTATGTGTGTGTGTTTGTTATAATTGATTTATTCCTTTACAAACTCGTGTGAAAAGCCCATGAGAGCCCCAAACTGATGATTCAGGCATCTTATCTATTGAGATAGGCTGCCCCCTCTAGTACTATATCTCTATGCCTGTACTAAAGTAATATATAAACCAGGTAGGGAAACTCCTATACTAACGTGTGTAAAAAAAATCAGACATACTTGATCAGCTGATTGCTGACTTAAAAAATAGCTAAAATAGGAATAACTGCGCATGCGCCTTTTAGGATTTACGCTTTTTTACTTAGTTTTATTGGAAACCCTGATAACATTAGGTGAATTTTACATATTATCGTGCTTAGTCATCGTGTTTTCTTACTTTAATATGTACTTGATAGTTTAATAATTTTGTATTAAATTCTGTGAAATAATTGTTAAAATAAATTAGTTACAGAAAAAGAGAAACTATAGTAAAGGTAAAGTACATATTTTTATTTTAAATTTTGAAAAAAATACAGACGACAATGCATTTCCTTGAATAAAACTTAAAATTGCGATTGCTTTTTCAAAAATGTTTGGTTAAAGTTGTTAAATTACTAATTACAAGTAATATTTGAAGGGAAAAAACAAATATCACTCGCAAAAATGTACTAAGTTAAGTAGTGCACTCGAAATAAAAAAAATAATTAGTAGCTCGTTTTAAGTAATTTAAACAAACCTAGTATTACAAGATTCGCACTTAAACCTCTATTGGATGTGACAAGACGGATTTCTAACATAAATTATTAACATTACATACTAAATTGTATAAATAAATGCAATAAAACAAAAATGTTGAGTACCATAAATAGTTTGTTTACATTTACTAGGGTAAAACAAAATGGCCGCGCCCATAGGAAAATTTGAGCCTACTGGCTCAAATACTACTGGCTGGTGGACAAAATGTGAACTACATGCCAGGTCTGACAGTAATCGCGTTTGTTTCCTTACTTGGTTTATATAATACTTTAGCCTGTACACATGTATCACTAAGAGATAATATTACTATAGGTTAAATTTTGAAACATCGAAAAAGTAACCTGACCACCTTCCGCTTGTAATGGAATTAAATAATCAGTACAAAATTACAATAACTTATATAGTAGAACGTGTAATGCGCGCGCAGTGCGCGTATTAGACGCTTACCAAAGATGACTGTCTATTTTCATATAGACAATTTCCATTTTATTGTAGAACCACCTCTCTGTTGTGAGTATAGAAACTGTCTATATGAAAATAGACAGTCTCCATTTTATTGTAGAACCACCTCTCTGTTGTGAGTATGGAAACTGTCTATATGAAAATAGACCATTTTATTGTAGAACCACTTTGATATGGAGACTGTCTAAATGAAAATAGACAGTCTCCATTTTTTTTTATTGTAGAACCACCTGTCTGTTGTGAGTATGGAAACATATGAAAATAGACAGTCTCCATTTTATTGTAGAACACCTCTCTGTTGTGAGCTACCCAAAGTGGCTCACATGGACTCCTTGAATATAATTATACATTGCATTAGATTTTAGAAAATATTCAGGTTTAATGCATTATAAAGAGAAAATAAAAGGAGTACCATTTGCCAACAATATTGTGGCACCATGCCAGTGTTGAATACTTCATCAGACATTGGGCGGATGGTCACCAACGTAACTGACTTCAACTCAACAAAAAAACACTCATCTCTAGCTAAGACGATTGAATAGATATGTGAAAAAATGGACAGGATATAAAATAAGGACATTAAACTCGAATAGAAAAAAAAAAAACAATACAAAAAGAGTAAGATTAAAGGTAAGCAAATAACAATAAGAGAAAAGTGTAAACAGGAATGAATGCAAGAATATAAACATCAGTAAAAGGAAATAACAAAAGAAAATAAAAACAATCATTAATAGAAAAAGAAGGGCATATAAGACACTTGATGAGGTTTTAATAACTATATTTCACTACCTATGACGCAGCATATTCATGTCACTCTGTTAAACAAAGAGAAAAGAATCTAAGTATAAATTAAAAATCAGTTTTTAAGCGATATCGTCAACTTTTTAGACCTTTAAATGTATACCTGGTTTCTTTTCTTTTTGTGTAACTGATTAACATGAATATGCTAAAAAGCACATTTCCTTTGAAAAAACAGATCAAATGAGTATCGAACACGAGCAGTGCTTGATAATTGAGTAACTGCTTAGGTTATAAAGCATAAACCGGAACCTTAAGCAAAAAAGGGTTGTTAACCACGAAAAACGCATTCTAAAGGAACTTCGCCCAACATGCGGAGCATCACGCT
This sequence comes from Microvelia longipes, assembly GCA_018340805.1. Classification (NCBI taxonomy): domain Eukaryota; kingdom Metazoa; phylum Arthropoda; class Insecta; order Hemiptera; family Veliidae; genus Microvelia; species Microvelia longipes. The sequence continues at coordinate 56,155,610 of JACMZG010001908.1, forward strand.
AGCATTATTTTATTTTTTTTTTTATATTCGAGTTTTATTTTGTTTTTTTCTTCTTCGTTTGTCAGGCACTGATGATGGTCTCTTGCTAGGTGGAATACGTTTTGCGAAATTTGTAAATAAACAAATTCTTCTTCGGAGAGACTCTTTATCTTCCTTTTCTTTAATATAGACACTATTTATGCTCATCCTAGAACTTATAAATATGCTACGTTTTAGGTGTTGAAATATAGTTATTAAAAACTCATCTAGTCACTTAAGTGCCCTTTTTTCTTATCACCACAATGGAAACCTATACCAACCAAATGACAATCATCATCATATTTTTCACTCAGCCAATACTATTAGAACTGCTAGGACAGTTAAAAGTGCTGCTAATCTTTGAAAAAGCTTATAAGTAACCAAAACGACTTAAAATATAAACAGGCTGATTTTAGATCAGTTTCCTTTAGATAAAAGGAGACTAATTTTCACTTAAAAGATATATTTTAAGCTAAATAATATCAATTAACTTTGAATTACCAATCAAAACCCCATAAATAAATCAAGATAAATAAAAATACATTTTAAAAGAATAATGTAATAGATGAAGTAAAAAGGAAAGATCAATTTAAGAGATTGATAGAGATAGTCGGTAAGGTCAAAGGTTAAGCCCTTGAAGATAATGAGATAGAGATTTAGCCTGGAAACAAAACACCTCATTCTCTAAGCACTCGATAAAACTTTATTTCCATCTATTTTCCCACTGAGAGAGCTTTTCGTCTACACTTTTTACACCTATTTCCTTTACTTTGGCCATATTTCATACATTTCAACAAGACATTTTTCTATAAAGCAGCACAACAATATTTTCACAATTTGTTGGGGAGTGTAAAAAGTAAAATGCTTTATACAAAGCAATATATAAGTAGTATACAATATGCAAGATATAAAGCAAATTCAAGTATTATACAAATATAAAAAGCAGCACGTGATATTCAAAGCAATGCACAAGTATTAAACAATTTTATGTTGTACAGTCATATTTTTGTAATCAGTATTACTTTATAATATATATATATATATATATATATTATATATATATATTATATATATATATATATATATAATATATATATATATATATTATTTTACAAAAAAACTTTTAGCCCATAAACATAGTTATAGTTATTTATGCACCAAGGGAGTAAAGAATGCTATATATGCTGTATTCCCTGAGTAGAGTTAGTTGGTTCCTAAGGCGTAAGCCGAAGGAACCAAAGTATTTAACTCCCAAAGCGAAGCCGAGGGATTTAAGTGTTTAACGTTGTGTAACGTTAAACACGTTAAAAGGAATTTAAGTGTTTAACGTGTAGACGTTGATTTTAATTTAATACGTTTTTTTTGTATTTTATTCTAATTTTTTGGGTCAAACTCCCTTATAAATTTTGGGGACGCTGCCCCCAAAAAATAAAAATAAAATTTATTACCCCAAACAACTCCTTTTGAGCTGAAACAGATTTTAAGGCAATAAAAAATTGTTTTGGTCGAGTACCCCTTATAAATTTTAGGGGTGCCACACCCCGGGAAAATTACAAAAATTTATCGGTTACCTGTATAAATTTAGGGAATACCACTCCCCTAAAAAATTGATATTATTGGCTCTAATACCCCAATAATAGGAAACACTTTTTCTCCCTTGGAAGTGAAAAGTGCTTCTTTACTTCCTAAAAATTAGTCAATAAACTTTACATTATACACCGTCTGGAGATAACATGATTTTATTATAAAAGTATTTATAATAAAACCTTGTTTATAAAGGTATAGTAAGAAGTTTCAAATTTATTTATTATCATGTTGAACATCGCAGAATAAATATGTATTATATAATAAAGCTATATATGATTCTAATACATATACATATGAAATGCACAATCAATAGAGTAAACAAGACACCCTATGTAAAGTTAATTTCTATTGGCGCGTAATAAACTAGACTAGAATATTAAATAAATAATGTAATCTCTTTTTCTCGTTGAATAGAAACTAGGTTGAGGGTGAAATAGGTTTTAGCCAACTACAAGGCTTAAATAAACTTCAGCTAGGCTTCCAGGCGGGAGACGCTCCAGGCGTCTGTGTCATTTCTTGTATAAAAAAATAAAGGTTATATTTTTAAGGAATAAATTAATACGTATAACATACATGAAGCACGTTAGCGCTTTGGATGCATACATTGAGACAGCAAAATGAAAGGGAGTACTATCACAATAAAAAAAACATAATACAAATGTTTTTTAAGTCAATATCTAGAATTGACTTTGGACCATCAATCTCGTAATTTTCTCGTAAATTATTACGAATATTATGATTATGAAGATCAATCTTCATAATCTCGATTATGAAAACGAAGGCTTCCTCGGTTAACAGATATTAATGTATCTATGGGAGTCCAAAATCTTTGGGTGAATATCGTGTTGACGAGATTTGTAGATTTAGGCCTTCTGGTAAAGACCGCGTCAATGTAGAAGAAGAATCCGACGTTTTGCATTCACTGTCGGAGACATCTTCAGGGATGTAGGACTTCATGAATAAAAACACAATACTCAACACAATTAAACTCGAGACCTAATGCTGTAAAACTGAGTTCAGTTTAGAAGAGCAATTTGTTTTCATTCATGACGTCCAACATACCTGAAGATGCCGCTCACAGTGGAAGTGAAATTCTTTATGTAAATAGGCGCGGCTACCACCGGACGACTTAAATCATCATGACAACAATCGCGGAAACCTACGCAGTTTATTAGAGTTGGTATGTGTGTGAAGTTCTTTTCTGCGCTTCATAAATATATGCAATACGAATAATTTGCCTCAGAAAAGCATTACAAATACGAAGAAGAAAGGTTAAAACTCGGTAATCAAACAAGAGGTAAGACATAATCTTCGGAAAGGAGGTAATCTGACATAATCTTCAGGGAAAGTAATCAAAACCAAGATTGTTGGGGTTATCTGACATAATCTTCAGGGAAAGTAATCAAAACCAAGATTGTTGGGTAATCTGACATAATCTCAGGGAAAGTAATCAAACCAAGGTTGGGGTAATCTGACATAATCTACAGGGAAAAGTAATCAAAACCAAGATTGTTGGGGTAATCTGACATAATCTTCAGGGAGTAATCAAAACAAGATTGTGGGTAATCTGACATATCTCAGAAGTAATCAAAACCAAGATTGTTGGGGTTATCTGACATAATCTACAGGGAAAGTATCAAAACCAGATTGTTGGGGTCATCTGACATAATCTCAGAAGTAATCAAAACCAAGATTGTTAGGGTAATCTGACATAATCTTCAGGGAAAGTAATTCCAAATTTAACCAGTGTACCTATTTGACGCATAACTTCTCTGCGTTAGACTATACGAGAAAGTTACATTAATGCATGTTAGGATAAACCAAGTAACTATCCCTTTATAATTGATATGAAATAGGTGCCATTTTTATATACTCGCAACTCTATAAGGGACAATTATTTCCAAACGGGGGATTTTCAAATTGTAAATATAAATTAAAAATGCCCAGTATTATTTATTTAGTAATGACGAAGTTAACTGGGTGTCATTATAAGTTTCATAGTATAAAAGTAGAAAGTGTTAAATCTCAGTTTATCTCGTTTTCATCGCGAGTTTTTTCTCTCGCCCCCAGGAGACAGTATATACATTTTTAATCAAATATTTATGACTCAGAACCAAATTTACCGACTAGCTAAAATTGAGGTCGAAGGGAATCTAATGATATGGAAATTGAAAGGGACAAGCCGGAAAATTCACTGACCCTTTTTCACGACCCAGTATACTATTAACTCATACTTAGAAAGTAATTCCTTTCAAAATTACATTCTCACTACTCTTCCATTATTATAACTTTGTTAAAGGTCATATTTGTTTAGATCTTTTTGGCTATAGCCGAAGAGAGGAATATGCTCAGCAGAAAATAATTTGCTCCTTGTTTAAATTGAGGACCTCGCAAGAGATTTATTTATGCTTTGAGCATTCCTATGGTTTAAATTTTTTGCAACACCTAGCTATCACGCTTGATAATACCCTTTTGGGTTTAAATGTCAAGTTTTAGGGCAACAAACAAATATTTCTTCAGGCAATGTGCTATAAAAAATTGCAACGTCTTGCATTCAATATAAACAGTTTCTGTAATAAAGTTAGATTTTTAAACAAATCGATACATTGACTATTAAATACAACTATGACTATCTTGTGGTAAATTGAGCAGGACTTACGTGGTTGGATGAGGCGGGGTTCGGTGCTTATGAGGATCATATTCGACACCTCCTTCTTCTAGTGTCGGAGAAGTGGCGTCACCAGTTCCTTGCTGACTGCTTACAATTACTGCTCCACTGATAGCAAACAAAGAGTAAATAAATAGTGATTTACAGGTAATAGTAGGAAAAAGGCTAGGTCAAGACGTTAGCTTTTTGCATAAACTATAGCTTTCAAGACGTTAGAATTTTGCAACAAAACGTTAACTTTTTGCAAAAACTATAGCTTTCTAGACGTTAGAATTTTGCAAAAAAAAAACATTAACTTTTTGCAAAAACTATAGCTTTCAAGACGTTAAAAATGGCAGCTTCTAAGATAAAAGATTGACGAGTGTAGCTATTTTTAAGTCAGGGGTCATGAAATACGTGAATTTAAAACAACTGCTAGGAACTACGCGCGCCTCTCTGTAAAATTTACCTTCTATTATAACCATTTTATTTTCGTGATCTGATTCTATGACTGAGGATGTTGGGATGTTTTAAGTTGCATTCACACAGGAATACATTTAGTTTGCATTGGTCGGGGACGTTCTAAATGATTACTCGTCTTAAATACCTCACACGTAATTTTACTCTCTTCTTTAAACCCCGCTATGGCCGCTATAATAACACCGCGTTATTTTGTCTAGGCGAATGGTCATGGCTATGTCCATTATCTACGGTAGTAAGCTCTCGTCAGTAGCTCAACATTACGAACAGTTCGTCCGGATTTCCTGTCAATAAGTCACTGAAGTAATAAAACAATACTCAGTTTCTTTTTATGAGGAAAAACAATTAACCCAACTTGTAGGAAACGGAAAAGTAGGAAACATAATCTACTTCGTACATCTGAGGAAGCATGGTTCACAGATCCGAGTTGAATGCGTAATGAATACGGCACGCGGGTGAATCTATATGCATTCACTGTAACTGACTGATGGTTCAACGTTACATTAAATCATACCCACTAAATCATATTTTATCAATTTTAATGTGTTAGAAAGCAAAAGATGTAAACATAGGTAACAGTATAAAAGTTCAGAGGATAATTTAAAGTGTTGAATGTAATTTTGTAAATAAATTGTTTATTATTACATTTATAATTATACATATAAAATATATATATATATATTATATATATATATATATATATTATATATATATATATATATATATATTGTGTATGTAAGAGTTTTAGTTTCTACCTTAAATATATATAAGATGTATATATATATATATATATATATATATATTATATATATATATATATATATATATATATATATATATATAAATATATAATATATATACATATATATATATATAATATATATATATATATATATATATATATAATTCAGAACAGAGGTCTACATGCACGTTAAGATTAGAAATGTATTTTTAATTTTCTTCATTTACAGGAAAAATATTGAGAAATATTAGTTTCAAATGTGTTTTAGAGCTACTGTAAAATAAATTTTACCAAATTGTTTGACAGTATGTGTACGTGTTATCGTCGTATCTCCCAGTATGTTAATACCGGAGAGTTAAAAATTAGTATCTATCTTCAGGTCTAAACTTGTCGTGCTTTCCGAAATAAAATAACTTCCGTCAATAATAAGTAGCATTTATGACTCAGCATACATTTATAAAACACGAAAAATGATCGAATCGATTTGAAATTTGAGCACGCCTGTGGTCCTATTTAAGAATAACATGTATAATAACAATGTATTAAGTTCCATCTCATTATTATCAGCAGTAGTAATATTTTTTTAAATCTTAAAAAAAAAAAATTTGGCACAAGTGTATTCATTTGTATAATAAGCAAGTCCGCAAAGTTTCATTGCAGTACGGCCAGTAAATACACAGTAAGAAATTGCCGGATCAATTTTGTAAAGCAGTATCGAACGTGGCCTGTAGATGGATGGATGAGCACTGGGATTAAAAGTGATTAAACCTGTTTGAGGAAGCATAGCGACTCAAAAGTAGTGAGGATGAGTCTTAATTTATCGAAAGATGATCTAATAAGATTCCTAAGAGTTGGAAAAATAACCATCACATCTCTAATATTTTTCTAATTTTTAGTTTATTTAAAAAATAAAGAAGGTAATTCATAAGGTGATTTAAAGAAAGTACGTATTAATAATATAAATATTATTATAAAAATATTTATTTTGATAACCCTGAAACTATCCTTAAATTAACAAATTAGGCTATTCTCACAATACGTCTCTGTCTTGCAAAATAATAGCTTGCAAAATACATTACAGTGGAGTCTGATATTAATAAACATTAATTTATATCAACCTGTGATTTCCATTTTCTGTTTGATCCCAATACTTGGTAAAAGAAACTATAAGCCATATGATATATCAGTTAAATTTTCACTGATTAGAAATACTGAACATTCATCTTCTGTAAAATATATACGGGAGTAGAAAGCGCTTGTTTTGAAAAACTACACTTCTGTCAGCCAAAACCGAGACACAAACCATCTCTAGGTGATTAAAATAAATTTAGGCAGTTATCCAGGTCGAGCCGCTCTCATTCAGTTGATGAATCTCGCAGATAAGTCAACATAACACGTTAGCTCAAACAGAAATAGATAAACCATTAGGCGTAATGGTGGAGGGTAGTGTACTGCTACTAATACAAAATTTAAGGTCCTAAGCTCCCTCTAACAATCGAATTAAATGAAATTTGGTGTAGGTAAAATGTAAAAAATAAAATACAAGCGAGAGTTGAAACTCTCGCATCAAAAATTGTCATAAATAGTCAAGTATAGTCAAAAATAGTCATTGCATCAAAAATAGTCATTGCATCAAAAATTGGAAACGCTTTGTAAAGGTCTCAGTGCATCTCGAATAAATAAATAAATGGTTTATTTACACTATTAAAAAAATTTTTGAACAAAATAATATAATAAAAAGTGTAAAATAGGATGGACTCTAAGTGATCTTAGTTCTTCCGTCCATTCTTAAATGCATAGAGTAAACTCTAATTTACAAATAGAAATTATTTAAATAGACAACTGTAATAAATTTTTGAAGTTGGCAACACTGACGGAGATAAGGGCTATGATAAGGCTATAGTTTTCTTTAAATGTAAATAAATGGGGGATTAGAAAAAAAGTTAATTCATTTATATTTGTTCCATATTTAAGAAAAAAATGAATGTTCTTGTATTCATTTTAAAATAAAGACTATCTTATATATTCGCGATTCAAAGAGATATCTGTTAGATTGGCAATATCAATGACGGGAAAACGAAAGGGTGATCAAATTTTTTTTATATATTTTTATCATAGGATTAGCATGGGAACCAATAAAAATTCTTCTTTCATTCCGTAAAAATTAATAGAACGACCATCGGTCCTAAAATAATTGCCGAAATGTTATAGATAAATACTTCGATTATTTCAGGATTTTAAATATAGAATCAGGCTCTTATCACTACAGACTCCTTGTCTGTAGTGATCCAAGTCTGGTTTAAATCAGACTTGGATTTGTCGGATTTAAACCAGAAATAATAAAACCTAAATGGATAATTTAAACAAAAATTTTAAAAAAAGTGAATTTATTGAGTTTTTAATTATTTTAGTGTGTAAATAATAATTACACACTTATAATTAATAAATTATAACACCATTACGGTGAAAATAAATCAGCTTGTTATCAGTTAGTTTAAATACTTGTTAAAACAAATTTAAACAATTTAATGCAATAAGAAGGTAATTTTGTGTGTTTGTGTAAACTAAAATTATTCACAAGTTACATTATTTAACAATTACTAAAAAATAAATCACTATTCGCGATTCAAAGAGATAGTTGTAAGGATGGCAATACCAAAGGCGGGAAAACGAAAGGGCGATCAATTTTTTTTATCATAGGATTAGGTTGGGAGCCGTTGAAAATTCTTCTTTTATTCCTTTATTGTTCATTAATTTGTGATAAATGAGGTAAAAATTAATAGAACGACCATCGGTGCTAAAAAATGGCCAATATTTCATAGATAAATACTTCGATTATTCCAGGATTTTAAATATAGAATCAGGCTCTTATCAATACAGACTTCGATTTGTCCGATTTAACCCAGAAATAATAAAACCTAAACGGATGATTTAAACAAACATTTTACAAAAATTTGAATTTATTGAGTTATTTATTATTTTAGCGTATAAATAAAATTGACTGATAAATTAAAACACCATTACGGTGAAAATCGGCTTGTTATCAGTTATTTTAAATACCTGTAACAACTAATTTAAACAATTTAATGCAATTAAATGTAATTTTGTGTATTTGTGTAAACTAAAAATTTTATAAGTAACATTAATTAAAATAACTAAAATAAAACACTATATTGTGATTTTTAACATCTTATCACTCAATTTAAATACTCGTGACAACCCATTAAAACCCTATTTTTCAACGAAATAGTGATTCTACTGAGTTCATACGCCCTAAAATTAATTAAATTAAAGCACTTTGATAAACAATTTAAAGAAATAATTGTCACAAATAAGAAAAACCAAAAAACTCCCTAAGGACTTTAACAACGATCACTCTTCCGTTATCAATTTCTAATCAGCGACGGTGGCGCTGCTACGGACTTTGAATCGCGAATTTTGTGATTTTTACCTTCTTATTGATATTTACCTTTTATAATTCTTATTCAATTGAAATATTCTTGACAACCCATTAAAACCTTATTTTTCAATGAAATAGTGATTTATACTGAGTTCATACGCCCTACAATTAATTAAATTAAAGCACTTTGATAAACAATTTAAAGAAATAATTGTCACAAATAAGAAAAACCAAAAAACTCCCTAAGGACTTTAACAACGATCACTCTTCCGTTATCAATTCCTTATCAGCGACGGTGGCGCTGCTACGGACTTACGAATATATAGCATAGCATATTTAGAAAATTTGTGGCGGGAACTTGAAAACCTTTCCATGTGGTAGCCTGCAGGCAAGATGTTAAAAATGTATAAGATGATTCAATTTGATGTAAACAAACCAAACGCATTCGGAGGTTATAAACTGACTTTATATGAATGACGTATTTCATTCATAATAAAACCTCTAATTGATTCACCTTATAAATTCTATCTTATTTAATTTTCTTTTCTACAGGTTAATTTTGATGACCTGTCTGTTTTGTTTATTAAAGGGAGTGAGTTAAGAGATCCATATAGTTAGTAAAGATATTGAGATGGCTACGCCCTTTAACCAATTTTCATCCGGGCTATGTACTGCCTTGTCCCAAGAAAAAAATAATTACAATACAAAAAGAAATTAAGAGAGTAAAGGTGCGCTCTCGTTTCTTTACATATGCCAGATCTATTTTGAAAGCAAATTTATAGTTTTGAAGAGGTAGGTTTAGAATTAATGAGACATGTAAATGGCTTCGCAGATAACTTATCCCCAGAGGGATACAGTTGGGTAACTACTATTTGTACATCACTAATTGTAATACTTGTACCAAGTATACTCCTTGTTCTACTCTACTAACAGAGACGTTTAACAGTCTCTAACATCATATGTTTGAAATAATTCTACAATTCGTAAAACAAGTTGACAACCCATAAAAATAAAACATGAACATAAAACATAAAAATAAACTGTCAAAGGAACAACTTTTTACGTATTTACACATCATTTAAAAACAAGACCCTACTTCCTACTTTCAACTTACAATATCCCTTGTACTGTGTTTATCTCAGACAGTACAAGATAAATTTTTTCATAACTTATCACAGAGGTTCCCTCCTCTTAGAAGAAGATAAAAAAATAAAATTGATTTTGATTGATGTAGGTCTCCATAATGGGGATCAATATAAAAAGAAGGACACTTAAGAGACTAGATGACTATGTAATAATTATATTTCACTAACTATAACGTAGCATATTCATGTTACTCAGTTAAACAAAGAGAAAAGAAACCCAAGTATAAATTAAAAAGCCGAATAGGTTAAAACTATCTACAGACACATATAAAAATATAAATATATTTTAAAGACTAAAAATATAAATATATCTAAGCAAAGTATTCAAAAAACGTAAAAATTTAAGTTTATTATTTTTCGCCGCGACTATGGTTTTGGGGCGCTGAATTAAATGAACCCAGTCCGAAGTCGATACAACCAATCTAAATGACCAAAAAATAAAAAAAACGTGCAAAATAACAGTCGATAAAAAATAATCTTCGAGTAGGGTGGTTTTTGGTGTTTATTGGAGTGCTGAATCTAATAAATAAAGTCCAGAGTCAATAAGACTATTTAAAGCTAGAATAACTTTTAAACGCTTTCTTGGATCGAAATGAAACTTGTGCAAAAATCAACCTAGCTAATGTCCCGAACCAAATTGTTTATGAAATATGTGTGACGTTAATAGCCCACAATAATGACTCACTAAACATTATTAGCATTAGCTCTGGTTTGATTGAGTGAGATATATAAAATAATGTTTTTTTACTAATAAATTTGAAAATTCGCTTACATCCTGGCAGTATATAACATATAAATGCAGGGTTGCCAAAAACCCGGGTATAATTGTAAAAACCCAGCCCACCCGGGTTTTTTTAAAAAAACCCGGGTTTTTTGGGTTTAATGGGTAAAATGGGTTTTTATATTTTTTTTTAAATTGCAAGTTAAATAATCGTATTTTTAAGCCTATTTTAAGAACCTAGTTGATAAATAGGCGTAATACGTAATTAATACATTTATTGAACAAAGTTTTAGTTAAATTAAGATTTTTTTGTAAGCAAAGATAATATTTATTTCAGAAATTTTAAGATTTAATCGATAGTTTAACTAAAAAAAATCCCCATTCTTAATTAATAACAATACCTAATACTTCTCTCTTGTAAATATAACAGTTAAAAAATAATAGTCACAAAGCAACTTCAATGCATTACAGATTCTTCATAAAAAAATACAGCACGAATAAATATAAAAACAAATATGAACTATAACAAAACACTGTGCAAGAAATTTTTATTTATATTTTTATTATAATTTACTAGTTCAATTTTAGTTACTTTTATTATTTTTAGTTTGATCAGTAGTCTGATGATAAGATATTTTTAATAACTTTGAAAATAATTTGACAATTTTTGTTATTTCCTCCAAATTTAAAAATTTAAGTTGTGTTTGTTTATAATTTTGTAAATTAATATTTTTTTCTTAAACATTTAACATACTCAATAAATATGTAAAAAAAAGTTTAATAAAAATAAAGAGCATTCATATATGTATACCAATGCCTTGATTTATTTTACATGCATAGAACAGATGCAAGAATAACCTAATTATACTTTTTATAATTATTTTATTTATTTTTTGCTAATTTCCCAAGGAAACAACAAGCTTTATTATAAAAAACTAAATTGATGAATAAAAAATATATAAACCCAGTAAAAAACCCGGGTAAAATAGGGTGGGTTTTGCCCATTTTGCCCGGGTGGGTTTTTTAATTTTACCCACCCGGGTGCCAACCCTGTATAAAAGCCGCTTATAACTAGTAATATGACAAACTGGTATAGGACATCAACCATGTGACCGCGAAATCTTGTTCTTTAAATCAAGTGCCATGACTACAATAAGGAAAACTAATTCGAATTTTTATGAAAGTCTAATATTGCAACAGAGTATATAATTTTCAATGAATTTCTGAAAAAGTATTTGTTTACAAAAAATAACACTATAAAGAAAATAAATTCTCCAGATTAAAACAAAGAAATTAAGTTAACTGAATAGAGAGATGAATTTATTAAATTATTCTGAGTTGGAAGGCCACTCATTTTACTAATTGTTGGCACGTTCAACAAGATTAAATTAGCGTTACAAATTAGTAATTGTTAGTTTGATATAAAACAGAACAAGAATCCTCAAGAAAATGTTTAGTAACCTTATCCTAAGTAATTGGCAAGAGGAAAAGGCTTTATAATGTAATAAATAACATCTAATAAAATATTTTCTACGTCAGATGTCGACGGCTTAGGTTTTCGGGTTATGCTTAACAGTAGCACTTTTACTTGCTTGTCAATTTGCCTGGATTATAAAAAGGAAATGCCCAAACATTTTTAAAGATTAGCATAAACTGACCTTTGCATGACTGCACTAAATTTTAGGAAGGGGGGGGGGGAGGGGTAAGGGCAAGCATAGTTTAACAACTATGGTATAAAAATGCGCACTTCCTTTAAAAATTCCAGGAACTTGCGCTAGTTCAGAAAACTAGATTTTTAAAATGGTTGATAAAGATAACAACAGATAAGAATGAAATATGAATGTCAACTATCAACATGTTGTGTAAACGCAAGCTGATAGAGTTTATAAAGCGATTCAATTAAAGGATTTGTTTTAATGTAATCAAATATTTTTTTGACAGGTTAGGTCCGGAATTGACGTCATTGTAGGAATAAGTAGTACATTTTTAATGTTGACCGCCTATAATGATTCCTGCAATGACGTCACACGTCATACATAAAAACGTCAGGTTATAACCTCCGAATGCGTTTGGTTTTTTTACATGGACTAGAATCATATTATCAATTTTTAACATCTTGGTGTGAACGAACTTTCGGTGTTGTTTTATTTTTGCCCGAAAAAGATTTTTAAGTTATTGTTTGGTACAAAAGTAATTTTGTCACACAAAATTACTTTGAGAGTTGCCAAAACCTCCTTAACAATAACTCAAGGTGCTAAAGTACCCCTAGTGGCAAACATTTCTTCTTTTGATATCGACAGTATTTTTGAAAGCCCAAAATACGTGAGTAAAGTCACTTGTTGATTTTATTCCACGATACTGCATACAAAGAAACTTTAAATGAGCCAGCTACAATCGAAAATAAATTACCTTTTTTGTTGAGCAAGTGGCTGCATGGCCACATCTTCCTTTTCTGCCACCATCCTCTAGGAGGATGAACTACCAAGTCTTTCTCTCCTGAACAGAAAAAAATACACAATTTAGCAACATCAACTTTTTGAAAGTAAAATGCTGTTGTAGTTCAATACTCTATGGTTAAATGTTTGGTAAACTTTAGTTAGGTTATAAAAAGAGAAATGAAATGTCAACAAAGATAAAAACAAAACATCTGAACGAGTAACTAGACATGCGTACCTATTCACTTCTGTATCTATAAATTATGGTTTTTGATGGGGGAACGTTGATGAGGGATATTGACGTTCTTGAAAGCAAATCGAAATTTTGCCACTGGTATGAAGAAGGAGTATCTACTTGTTCAACCATTTTTAGACGTCCCCTCCAAACCATAATTGCTAAAAGCCAGAGATGTCGATAGTATTTATTGTCAATTATAACAGAATTTTGTTACCTGTAACCAGAAAATTTAAAGTTTGGCACGAAGAAAGTATTGGGTACGAAGTAAGTATTGGTACGTTGGCAGCTCCAGATTATCTATTTATTACGCTATAATACGAGACTAAAGATTAACATAATAATCACGTCCATATTAACACAATAGACTAACAGGTGACAGTTAAAAATAACCACACCATACTCCAATCTCTCTTGTATTAATGATTTTTGGCCAGAATAATGATGCAAAACAAATGCTGAAGGGCTTGTTTGACAATATTGGTCCTTACTTGCATCTTGTGTTCCAATTTTTAAATTGTCTGATTCTGCAGAAGTAAAGGTGGAATAGAATTATTTACTCGTTAAATGCTGAAGAATGGGTATCTCTATCTAAAACAAACACGACATTGCTCAAATTACTTATCCATCACCTGATGATGGACCTGGCTTGTTTCTGAGATATGTGGATTATTGTGGATACCGAAATACATTGTTTTTGACGTCATTGTAACGACGTTTCCACATTAGATTGCGCTATAAGTCTCTCGCCATCTATGATCATCTATGTCAGACTGGCTGTATAATTTACAATGTAAAAACAAAGAATTTGGCCGCCATTGTTTGATGCGTCTTATATTGTCAGACACCGGCCGCAGCCGCTGATGTGTTGTTATCTAAAGATAGAGCCGTTGTATTAATACATGGCGTTTACGTGACTCGTTATATACAGCACAGGATGTATCTCATGTAGCCCAACCTTGATATCATAATTATGATTCCTTTACAGACGACAATCGTCTCCCGCCTCAGTCTCAGCTTTCTAAACAACAATTTTCTATTTTCTGTTCACTTCAGTACTAGAATTTCAATTCCAGAAATCGTTTAGAATACTAAAATTATTAAAGACCTGTAACTGTAACATCTTTTTCGATATGCAGTGTGCAAAGTAGCATTGTTAAGCAAGGTTTCGTAAAAATCTTGATTAACAAATTTCGTTGTTAAACAATTCAATAGAAACAGGAATGAGAACCTTGGGCAACAACCATGATGGTGTGGGAATGGGCACATGATGGCAACAACCATATTCAATAATCACTAAACCTATATGGTCATTTTTAGATTTCACCGTAGCATTTGATTTTAAATGTTTGCTTCGGGTTTCATAACAGAAGATCATGACTTCTAGCAACAACCGGTGAATTCTAAAAGTCACCTAACATCGGGATTTCGGTACTTTTTTACCTAGTTACCCACCCCCGAAATCACCTAAAAATAACGTCATTTGGAGTGTTGGTTAGGGAAAATTAACTAAATAAAACATTTTGTATTTGCAGCGCATTTTATTTTATTAAAAAAAACTATCTGACCTTATTATTCAGCCCTTTCCCACATACATATTCTGTTCAAAGTTGCTGGAATTTTGTGTCCTTGAACTCTTCTATTTTCTCTCTTCCCCATTTTTTTACCACATACAAAAGCCCTAGTGCTTTTTGGCGGTCCCATATTGAGATTATAAATTATTACTTTATAATTTTTAAAATTTTATTGGTGGGTAACAAACTAAAAGTTTACCCTATACTTCCTTTTTTCCTTAGTTATCCATTATTTGGTGGGTAACCAGGTAAAAGAGTGCCGGGATTTCACCATAACATATGCAGTACTAATACTTTCTTTTAAATAAAATCATGTAATGTTATTTATAATACTCCCCCTTCCATGTTTGTTTAAATTATTTTTATTAATAGTTATATGACGACGGAACAAATAATAAAATGTAATCCAGCCTCTCAAATCTTCATTGACTTAAAACAGTATTTGAATAAATGTAATTAGTTTATCTCGAAAAGATAAATAAGGAAAAGACAGCAGTTTTATTAATCTCTCCGTTTTATAACAAATATTTCAAAATTAATGTTGATGAATCAAAATGTATAGAAGGCCTCATCTCTTAGAAAAGAGATGAGGGAAACCTAAAAATTAACTTCGTAAAAATCTTAATTGCGAATAAATCATTATTAGGTTGAAAAAGTAATTGAAATTCTTGCCATGACATCTTTCTCGAATCGATCTATCCTCTAATAGGAGGTAATATCTCAATCTCATTGTTTGAATCACTAGACTCGATTCTTTAAACATTATAAAATTTGCTCTATTGTTTTCAGAAGCTAGTTCCAATACCTTTAACATCTATTTATAAACCTCGACACATAACTAAAACTAAAACCGATTAATAGTAATAACGAGATTCTTTTTTCAAGAAGGTGCAAAAATAAATGAGATTCAATGACATGTTTTTTTTTAAATGAACAACCCACAAGAAAATAATAAATCAATACATCGATGACATTGTATTGGCAGCCTCAATCAAAAGATTGAGGCTGCCAATAAATCAAGGAGATGTTTCTAAAAACTGTAGAACCATCAGAACGGTTGATGAATTCGGAAAAAAATTAGATTTGAGACCTGTTTCTATAAACTATTAAAATCCAAGATAAACAGTTTATTGAACGAACGTAAGTGAATTCTTATATTTCAGAAGATTGGGACGGCGCGTATGATTGTTTGTACGTGTCGCGATAATTGCCGTAAAAATACATCGATTTTAATCAAATTTTGTATACATGTAAAATTAACTATATGTCAGACCTGCATAGTTTTTGGTAATATTCTGAAAAATATTTTCAAAATGACGGCCAATATGACGGACCGGACAAAAACAAATTTGAGCAAGAAAATCGTGTTGTATATCGTTTTAAAGTGCTTAAAGAGTAGAAAAAGAAAATTTATGTTTCATGGTCAAGTTTTGTAAAAATTTCAAAATTTTTCAAAATGACGGCAAATATATAATTAATTCAAAGAATTAAGTTAAAAGGAATATTTTCAGTAATATGTTATTGAAAATCTCTCGGTTAGTAGAACAAAACATGTTATACATCAAATTCAACATATCGGCCCTAATTTTGTATAATAATTCGTTTTTACTAATTTTATAAGAAATTGCGAAATAAAGATTATTTGTACTTTAAATTCATAGCGAGTACTTTTTACTGTGTATTTTACATTACGTATTACAAATTAAACATTATGTATTACAAATTACATTAATTATAAATTAAACATTACGTATTATAAATTAAACATTACGTATTACAAATTAAACATTACGTATTACAAATTAAACATTAGGTATTACAAATTAAACATTACGTATTACAAATTAAACATTACATATTACAAATTAAACATTACGTATTACAAATTAACATTACATAAACAAATTAAACATTACGTATTACAAATTAAACATTACGTATTACAAATTAAACATTACGTATTACAAATAAACATTAAAAAGGGCTATAATCTCTTAATTTTTCTTAACACAAATTACTTTCACACAGATAGCACAATATTTTTATTTTTGAATATAGGCTCGTTGGTTTTCCTCTGGCTCTTCAAATGTTTTTGAGGTTAGAGACTTTAGACTAGTTTTATCAAATAGCATTGAGAGTATGCATTAGCGCAATCTGCTATTACCTCAGATTATTGTAAATAAGCATTAGCTCAAGGCAGCTAATACGTGTACTAACACTTATTTAAACCATTTAGCTCTTATTTCCCAAACCCTCCATATTGAAAAGACTTAAAAATAGGTTTCCAGCATTTAAATATAGATTCTATAAATGGCTTTTTAAATAATAATATTTGATGTGTATGAATGAATTGATTAGGGAGAGAAATGATAAAACCTTTTACATGTTTGATTTGATAATGATATAACGCAAAACAAACAGCAGGCGGTTGAGAATTGTTATTTGAATTCCCAGTCATCGCACTCGCTGTACTACTAGACGGTTAAAATTGTTTTTTTTTTTATAATAGTATCTATTAATAGACAAATGAAGACCTCATAGTAAAACATTCCTTAAATAATAATGTGTACAACCTCCATTTATACTATACGAATTCAGTTCATATTGTCATTTTTAAATGATTCATAGAAGAATTTCTTTCAATACCTAAATTTGCTTTGCTTTGAACATGAACTGCCTGCTGTCTATTAAAAAAAAGACAGCGAGGTACTTCAGAACGCTTCCTCGTCACATCGGATTCGCTACGCTCATCCTCCCTACTTTGAGCTTGCTTCGCTCGTCCTCAAATAGTAAATACATGAAAGAACTAAGATGAGCGTTAATGGAGTTCATTAATAAAAGAGGAAGAAGTCTCTCCACAAAATATATTTCTTTTTAGCAAAGCGCTTTTAACCTAACAAGAGGTCATCATCAGTGCTAGCCGTTGAATAAAGAAGAGGGTGATAGATGAGTCTTACAGATCAGATATCAAAGATAGACTGTCTATCTTAAAGATAGTTTATCTTAAGATGGTCTAAGACTGTCTATCTTAAAGATAGTCTATCTTTGATATCTGATCTGTAAGACTCATCTATCACCCTCTTCTTTATTCAACGGCTAGCACTGATGATGACCTCTTGTTAGGTTGAAAGCGCTTTGCTAAAAAGAAACATATTTTTGTGGAGAGACTTCTTCCTCTTTTAGTAAATACATGCGTTATAATCTCAGCAATCACCCATACAGCACTGACCACGTTCAATGCTGCTTAACTTTTATGATCCAACAAAACCCATAGATATAATAGTCATATTTAAACGAAACTTAGTGAACTTATTTATTAAGGAAAGGTATACACTTGTAATAAATTTCAACTCAATTAGATTAATTTTCGATTTTTGACTATTTTTTTAAAAACGTAAAGCCATTCGATAAAATTGAACTAATGCTAATAATAAGATGAATCTTGACACATATGTTTGTCTAATACAGTGGTTCTTAACCTTTTGGTTACCTCAGCCCCCCTGAAAAATCTTGAGGCCCAAAGGCCAAGGAGAGGGGGTATCCCCATTTTATTTGAAGATTCTTTATTTTTAATAATTACAATTAAAAAGTCGCCTTAGATCTAAGTGATTTTGCTTGATAATTTACTGAATAACAAAACTGCTAGAACTTATATAAAGCAATGTTTACACAAATGCACTTTTATAATTCTTTAAACATAATTAAACAATAAGTAATTACAATGCTAAACTAAACTCTGGTAATAAAACATTGAAATTAGTGTGACTTTTGCTGTTAAATACCGTCAACTAATTTATTGATTCCAGGTTTTATTATGTTTTTATTAGAGGCAAATTATTTTTAAACTCCAACATTAATATTTAAATACTGTATGTCCATACCATTCATTATCATTACATACAAACATTAAATAAATTTAATTTGTTTTGTACTACAAAGTATCGAGGCCCTGATAACTTTTGTAATAGCATCTGTAGTATTAGTTTGTGGTCGGAAACTGAACTGGTTTTGGCTCAGTAAATTATGCAAATTATGCGAGTAAAGGTAATGCATGATCCTATCAATCATCAGCCTTTCATAAAGTTTAGCTAAACATGATAATAAGCTTACAGGTCGGTACTTTCCTGCAGTTTTTAAATGTTCTTTTCCAGGTTTTTGGATTGCTATTATAGATGATATGTTCCAGCATTTCGGAAATATCCCTCTTTTAAAGCATTCATTGTATAAAGCTGAAAAGAATTTTGGAATACAGTCAAAAGCTTTTTTCAAAATTTCGTTTGAGATGCCGTCTTCTCCTGGTGCCTTGCCGTTAGGAGTTCTAGATAAAGCTGATTTAATTTCGAATGTAGTAAAAGGAGGATCGTGTATTGGACTTTTTGATTTTGTGAACATTTCTTTCCTAAGATTGCTATGAAAAGTATTATCATTACTCGGGTCATCTTTTGGTAAAAATGTATTCATTAATTCGTGTATAGTATCATTTATTCCTTCGGTAAATATACCATCTTTCTGTTGCAAAGTTGTAAGGATTTGTGCGGACTTGTTTTTATTTGCAGCGGCTCTATAAGCAGTTTTCCAAGGATTTGAAGTATTGGTGCAAAAATCTTTCCACGAGTCTTGCTTTGCTTGTTCAATTAATCCTTTATATTGTTTTTGTAATCTATTGAATAATGCTTTCCGAGTAGTCCTTAATTCTTCATCTGTTTTAGTTTTCTGATATCTTCTCCTTGCTTCTCTCAATATTTTTCTCATGTTTTCTATGTTTTCAGACCACCAAGGAACTTTTTTCTTGTTTTTATTAAATGGTCTCTCTTGACGAGGCATTGATTTTTTGCAAGCGGATGTTAAGGCTGAGTTTAGAGACTCCACTGTTATTTCAATATCTCGGCATGAAATTAGATGTCTTATCATATCTTCTTCATTTGTAGTTTTACACTTTAAAATTTCTGAAAATTTTTTAAGCATCTCAATTTTGAATTTGTCCCAGTCAGATTTTTTAAGAATAAATTTGTTGTTAAATATTTGATTGTTATTTGCAGTTTGTAATCTTAGCGAAAAAGTCAAATACTTAAGGTCTGAGAGGCTGTCTTCTTCATCTATACATCAGTCATGTATGTAATTAACCATTGAACAATTAACTATTGTCAGATCAGGATTGCTACTAGCCCTTACTGTTTCGAAAGCTGGTATCTGTAAATTTGTGTTGAGAAAGTGTAAATTATTACTAGCTATAAAATCTTCAAATAATTTTCCTCTTTGATCTGTTATCCTATCAAACCATGATACATTTCTTGCATTGCTATCTAAACAAAGTAGTAATTTATTTTTTATTTTTGATAGATTTTTTTCGATTTTGTCTATATCTTCTAAAATATTTTTCTTTTTATCTAAATAAATACTGGCAGCCTAAAATGTAAAAGTGTTAATTTTTAAATTCACCCATACCATATCTTCATTTGACATTTCAGTGTTTATGATTGTAACAATATTTGGATTAGTTAAAATAATACCCGCTCTTATTTTATTTCCAATACCTACTTCGAGAATTCTGTACGAGTTCGGAAATCCAGCTATTTTATTTTTAATGGTGTATGGCTCTTGAATAAAAGCAATATGAATCCCTTTATTTTCAAGATATTTATATAATATTTTCAATATTAAGGTGACTTAATATATATGTGTGTGTTTGTGTAAGTGTAGAGGGTATATCAAAAGTCTTCGTCCATCTCTTAAATTTTGAACCGTTAAACAAAAATAATGAAACTTGAGATACCTTTTTTGTATTTAAAGGAACTCGTAAAAATTGGAAATTTAATCTCGAAATTAAAGCTTAAGTATTAAAATTAGTAAAGCATTTTCCTAAAGTAAAAAAAAAAATCTTCTTTTAAGCTTAAGAAAAACAATTTTTTCATAACATTTTAAATTATAAAAGAGATTTCTATTTCATTCTAAATCTAGAAGCATTAGTGACTAAAAAGACCTTTATGTAAGGTAAGGTAAGAAATGATTTTTTCTTTTTAAGACACAAAGAAATGTCCCAAATGTCTTATTTACCCCTAATGTGGCATGTGCTTAGCCCCAAATGCCCTTATGGCATTTTAGTGCAAAAAGGCCATAAGGCATTTTCACCCTTGGCAAATTCTTTCTTATGTAAATAATAATTACTGCTTCTAAGTTAATTTATTACTTCTAATACTTAAGCTTTAATTTTGAGTTAAAAAGTCCAATTAGTACACTTTGGGCACTCATCTTAGTCTTAGTACTTAGTAGCACTTATCTAGTCTTAGTATATAGTAGTCTGCCAAAATTGTTATCTCAGAAACAATATGCAAGGGGCAAAAAAAGGATTCTGAGTTAAAAGACCTTGAAAGTTTTATAAAAATAAGATAATCTAAAACTTTCATGTTATTAGGTTAACTATTAAAGATTTTAACACCTAACACAATTAGGGCAACAACAGACAGAAGCTGTATAGAAGAATCCAAGCAGACCTTAAAACTTGGTGTAATAAGAATAGTGGATGAAACTTACTTTAAACTTATTTATATTTAATATTACACCCAACAGAGAATTATAAATATTCAAATTATAAACGGCCATTATTTACAATTTCTTTAAAATGGGTTTACACTTGTTATATGAAGCTTTAATAATAATTAACGGATACATTCCTTATGTAAATTTAATAATATAGAGTTGGAGGCATGTCCCCAAAGTAGGATTCCGTAGGGATGGCGACTTTAAAGTCCGAAGTCGCATTTTTTAGTGTATTTGGCCATGGTCCAAACATTGGACCATGGCCAAATACACTAACTTAGACGTTTCCATGGGTAGGGATTTTGTTTATTTTCTAACTATAAAGATGTAAGATAAAACCTTTCTGCGTGCCATTAATATGTTGTACCCATGTAAAGTTTTACATCCAAAATAATCCCTAGTAGTTTGACTGGCTGCTAAATGATCCCATCATGGAGTGTGAATGTCAGGTACGAGTCTTGTGAATACTTATGCTAAAGTGATTACCTTCCAAACAATATTTGACAACTTCAAGTCACTCGTTAGCAACATCTTAGAACTTTGTTAGGTCTTTGTTTGAGTGGATAAGATGAGAATTATAAGAGAAAGAGCGGAATTTTTGTCAAATTCAAAAGGAGCATTTCCTTCAATATCCATATCAATTATGAAGGCCTAAGGCCTTGTGACCAAGCTAGCTCCTTCCTCAATCTCTCGCACGTCTAATTCCTTATGGTAAAGCAAACAAACTGATGCCTAGCGTAAGCGTTCCCATTAATGCAGAGAAATCCAACTTTAAGTTAAATATTTGGCGCGTCAATGTATCAAATGCTTTTTCAAGATCCACACAGGTAAGCTGAACAAGCTGGTCTTTTTGTAAACATTCTAAGACTCTATTTCATTAACTACTTTCATCACAGTTAGAATGGAGGATCTGCCAGCTCAAAACAAACTAATTATAACATTCCAAATAAAAAAAAAAATGTTTTTTGACAATTGTTTCTAATAACTAAGACATTATTGGAGTGAGTGAAAATGGTCCGTAGCTTAATGGATCCATATTATTTCCCTACTTGTATAATGAAACAACTTAAGTGAGCTTTAAGACTTAAGGATTATTATAAGACTAAAATCCATTTATTACGATTCCTTCACCAACCAATGAAGAGAAGTAAGAAAAATTTCTATTATCAGCTTCAAAAAATTATTGGAAAGACCAAAACAGTATCTACAATTATTTTTTTTTAATTTGTAATAATATAAATAATAATTTCTTTGCTTACAGGCGACAAGAACAAAGTGGACTGAGGCCGCTGCTTTTTTTTTTAAACAATATGTATTTGAAAAAAAAATAAACAATATAAATAATTTTACAAATTACAATGATGTACAAAGTTATGCAAATACTACCCCCCATCTTTAGGGTAAAACCAGCCCTGAGCTGATGGGGGAGGGGGGCATTCAGCTGCTTACATTCCGTCATTAACATTGGTGGACTTAAGCTGTAGACTGCATCTTTTCTCTTTGAGATATTGGTATATCTCAAGAGAATATCATAAGACAAGGTTAGGTAGACAGTAAGCTAAATCAATAGAGACCAGTTTTAGATGAATTAGACCACTTTAAGTGGCACAATTGGCAAATACTTAATCACGTCCTTTTTTATACAGCATGTTAAGATAATTAGTCAACGCAAAATATTTCTCCTTGTATTTTTTACACGTCTACAGAACCCCGAAGAGGCCATTAACAGGCAATGAAAATTCGCTATATACATGGCAAAATACTATGTAACAATAAATAATAAAACAAATAAAATAATACGGAACAAAAACTAGGTGGCCACGAAGTGGCTCCCAGACGCGCAGCGGCTACGGGCCGTTAGGTTTGAGTGTTCTTTGAAAAAAATATCGCTAATAAAGTGGCTCGCATAGCGGGCTTTAAATCCAGAAGTGTGGTGCAAATCAGTTTTAGAAGTCCGTAATCGAAAAAAAAATTATTAGGTCGTGCAAGACTTATATTGACTAAAAATAACTATACCACTATTTTTAATAGCCATATAACCAGTGGCTATATAACTATAGCCACTGTCTTCTTGGCTTGTAAACACTGACAATTTTCGATTGGCAAATCTTCTTCTAGTACCTCCAGCACGGAAATTCTACATTAGCTTTATATATTATGGACGGCAAATTTGAAAAATAACGAAGTAATGTTCAGAATAGATTTGATCCAATAGATTAATTTAATTATTCAACGGTTCTTCTCTAGCTAATCAATTCATAATTTATTCATCCTACGTAAAACAATAATTTCAAGTAATAAATAATTAATACCTTCAAGCACAACTACTCTAATAGAGTTGCCAGGTATTTCTGAGAATTTATAATCGATAGTAAACAATAATTGTTCAGAAAATGTTTTATTCACATTTTTTAACATGATGATGAGGATACCCTGGGCCGTAAAGCTCTAAAACAAGCATTTATATTAATTAAATTTTTTGTCTCATAGAGGTAGATTATAGTTTTGAGTTAAGCCTAATTAAAATTAGCGATTTCAGGCACAATTAAGCCATACAAAGTGTTATATATTTTGCCATCACTTGGTTTCCACTCATTACAAGCAAGAAATCCAATTATGCGAGAACTTTGTCATGATGCCAAAAGTTAAAAATAAATCGGAAAATCAAGTTTATTTCCGACCTATTAAAGTATTTTAAGCTCAACGAAGACCGGTTTATTCACGAAGATTGTTTTACACCCAAAATGTTTATTTCTACTCTTTTTCTGAACTATAAAAGGTCTTTCTAATTTTAACAACAAAATTTAAAAAAAAACATAATAAACCGTTATGTTCTTAATTATATTAATGTTTTTTTTTATAAACAACATTGTCTATAAAAGAAACCGCCTACGAGTTAAGGTGTTGTAGTTAATGTTGCGTAATTTATTTCCGTCGCCTCTGTGTCCCAGGTAGCAAGGTGGGCGTTATTTAGATTATAAATGCAAATAATATTCCAACCTGTTCTTTGAAGCAGCATGTAATTCTTTATTTCGAGAAACATATGGCACGGTAATCGAACAAAACAAGTTGACCTATAAAAGCTAATGGTTTTCGAAGTTTCATGGATAATAGTAGTTCTTAGATGCCTTTACTGCCATCTTCATCTTTCAATTCTGTTTGCGAACTGTGGCGCAGTTCCCAAATGAAAATTGTTAAGAGAGAATGAGTAGTGATCGGAGCCCTGAGTAGTAGAGAATGAGAAGTGAAAGAGTTTGTTTACATCTGTTAAAATCATAACGGTTTTCCAACAAAACATAATCAACATATCATATGATAAAATAATAGTTATTTATGCCATAAGGCTGAGAAGTGTGTCTTTATGTCAAGGCAATTAGATTTACCGACGAGCGAAGCGAGTCGGGAAAATTTGCCAAGACATAAAGACATTCTCAGCCGGATGGCATACACTATTTTTTTGAGGTAGCACTCATTAAATAAACTGCGATATATACTTAATTAAGTATGTATATAACTTAATTAACGTCCAATTAAATCCATATTATCGTCGTCATTGAATTCATCCATAGCTTCACACTTTTACTCAAAAATGTAAAAGCTTTACAAATAAACACACAAAAATTGTCAATTAGAACACCTTTTAAAAACGAGAAAAAAAAATTAGTCTACGAACAAAAACAGAATCAAAATGAACGTTTTTAAAGAAACCTCATGATAGTTTTACACAGATTGTTTTTTGAACACGCTACATTACAGTAATGGCGGCAATATATGAATTACTTTTACGTCCTAGGAGTTTTTTTTACATTCATTATTGTCCTCGAAGGTGAAAAGTACTAAATAACCTCCTATAACAATAATGATTGGCTTCTCATCCTAAAAACGGTCCCATAAAGTGCTCAATTACGTACTACCTCAAAAAAAAATATTATATCATATGATATAATGAAATACATTGCTAATATTCTTATGAAAAACTAAATCCAATAAAAAAAAAATTGGCCGCAATGTATAACCACAAGTTTTTTATGCATTCGTGAACATAATATAAAAAAATATCCGTATTGTTTGATTGAATACTTATAAACTGTATTACTGCTCTAAGCTTTAATTAACCTTAATGTATAACTCTCTAGATGTTTGCTTATAGTTCTAAGGTTGAGGATTGGAAGACCAAAGTAATGTCACTTAGAGCTTTGGGTTTAAAAAAAATTAATTGTCAAACCACAATACATAAAAAAGAAAACTGACCGGTTTCAACTATTAATTAGTCATCGTCAGAGTACATTTTTAAACAGTTTATAAATGTACTCTGACGATGACTAATTAATAGTTGAAACCGGTCAGTTTTCTTTTTTGTGTATTGTGGTTTGACAATTAAATATTTTTTTTAAACTCAAGCAGTGTATTAAATATTAACCATTAAACATATACCACAAAATCTCTGTCAAAAACTAATGATTTAGAGCTTTGGGGAAACATGACATTATGAGGATAAGCGAAGCGAGTCCGAAGTCTTAACAGCCCAGACTTTTGATCATTATTTTATTCTAAAGTTGATTGTAACGAGACTGTAGTAATGCTATCTTAAGCTTAAAGTTATTAAGACATTCTGAAAGTTAGCAAAGCGAGTCCGTAGTTATAAAAGCCAAGACTTTTGATCAATTTTTCATTTTGAAGCGAGCGTTGCGAGGTTGATTTTGTATTATAAGGTCGAACGTAGCAAAACCGAAGTAATGTCAGCTCTGGTTGACTATGACATTCTAAGCACGAGCAAAATTCATTCTCAAGTTATGACGAAAGTTACTTAGTTACCCCAAACTCAATTAAATTAGACATACCTAAAAAGAGATACAGTTATTTTTAGAACAATTTTATCAAAGTAATACAGAAAAACGACAGTAAAAAAGAAAGGAGAAACATGTTATGTTAATAATTGACGAAATATTGATTACAATGTGATTTAAAAAGTAAAAGGTAATGTAAAACCTCTAGTTACATGCCCCCTATGCCTATAAAATAAAAAAAGCATTTTATTTTTATCCTTCATTAACAAAAAACTGAACTTACATGCCAAGTTAAATCAAATAAATAAATCAAAAAGTAAAAAGTCTAAAATGATACTTTTTTATATATGTTCCCTAGAAAACTTGAAAATGACAAGTGTTTTGGTTCTGGGTTGTGTTAAGATCTTTTTAAATATTTACTCTATTCAAGTGGTAATTTTTTAAACGAACTCTTTCTAAATCAACAACTTCTTTAATTACTTCGATTTAAACTTTTTAACTAAAAGAAATAGTAGCAAGTGTGAAAAAATAGGTATAAAATAGATCTGTTAAATTAGAAAAATCACGAAATGTGTACAAATCTGAAGAGTATTTATAAGTAGTATGTTTATACAATAGGCTTATCAGTTTGTAGTACAGTTTAGGTATGTGGTATGTTTATAGTGCAGATTATAGAACGTTTGTAGTGATTACAGTGCCCTTATTGCAGTTTATAGTAAATTTATAGTACGTAGTACAATTTAGTAGTAGTAATAGTATAGTATTTTATTTGATTAAATTTGTAGTACGTTGGTAAAAACATACAGTACAGTAAATAAATTTTTTTGGAGCGTTTTGAGTAAAGTTTGAGTTTTTAGAGCACTAATATCTATAAGAGAGACTATGGTTACCTCTATATTTATGAGCCAAAACTAACCGATAAAATTCCTTTAACTTGTAAAGAAAACAACTTTTAAGGTTACATTCCAAGATTCGTAAAGTATACAATAAGAAAATGGATGTCACTTTAACAAAGTAAGACAAAATTATACAATCACTTGCGGTCAGGATGTTTCTTATCACGAATACTTTTATCAAAATTTACTCATGATAATAGTTGAGGCATAGAGATATCTACTAGAGGGGCATAGATTGAATTTTGAAACATCGAAAAAGTAACCTGACATTAACTCACTCTTGGATAAGGTTTCCATGATGTTACACAGAGCCCCTGAGAGCCCCAAAAAGATTTTTGGGGTCTGAAACAAAAATATTTTTTGTTTCAGACCTCTCGATGTAATGAGATAGGCTATGCCCCCTCTAGTATATATCTCTATGAGTTGAGGGGATACAGTTATGGTAACCATGGTAACAGATTATATGCTTGAAGTTTTGTGTGAAGTAAGTTGACACATTTAGCGAGACCTGACGGGAGGAATCCTAACACGTTGTAAACCTAACATATGTCTTCCCGCCCAAACAGTGAACGTATGTTCACTGTTTGGGCGGGAATTATAAATAAGAAACGACGTGACTTGCTTTAACCTGAAGAACAATTTTGATATAATCAATCAACATGCATAGACAATATAATATGTACGTATGTAATGATATGGATAATCAATTTATAATATATGTAATTTGAAATTATCATCTCGCTTCTAGCCATAACTTTGTATACAGTTTTAAAATGTTTTTTGAATAAGTCCACAATATCAAGGGATGGAAGGTAGACTAGTAATGTTAACATATTTGAGAATATTCTTTTTACAGAAAAGTATACTTGTGATGCTTAAATGATAATTAGGTAAAAAACTTGAGTAAATTTGTAAATAAATCATTTTTTATGTTTAATTTCTTAGTTTTAATCGCAAAAAATAATGTTATTGGGGGAATTTAAGACTATTATTAGAGCATGAGTAAAACTTTTTTAACTTCTCTGTAAAACATAACGATAAGTCTTACTCAAACTCAAGCATGAACATTGATATCTTGGGCTTGATCAAGGGGACTTTAGTTCTATAAAAAGTTTTGAATGATTTATTCAATTAATATATTTCGCCTATCTTTGTAGGCATCTTCAGAATCTATATTTACAAGCTACATTAATCAGTTACAAAAAAAACTATTACAGTCCCCTAGTTTTAACTATTAAAAAAACTATAAAGTCCCCTTGATCAAGCCTGAGATGGAGTTCTATAAACTTTCCAGTGCTACAAAGAACAAACTATTGATATCTTGACAATGATAAAGATAATAATTTTGAAAAACTTAAATATGTAATGCAGGATAGGTTTTGCTGAAGGTAGAGGTCAATTATTGATTCGGTGCCCTCTTTATAACCCCGAAGCATTTTCGAAAACTTTACCAGTTTCTAAAATAACAATCCTACATATTCGCTTTGTTTCTTTATTAAAAATAGTAAACAAACGTAATAGTTTGTAACTAATTGATAAACTTACCTTATTTATCGATGAGTCAAGAAGAAAAGAAAGAAAATCTGGGATAAGAAGAATAAAAGTTGTAAGTCACGTAGCCATCTGATAAATTGGAACTTAGTTTATATCTTCAAAAGTAAATATTTCCACGTGAACAATTGGCGGTAAAAGTTCGTTATATTCTTCTGGAACGGCACTGACAATCACACGTGGCGGGAACTGAAGAACCCGTACGACTGGCTTGGGGCGGGATGCTGTAAAAATAGGGGGTAAAGGGTGGTTAGTGAGTGGGGGTAATGACCTTGAACCACTCAGCCCCCCTGTTTTTATAGCAATACCAACTGAACCCAAGATATTCAACAGGGTTTTATCATCCCCTAACCTGATTTTTTTAAATCAGCTGATAAGAGGAAAAACAAGTGGGCATGCGTCCCTTATTCAAAATATAAAATACTCCCATACTCTAAACTTTACTAAATTACACGTTCATTTTGCTCAATACAGATATACATAATAAAAAAAGCTTAAATAACAAAAGTAAACATTATAATCTTAACACATTCTTGGAGCAGGTTGAAATCAGGTTACACTAAGCCTAAAGGCGGTTCTAAGGGGCAGTTGTTAATAGGCATTCCAAAAAATGCATTTTTAGTGCTAAAACTAAAATTAAATTTAACTTAATTAAATATATTAAGAAAAAATAAGTAAGTATAATGTATATAGTATTTAACAATATACTTTCTTATAAGTACATAAATATGTGTATATAGAATACAACAATATACTTTCTTATAAGTACATAAATATATGTATATAGTATACAACAATATATTTCTTAATAAGTACGTACAAAAATATATGTATATAGTATACAGCAATAAACTTTCTTAATAAGTAAGTACATAAATATATGTATATAGTATACAACAATATACTTTCTTAATAAGTAAGTACATAAATATATTATATAGTATACAACAATATATTTCTTATAAGTACGTACAAAAATATATGTAATATAGTATACAGCAATAAACTTTCTTAATAAGTAAGTACATAAATATATGTATATATACAACAATATACTTTCTTAATAAGTAAGTACATAAATATATGTATATAGTATACAACAATATATTTCTTAATAAGTACGTACAAAAATATATGTATATAGTATACAGCAATAAACTTTCTTAATAATAAGTACATAAATATATGTATATAGTATCAACTATATTATACTTTCCTATAAGTAAGTACATAAGTATAGTATACAACACAACAATATACTTTCTTAATATTATTATTATTAAAGATTGGGGTTGGAGTCGAGGATAGACCCCATTTGCACTGCGACTGAAAGTCTATTGTACATTCCCCTCAATTGGTCCAGGTCAGAATAATCCTTTTCCCCGGACTAGGTCTAGGATCTTTTTGACCAGTGATTCATTGGTAGAGTCAAACTTAGTAAGAATGCTGCTACCAAAGTTGGTGAACCTTTGAAAGGCTAGGGCTTCACATCTCAGAAGTACGTGAGATGCAGTTTCGGTTTCCGATTCACAAAGCCTACACACTGGGTTATCTTTAAAAATACCAATGGTATGGAGATGTTTTCGGAGGTGACAGTGACCAGTCAGTAGTCCAGTTACTGTTCTAAGGTCCCTTCTGCTGAGACTGAGGAGGTCCTCAGTTACTTTGGGACTGGGTCCTTTTAACATAAGTTTACTGTGCCTCATGCCAGAGGATTTGTTCCAGTGGTGCAGGTGATTGGTTAAGAGCCAATCTTTAATTACACCTTTAGCTATAGCTTTCGGTATGGCTACTATGGGTTCAGGGCCCACAGGAGTGGTCAGACCCCTTTTTTGCAAGGATGTCTGCTTGCTCATTACCTTCAATTCCCTTATGGCCAGACACCCATCTGATTGCTACATCGTTGTTGAGTGACAAGGTCAGAAGGTTTTGTAAGCACTCCCAGACAAGCTTGGAGTTGACTTTGTATGAACCAAGAGCTTTAATGGCAGCTTGGCTGTCGGTAAAAATATTTATAGAAGTCTGATTAGGATTCTTTTTAATATTTTCTATTAGACTTTCTTAATAAGTAAGTACATAAATAAAATATTGTTTTATTTATGTACTTTATAGTACATAAATAAAACAGTACATTTATACAAATACAAATACAATAGTACATTTATTTATACATGTTTATAGTATACAACAATATAGTTTCTTAATAAGTATTTAATTATTACTTTATTTTTCTACATTTTAGCACGTTAGTTAGCAACCGAATGTTACTAATAAACATAATCTAATGTTTATTTATTTTTCTTTCCTTAACCCGAAGGTACATAGAAAAGTATTGTGTTAGCAAAAAAATCCGAAACCGGGATATTACTCACATAATCCTATTCAGGTGTTTTTAAGATCTCATGAGTGGTTTTCACAAATCTTTCTGTCTCTATTTATTTATTTACATACTTGAGGTTACTTTATTACAAAGTTTCTCAATTGTCAAAATTTTACAAATATATGAAAAGAACAAAACAAGAAAACAAATAGATTATAAATTATTAAATAGACTGCATAAACAAAGGCAGCATAGCTTAAATAACAAACTTGATTAAAAAAAAACACAAAAAAGCATAACATTACATGAGAAACACTAAACATTTAAGGTGGGAATACTAAATTATCTGCTAAAAATTCGTTAACATTATAGTAGGCTTTCTCAAGCAACAATGTTGAGAATGTCTATATGTGTATGCTTCTGACATCATCGTAGCTCCCGGAGTATTAATGGTAGAAAGTTCAAAAACTTAGTACAAAAATCTATCTTTAATTCTAATTCTGCCATCCGGAGAATAATTTTGTATGACGTCCTAACCAAAAATAACGACTCAGCAAAAATTTTATATTTCATAAATAGCGGAGATATTTCTTGATCGATATGAGATTAGGCACGCATGTAGTCACATACGAGACCAACATAATATGTGCCATGTTTTATCTCATTTGTATAAAACGACTTGCACAATCGCATGTTAATAAATCGAAAAATCCAATTAAGTTGGTGTAAGGTAAAATTGTTTTTTTTTTTTTTTTATAAACAATAAGTATACTAAGATTCGTCGTTTCAATACGGCAAGTATATCTACAGGTTTAGTTAGATTATAAAAGTTAAGCAGCATCGAGCGAAGCCTGTGACTAAATGGGTAACTTCTAGGAATAAAACTAATGTACTTACAATCTGAGGTCGAGCGAAGCGAGTCTGAAGATGTGAGGATGAGTGTAGCGAATGCGGATTGGTGAGGAAAACTTTCGAGGCACCCCGTACCAAATTTTTTAAATATATTTCAAAAATACAGTATTATGCACTCACACAAGATATATATACAGGGTGTTTCATATAAAGTGTCCACCAAAGAAGGAGGCGATAATACTCTTCAAAGGGAACAAAAAATGTTCTATAATAAAAACCCCAATCTTCAACCGTTTTCCCCACAAGGTCAAATTTAATATTTAAAAAAAAATTTTGACCTCACATCAAAATATTCAAGCTAGGAAGGCGAAATTGGTCTCGTTAGAAAGCTGAGTAAATTTCCTAAAGGACAAACTACTAACTATGTCAAATATTTTGGAACTACTGCCCAAAAATTTGCATGAAAAATGATTTTTTGAAAAAATTGAATTTTATGGAATTTTTGTGGTAAGGCATTAGAGGAAGTAAGAGATGAGCAAAAGTTTAGCCAAGAACGGAATAAAACTTCTCTTATAATTGCCCTTTAAATAAATCTATATATTTTTATACATTTAATAGTCAAAAATGTAAGCTATTGTTGCTAGAAGTTGCAAAAACTGATAATGTTTGTCGTATAAAAGAGGAAATAAAGTGTTATTTTAACAAAATATTTTTTTCGAAAGTAAACTAATAATGCGATTAGGAGGTACTCTAGGAGGTATAATAAAAATATTTCATTCTTACACATTTTTCACTAAAACCACTCTTTTCTCCTGTTTTAGAGATTTTTTTATTATTTTATGTACCATACAATTAACATTGTAGAGATATGCAAATATGCCAAAAAAGAACAGTTTTTCCAACTTCTAGGAAGAATGGCTTAACATTTTGACTATTGAATGTATTATGAAGTTTGGGTTTTCTTTAAGGTTAATCATAAGAGAAGTTTTTCCGGTCTTGGCTGAACTTTTGCTTATCTCTTACTTCCTCTAATGCCCTACCACATAAATTCCATAAAATTCAATTTTTTCAAAAAATCATTTTTCATGCAACTTTTTGGGCAGTAGTTCCAAAATATTTGACTTAGTTAGTAGTTTGTCCTTTAGGAACTTTACTCAGGTTTCTAACGATACCTACTTTGTCTTTCTAGCTTGAATAGTTTAAACGCTATTAACAATTTTATGATGTGAGGTCAAATATTTTTTTTAAATATTAAATTTGACCTTGTGGAAAAACGGTTGGAGATCTGGGTTTTTATTATAGAACATTTTTTGTTCCCTTTGAAGACACTATCACCTCTTCTTTGGTGGACACTTTTATGAAAACCCTGTATATATATATATATATATTATATTATATATATATATATATATATATATACAATATATATATATATATATATATATATATATATATATATATATAATATATATATATATAATATATATATAATATATAATATAATATATATATATATATAATATATATATATATATATATATATATATATGTAATATAGGCTGAAGCCCTCCTATGATTTTAACCTAGAGGGCCTATGAGTTAGAGCCCCCGTTGGCTCCAAAAATGTTTTAAACCATCTTCAATGCATTGATATAAGAATGCCCTTTCTAGTAATATATCTCTATGGCTGTAAACAACAATGATGAATCTAAAGCAAAACCAATGCTTAATTTGACAGATTAAGCAAATGTACCTATCCTGCCAATGAATTTTGAAGTAACGTCTCATCTTAGCGAATTTTTGATGAAAAAATGAGGTTATGAGGTTGGGATCATGGAGGGGGGAGGTTGATGTTTTAGTAGGGGGACTTACTAAATGTATGTATGTATGCAATTTTTATCCTAGACGTTTTTATGGAGCACGACAACTAAAATAAACAATGGGAAACCATTGAGAGGTAAGTTTGCCTCAAGATTTTAAGACCTGCGCTGTTATAAGCATTGAAATCATGCGCCGTTTGTACCTAGCGGGTGCAGTCGTTTTTTGACGTGTGTTTCGTGTTGATTTCTCTCTATTTTTTAGTTTTTTATGGGGTCACCTTTTTGTATGGCTAATCGCCTTATAGTAGGACGAACGGCTAAAATCAGTTGACAGCGCGGGAAAATAGTGTGAGAAACCAATAAGATTAGCCTGATTTGAAATTGAGGGCGTAGTTTAACATCCAGGACTAATCTCATTGGCTTCCTCCCATTATTTTCCCACGCTGTCAATTGATTTTAGCTGTGCGTTGTACTATAGTGCGTCATCCCCTTTTTTCAGATTCTTGAACAAAACATTGTCAATGTAATCAAATCACGTTTTTTGACAAATACATTAGAAAATTTGCTTATATCGTGGCAGTATGCCACTTATATGAACAAGTAATATGACGAACTGATAAAAATTAATTGGCACATAGTAAAACATTATCAAAAATTTACTGCTCTTAATCCGAAGTTAACTTCAATTAACAGCTACCAAACAAACGCTAAATTGGCTTTGCCCAAGAAGGTGACAGTGACAAGCTACCTTGAAATTTTAATTTAAGGGCTTAATGTACTATTTTATTTTTAGGGAATAAATAAAATAACTAAAAAAATAAATAAAATTTATTTTAAAATAAAATAAACTTTTACAGGGTACCATGGATAATTTTTCCTTCTAATATGACTCGCTTTGCTCGTCCTCAGAATAAAATTCCATTTTACAAAACTTTAGGTAACCCGTCCGCGCACTGACCTATCACGAAGCTCTTAACATTAGTTATCTGATAATAACACGTTGGTATTCTTGTTGTATTGAATTGAAATTTGGTATACTTGTTTACTACTAAAATTCCGAATTTCAAATCAGTTATTATGAATTTTAAATAAATTAGCGTTAAACTATATATTAACATTTTAAATATATAGATTTTATTAAATTGATTTTTAAAATAATGTATACATCTAATACTATAGAGGTATATACTAGAGGGGGCGTAGCCTATCACAATAAATTATGAGGCCTGAAACATCTTTTTAGGGCTCTCCGGGGTTCTGTAAAACCTCATTGAAACCTTCTTCAAGAGTGAGTTTAGGCTACAATAAATCATTTGATTTTGGCTTCCCGCAAATTGTTTGTGTTTAGATTTGTATTTTTAACATTCTCCTATATAAGTTATTGTAATACTGATTATTTGATGATATTTATAATCGAAGGTGGTCAGGTTACTTTTTCGATGTTTCACAATTTAACCTATAGGGCCCCTCTAGTAATAATATATCTATGTCTTATACGATAACGATTGAAGTAATAATGATAATGAGATGATCTTAGATTTTTTTTGGTCTTTTATTGAGCTCTATATGGGTTCTATATTTTCAAATAAATCCGACAATTTTCTGTATTTTATCAATACTGACATTTATCTGTCCTGTCGTGTTTACAAACATTATATTTGTCATCCATATTTAGTTGAACAAAGCAACTCCTAACCTAAATTGATATATTTGAGCAACAGAAAGGGATTCTCACTCACTTCCCTTCCAGCCAGCCATGTGATCATATCTACGTAAGATTTTTTATTTGATGAGAGATAGATATATTCTAAATTATAAATAAGAATAATTTATTAATAATTCTTAATAATATTAAATTAAGCCTTAATTAAGCCTTTATTGCTGGATAATTACGTCATAAAAAATATTTTCTAAAAACAACTAGATCCAAGTTTAAACTTTCTATACCATAAAACACTTAAAGTTACGATGATAACACACACACATACAGACAGAAAACTTGCTGAATACCACTAAATAGGCCTTGAAACACTTAAAAGAGTAATCTCGGTGTCGGAGTATTGTGTTTGTATTAAACACAATATTTTTCCTATGTACATACGGTATAAATGAAGAAAACAAAAAAATACATTTTATTTAAAATTATTAAACCTAAAATATTAATATCTCCACAAAATAAGTTAATTAACAGAACTCTTTGTCTCTTTTAAAGGATTTTTAATTATAATATAGTTATTAATGAAAAAGTTGTAGAACCACATTTAAAATCATACTATTAATGGCGAACAACATCTATAATCAAAAGATAAAGAAGTCTCTCCACAAAAATATATTTTCTATAGCAAAGCGCTTTCAACCTAACAAGAGGTTATCATCAGTGCTAGCCGTTGAATAAAGAAGAGGGTGATAGATGAGTGATATCAGATATCAAAGATATAGAAAGATAGGAGTCTATCTTTGATATCTGATCTATAAGACTCATCTATCACCCTCTTCTTTATTCAACGGCTAGCACTGATGATGACCTTTTGTTAGGTTGAAAGCGCTTTGCTATAGAAAATATATTTTTGTGGAGGGACTTCTTTATCTTTTATTAAGATGAACTCCATTAACGCTCACCTTAGTTCTTTAATATCTATAATCAATTACTTCAATAAATATTATTTTGTAATTTCTTAGAAATCTCAGCCAGAGTAGTAATTATATGGAATGACTATATAATCCGTTCAGTAGTTCTAGGCATCACATACTGTTTGCTCATTTGAAACATTCTAGATGCACCTTCGCAGCTTTTTATATTTATTTCGTTTGGTACTTTGTTGGTAGGAGGCACTGACGATGAACTGTTAAGTTTGAAAGTCAGCTCTGTCAATAAATATATACTAATTGGAGTGACATCATTCCTTTTTCTCCTATTAGGAAACTCCACAACTCAGGTAAATTACTAGAACATGGTGATAAGGGTATACAATTTCTTAAATAAATAAATAAAAAAAAATCTTTATTTGCATAAATACTAATACAAATACAATGGCAAATCGTCAAATGTACAAAAATTAGAAGTAATATAAATTACTCAAACATAATTTTTAATGTAACTCCATGTAACTTAGGATTTAATGTAACTCCAAAAACAGAAAATAGTATGGTGTTCTCCAATTAAACTCTTCAAAATTACGAAACGTGGTAAAAAAAATCTAAACGTACATGATATTTACCAAAAGTAATGGTTAATTTAAATTCGCAAGAGTCAATTTACTTGGCGGTAAAGACTTTTTCAAAAGTCAAGGACCCTGTTTTTATTATAGTGCATCTGAAACGGTACACCCGGTATACCTAATACCTATATAGACATAAATCATGACTTCAACAATAAATATTTAAAACTTAATATAAGACGTAGTAGTTGGGCATGAAAGCAACAAAATCATGGCCTCTTTAAATAGTTTTAATTGTTAAGAACCGATTTTTATTTATGTTTATTATGAGTCTAGCCTTTTGGGCAAATTGTACATCCGTTGGACGAAATACACGACTGCTATAAAATACTAATTTTATTCATAACTACAACCTACACGTTTCATTTGGAAGCCACGACATTTCATTAATTAAAATACTGATATAAAACATTTCATATCTGTTAAAAGAATTAACACACAATATAATTGAAAAAAAGTTTTGCTCTTATCGTCGAAGTTTTTTTTCTTACTATACGACACACGGCTAAAATCAGTTGACAGTGTTGGAAAATAATTCGAGGGAGCCAATAAGGTTAGTTCTAGATGTTAAACCAAGCCCTCAATGTCAAATTAAGCCAATCTTATTGGTCCCTCATCACTTTTCGCGCTGTCAACTGATTTTAGCGGTGTACACCCTTCTACCTTTAGTGGCAGTACACCCTTAAGAAAAGCTTAACAAAGTCGCTTAACAAAAGTTTGGACTAAAAGGAAAAAAATTTAGGAACTTTCCGAGAAAGAATGAATGATATCATTTATTGACGTTGTTGTCCACTATAGCTAATAATCCAATATTATCAGCAGTAAATCCTTCCAGAGGATATACCAATATTTTCCTAATCTATCAGGCCATAGAAGACATATCTCCATGAGCGCAGGAAAAGCCAGACCAAGTGCTGAGAGGCATAGAGCTCCAAATAGTGATATGAATAATCCTAATCGTGGAATTGCTACTGCTAGTAAAACTGCAAAACAAACAGTAAAGTAAAAATATATAACATTATAACAAAACAAAGAGTAAAGTAAAGTTATAAAACAAACATTAAACAAAACAAACAGTAAAGTAAAGGTTACTATAAACAGAAATGTACATCAAACAAACAGTAAAGTAAAGTTATAAAACAACATAACAAAACAAACAGTAAAGTAAAGTTATATAACGTAAAGTAAGTTATAATATAACATAACAAACAGTAAAGTAAAGTTTATTAACAATATGCACAAAACAAACAGTAAAGTAAAGTTACATATAACTAAACAAAACAAACAGTAAAGTAAAGTTATATAACAAATATGACAAAACAAACAGTAAGTAAATTAATAACAATGTGACAAACAAACAGTAAAGTAAAGTTATATAACAATATGACAAAACAAACAGTAAAGTAAAGTTATATAACAATATGACAAAACAAACAGTAAAGTAAAGTTATAAAACAACATAACAACAAACAGTAAAGTAAAGTTATATTAACAATATGACAAAACAAACAGGTAAAGTAAAGTTATATAAACAATATGACAAAACAAACAGTAAATAAAGTTATAAAACAAATAACAAAACAACAGTAAAGTAAAGTTATATAACAATAACAAAACAAACAGTATAAAGTAAATATAACAAAACAAACAGTAAAGTAAAGTTATATAACAATATAACAAAACAAACAGGTAAAGTAAAGTTATATAACAATATAACAAAACAAACAGTAAAGTAAATTTATATGACAAAACAATAACAAAAAAACAGTAAAGTAAAGTTATATAACAAATTACAAAACAAACAGTAAAGTAAAGTTATAAAACAACATAAAAACAAACAGTAAAGTAAAGTTATTATATGACAAAACAAACAGTAAACTAAAGTTATACATAACAAACAAACAGTAAAGTAAAGTTATATAAAAATATGACAAAACAAACAGTAAAGTAAAGTTATATAACAACATAACAAAATAACAGTAAAGAAAAAACAACATAACCTAACAAACAGTAAGAAATATAACAACATAAAAACAAACAGTAAAGTTAATAACAACAAAACAAAATAAAGTAAAAACAACATAACAAAACAAACTGTAAAGTAAAGTTATATAACAACATAACAAAATTATAAACAACTAATTATTATTCAGCATTATGGAGATGATGATGATTTAATAATTAAGGTATGCGTTTAATACAAAGGCTTTTGTAATTAAAAGAGTGCTTCCTACTTTAAGGACAAACTGTTGCTAACCCCACTCTATACACTAGGACAACTTATTTTTGTTCATTTTTGAAAAAGGTATTTTTTCAGCTATTAATGTACTGAACTGCTATTACTGTAGTATGCCGATCTGGTAATTGTTATAATAAGTAGTACAAAATAAGATTTCACAAAATGATACTGTATTTCGATCACCTTCACAAGATTGAATGAATTTTTATGAATGAAACACATATCCAGAGCTGATATGTGTTCGACATTATCCACTGACGACCTACTACTTACATCTGGATATACCAAAAATGAAAAAATGATTAACTCTAAGATCTTGGCTAGTTAAAGCAGAGCCTTAGTTCGTGGTTACTGGTTCCTAATGGTTAAAGCTAACTTCGAACAGTTAACTTCTTTCTACTACTGTAGTAACATTTGCTACTAGCAGTTGGCTAGTGTCTATTTTTAAAAACAGTATGAATAAAACAAGGTCAACATCATTTGCCCCATATGTAAATATTTACTATTACTTATATATTTTAAGAAATAAATTAACAGTTTAGTTCTACATTGTCCAGTAGAGAAATAATTTCTTGCAGTCCAAGAGCCGGACCTGACTGAAAAAATGTCTCATTTTGTACTACTTCAAACTAAATTTGTCTAAAAATATACCTTAAATTATGAAGGAAAAGCATAGTCTGCCTATCCAAAGTAGAGCCTTTCATATGATTGCGTATGCTCAAAATTTTATACAATCGCACAAATTTCAGTTCACTTGTGATAAGTTATTCCCTGTAAGTCTTATGCAAAGTTATGGCTCTTTTAAAAACATAAAAAACGGTTAATTTATGCAAAGCCAGCGAATTTCTTTGAAAAAATATTGACTTTTTTAGCCTTTATTTGGCCATTTAATAAATGACATAACTTTAGTTGTAGTCGAGTGATTAAACACTTGTTTTATAAAAAAATTTATCAGCTTTAACAAATAGACTTTTCATGTTTTGCACAAGACTTACAGGGAACCACTTATTACAAGTAAACTGAAATTTCTGTGTTTTTATAAAATTTTGAGCATGCGCATTCTTATGAAAGGCTCCACTTTGGATAGGCAGATTACGCTTTTCCTTCATAATTTAAGGTATATTTTCGAAAAATTTGGTTTGAAGTAGTACAAAATGTTTTTATATATTTACAGTCATTGACTACCATTAAACATTTTTTCAAAACCTTTAAATATCCGTGGTATCTAGCGGAAGACTAACCCCGCGGGTAACTACATTAATATATATATATTAATATATATATATATATATATATATATATATATTATATATATATATATATATATATATATATATATATACAGGGTGTCCAGCTAAGAAGGACAAGACCTTTTTCTCGGAAACATTACAGCTAGAAGGATGCGGTTTTCGGGCGTTGGATTCAATGTAATATTGAGCAGCAGACGAGAAAAATCCGTTTTCGGGCGCGCTTTCGCGCCGTCATAGAGATGTTAATGCTAACTTTTTTAAATTTTATAGTTAGGTATAGGGAAAGTTTTTTTGTTCTTTAAAGAATGAAAAATAAGGAAGATTAGTGGAGATTGCATCAAAATCGGACAATTTTTCACCGAGCTATGATGAAAAAACTTTTTTTTTAAATTTAGTTCACTTCGGCGCCATTTTGGATGATGCCATTTAAATAAAATTTATTATATGGACATATTTTTAAACTAGAAACATTGCTTTAATAAAAGAATGTCAAAAGTTTTAATTCTAACCTTAGTTTTAGGTGTAAAATAGTCGTTAAACATAACAAAAAAAAAAAAAAAATATGGTTTTCTAAGATACCATGAAAAGTAAGATAGGGAGCTATAGTTTTTATGTTTGTACAGTTAGCAACATAAAAAGCAACAAATTGAGTCCAATTTTAACAAATTCGCTTCACAATTCAAAGTTATTACTAATAAAATCTCTTAAAATTGCAAAAATGAATATTTTTTAAGTTTCCACCCTATGTTGATATTTAATGGAACTGCAACGTCATCATACCTTGTGATCTTTTATTGCAGCTTGTATAAGGATTCAGAACGCCCAATAACACTTATTGTTTGGTCATTGGTTGTGGAGAAATTACGATTACGGTGATTTTCGTCAATCGTAGAATGCAGATTAGAGGTACCTTGCAAAAACCAAGTAAAATACTTCATAAACGTTAATAAAAAATTGTTTTGATGATAACTACTTCGTTTCTAGGGGTGAAGGACCAATAAATAGCAATCACCCAACTAGACTGTAAAGTGATATTTTACTGCTGCGGAAATTTTTTATTAACGACAATAAAACCAGCCAATTTTATTTCCGGAGCTATAAATTATCATTATTTATGCTATTTACATTTAGTTGCACAATTATTGAAAAGAGTCGATTTTTGTATGAATAATTTAAAATAACTAGTTAAAAGAAATTAAAACACAAGAAAGTTAATTAGCATATCACACGGCTCAATTAGGTGGCACATAGGGTCACCAGACTTGACCCCACGCGATTTAAATAAGCATATCACACAACTGGACTGTAAAGTGATATTTCATTGCTGCGGAAAATGAAAATTGTCGTTAATAAAACAAATTTTCCGCAGCAGTAAAAATATCACTTTTACAGTCCAGTTGTGTGATATGCTATTTAAATCGCGTGGGGTCAAGTTGGTGACCCTGATGGCCACCCTAATTGAGCCGTGTGATATGCTAATTAACTTCTTGTGTTTTAGATTTCTTTTAACTAAGTTATTATTTTTAAATTATTCATACAAAAAATCGACTTTTTTCAATAATTGTGCAACTAAATGTAAATAGCATAAATAATGAAATTTATAGCTCCGGAAATAAAATTGGGCTGGTTTATTGTCGTTAATAAAAAATTTCCGCAGCAGTAAATATCACTTTACAGTCTAGTTGGTGATTTGCTATTTATTGGTCCTTCACCCCTAGAAACGAAGTAGTTATCATCAAAATCAATTTTTTATAACGTTTATGAAGTATTTTATTGGTTTTTCCAAGTACCTCTAATCTGCATTCTACGATTGACGAAAATCACCGTAATCGTAATTTCTCCACAACCAATGACCAAAAATAAGTGTTATGGGCGTTCTGGAATCCTTATACAAGCTGCAATAAAGATCACAAGTATGATGACGTTGCATTCCATTAAATATCAACAATAGGGGGGTTAAACTATAAAAATATTTCATTTTGGCAATTTTAAGAGATTTATTAGTGAATAACTTTTGAAATTGTGAAGCGAATTTGTTAAAATTGACTCATTTGTTGCTTTTTATGTTGGCTAACTGTACAAACCATAAAAACTATAGCTCCCTATCTTACTTTTCATGGTATCTTAGAAAAACCATATTTTTTTTTTGTTTTTGTTATGTTTAACGACTATTGTACACCTAAAACTAAGGTTAGAATTAAAACTTTTGACATTCTTTATTAAAGCAATGTTTCTAGTTTAAAAATATGTCCATATAATAAATTTTATTTAAATGGAACATCATCCAAAAATGGCGCCGAATGTGAACTAAATTTAAAAAAAAAGTTTTTTCATCATAGCTCGGTGAAAAATTGTCCGATTTTGATGCAATCTCCACTAATCTTCCTTATTTTTTCATTCTTTAAAGAACAAAAAAAACTTCCCTATACCTAACTATAAAAATTAAAAAGTTTAGCATTAACATCTCTATGACAGGCGCGAAGGCGCGCCCGAAAACGGATTTTTCTCGTCTGCTCACTATTACATTGAATCCAACGCCGAAAACCGCATCCTTCTAGCTGTAATAGTTTCCAGAAAAAGGTCTTGTCCTTCTTTAGCTGGACCACCCTGATATATATATATATATATATATGTATTTTAAGTAATACATTACCTAAGTATTTTTAGGTATATTCGAACACACTTTATCCCTCCAATGAATAATCAACGTTGGAAGTTGGGAGGAAATGAATCCTATATATATTATATATATATATATATATATATATATATATATAATATATATTATATATATATATATATATATATATATTATATATATATATTATTATATTATTAATATAAGTATTTTTAGGATATTTCGTTCACACTTTATCTCTCCAA
Source organism: Microvelia longipes (assembly GCA_018340805.1). Lineage (NCBI taxonomy): Eukaryota > Metazoa > Arthropoda > Insecta > Hemiptera > Veliidae > Microvelia > Microvelia longipes. The sequence continues at coordinate 56,198,947 of JACMZG010001908.1, forward strand.
TGAATATCAACGTTGGGAGAAAATGAATCCTATTAAAAACCAGGCTGTTGTGACGTCATTAACACGATCAGATGAGACACCAGTGTTTAAATAAGTTAGAGGGGTCACAATTATTTGCCAGAAAAAACGTCCTATAGTTTCATGAAAATTTGAATCATTCATAGACAAGTAATCTTTTTAATTTTATCATTATTATTCTAATCTATAAGGCGTAATAATGACATTATATAATGCATCTCGCTAACCGCATCCAATTTAAATATTTCTGTAATCTAATCTGTTTGTGTCATTAATATTAATTTAATGAATTCTAATCTAAACATTTAAAATTAGATTACATTTAATGAAATGTATTCTAATTCATTTGTTTTATTATGACTATCCTCATCTTTATAATAAATACGGGCCTTCGGCCCGTAGCCGCTTACGCGGCGTCGGCCCACCGGCCGCTTCGCGGCCCGGGGGCCTCCCTGTGGCCGCTTTGCGGCCACATTGTTGTTGGTTTTTGTATTATGTGTTGTTTCATTATTGTTCTTGTTACATGGCATTTGCCATGTATCTAGCGAATTTTCACAGCCTCTCCACACAGCCCGCTTCGCGGGCCTGAGAGGCTTTCTCACAAACTTGATTTTACTAATTGAGATTTTATTAATACTCTATTATTAATAGTATGTTATAATATTAAAATTAAGAAGCATTATAAACAAAAATATATTATTCATGATTTTTGTTTTTAATAAAAATACCGTTTTCGTCACTAAAGATTGTCTGATTTGAGCTGGAAACCGGTCGCAATGTTTTAGAATGACTTCGACCATATAAATACAACTTCAACTCTTACTTACATTATAATTGTTTATAGAATTTAAAGAAATATGTCAAATTTTTTTTGTAAACAAATTGTTTATTTGAAGTAAAATCTTAAGGTTGAAAAAATATATTCATGATTATTTAAAATAAAAATACCGTTTGCGTCACTTAGGATTGTCCGATTGAGCTAAAACTGGTCGCATTCGTTTTAGAATACTTCGACCATATAAAGGACTACTTCGATGTTCTTCCTCTTTACGGGTCTGCTTAGTCGGGCGTGGTTCAGTGGAAGCCATTTTTGCCCTATCTCTCTGNACGTCCTATAGTTTCATGAAAATTTGAATCATTCATTAGACAAGTAATTTTTAATTTTATTCATTATTATTAATCTATAAGCGTAATAATGACATTATATAATGGCATCTCGCTAACCGCATCCAATTTAAATATTTCTGTAATCTAATCTGTTTTGTGTCATTAATATTAATTAATGAATTCTAATCTAAACATTTAAAATTAGATTACATTTAATGAAATGTATTCTAATTCATTTGTTTTATTATGACTATCCTCATCTTTATAATAAATACGGGCCTTCGGCCCGTAGCCGCTTACGCGGCGTCGGCCCACCGGCCGCTTCGCGGCCGGGGGCCTCCCTGTGGCCGCTTTGCGGCCACATTGTTGTTGTGTATTATGTGTTGTTTCATTATTGTTCTTGTTACATGGCATTTTGCCATGTATCTAGCGAATTTTCACAGCCTCTCCACACAGCCCGCTTCGCGGGCCTGAGAGGCTTTCTCACAAACTTGATTTTACTAATTGAGATTTTATTAATACTCTATTATTAATAGTATGTTATAATATTAAAATTAAGAAGCATTATAAACAAAAATATATTATTTCATGATTTTTGTTTTTAATAAAAATACCGTTTTCGTCACTAAAGATTGTCTGATTGAGCTGAAACCGGTCGCAATGGTTTTAGAATGACTTCGACCATATAAATACAACTTCAACTCTTACTTACATTTATAATTGTTTATAGAATTTAAAGAAATATGTCAAATTTTTTTGTAAACAAATTGTTTATTTGAGTAAAATCTTAAGGTTGAAAAAAATATATTCATGATTATTTAAAATAAAAATACCGTTTGCGTCACTTAGGATTGTCCGATTGAGCTAAAACTGGTCGCATTCGTTTTAGAATAACTTCGACCATATAAAGGACTACTTCGATGTTCTTCCTCTTTACGGGTCTGCTTAGCTCGGCGTGGTTCAGTGGAAGCCATTTTTGCCCTATCTCTCTGGGACAGTAGGCTTACCATGATGGAGCAAGAGGTAGAGGTCTCTCTTTTATCCTATATCCCCACCTCTAACACTACTGAACCCAACAGATATCGTACGAGTCTTTGACCTAGAACGTATACATATATACAAATTATATATATATTACCAATTGCGCCATTTGTGATGGTTCGATTCGCTGAAAATTGGTCTTAATCGATTCAGCTAGCAGTCTACCTAAATACAGAACCTTGTTTTAAAGCCATTTTAGTTTCCAAAAAATTTTTTTTTTCAATGACGTCATAACTTTGGTTGATGACGTCATAATGTTTTATGAACAATAGGCCTCGAACCTCCTCAACATCTCGCGATTTTGCAAAGTTTCGTTTCAATTTGAGAACGCCTTCGAGAGTATCGTTCGCCATACGAAAGGGTAGAAAAACATACATATATATATATATATAATACATAATATATATATATATATATATATATACATATATATATAAACTTTTTCGGACATATATTTTTGTTATCAGGAAGCCAATAGGAACCGATTCCACCACTCCCACCTCAACTTCCGTCATCCGAACAACCTCATAAGCGTCATTTTCATTATGAAAATTCGCTAAAAGAAATACATAATAACTTACATGTAATTAAAACGATGGAGGTTCTCATTACGTATTCTAGAAGTAATTTTCTTTGAGTATTCTCCATTATTTTCTTTAAATATGTATTCAGTAATATTTCAACTGGAACGTAACACTGAAGAGCATATGTGATGAAAATTGCAATAGCAAATATTATATTGACTGATTGAGCTAATCTGAAAGAAATAAAGTATAAATATTATTAACTAATGGTTTAAGCTTAAAAGACTGCAATCAAAGCAAAATCATATTGATTTTATAGAAGACTAGTATTTTATACCAATAATCCCATTAACCCTACAATATAGAATATTAACTCTGAAGTGTCCAACATATTCAGTTTGTGGACAAAAATTGAAAATAAAAATCCAGATATCACCACAATAGGGGTAACCATAGAGATATATACTAGAGAGGGCATATTATATCTTATTACATTGAGAGCCCTGAAACGTCTTTTTGGGGCTCTCAGGGGCTCTGTGTAACCTCATTAAAACCTCCTCTAAAGATTGAGTTAAGGTTATAATATATTATTTGTTTTCGTCTTCCCTCACATTTTTTGTTTTTTGATTTGTATTTTAAACGTTCTACTATGTAAGAGTCTGTATTTTTGCTCTACTTATTTGATTATATTGATAGTCGAAGGTGTTCAGGTTACTTTTTCGATGTTTCAAAACTCAATCAATAGGGCCCCTTTAGTAATGTATCTCTATGGGGGTAACAACATAGAGGGTAACAACATATGATATAAACTAGAGGGAACATAGCTTATCTCAATACATTGCAAGACCTGAAACATCATTTTACAAACATACGAAGATTCATTGTATTATTAGCATCAGTTCCGGTTTTATTGATTGACATATATATGTCAAACATTATGTCATTGATGTACGTCACCATTGTACAGTTATGGGACCAAGCTACCCAAGGAATGATAAGATTTGCTGTATCCTTCCTCTAAGTATTAGGTTAGTATCTAGTCCAATGCATATACTTTTTATTTTTCCTCATTAATACCGTAGGCATATAGAAAAAGTATTGTGTTTGCAAAAATCCGAAACCAGGATGTACCGGAATTATCCGTTTCAGTGTTTTTAGGGCCTCCTAAGTGGTTTGTATGTGTGTGTGTGTCCATGTTGTGTTTATGTATGTGTGTGTCTGTTATCATCGTAGCTCCAAGTGTATTTATGCTAGAGAGTTGAGACTTTGTACAAAAATTAGTCTATAGGTGTAGTTGTGCTATTCGGAAAATATTTTTTTATGACGTCATTAATCTGCACTAGTGACTCAACGAAAATTTCGATAATTCATAAAACGCAAACTAATCTTGCGATCAGATTGAGATTTAGCACGTCTGTAGCCACGTATAAGACGAACATACGCGCCAAATTTCATCTCATATTTAGTTCAATTTTTTTCAAATGACCTGTGTACGTTTTTAAAAAAAATTAAAAAATCAGAAAATAATTCAATTGAGTTGGAATTTGGTGTTTAACTTTACGTAATAAATAAGTGCACCACGTTTCGTTTTAATAAGACAATAATATCCATGATTGTGTGTTTTATGATGTGTTACATCATAAAAGTTAAGGAGCATCGAGCGTGGTCTATGCCTGGATGAGTGACCGCTGGGAATGAAACGGATATGAGGACGAGCGAGGCGTGACCGAAGATGTGTTGCAGCATAACTACTCGTACATTCTGAGGAAGAGCGAAACGTTTCTGAAGCAGGGAGGATAAGCGTAGCGAATCCGTAGTGATGAGGAAAAGTTCCGAGGTACACGGTACCTAATTTTTTAAAATAAGATAAAATAAGATAGCATACGGGTTTTTTTTTAAAAAACTGGATACAGACAGCTATTGAATATAAAACGCGGGAGTAAATGTTAGTTGCGAAATAACCCATATACCTAGTCTTTGTTTTGTTTTTGTGAAAATATTTTAAGGCTCTAATTAAACCACGTATGTGGTTCAACTCTGCCCAAATTTTTGGTTTAAGACTGATTAAGTTATTTTTATTTTCTTTTTTTTTTTAAATTAAACTTAAAAGTAATTTTTCCTATCAATGATTACTTGACTTACATTTGAGTATTGTCCAAGTTTAGAGTAATACTTCCGTCAGCATCTTTACCATACTTTACATATCCAAAGAATCCAACGAAAACATAGAGTAAAATAATCACAACCATTCCCTGATTAAGTACACCGAAATACCCGCCGAACGACTTGGGTGTTTTCATATTGTTTTCTAAAGCTATTATCTGAAAGAATTGAAGTCAAATTAAAATAATACATCCTAATAAGAACACTAGCATGTAAAAAAGGGAGCCAAGTTGACCGAAAACCTAGTAAAATGGTTTTAGCTACGTCCAGGGTATTAGTTTGGTTACCAACCGGTAACCGGTAATCCTTGGTTAAGATTTAGGGGATGACGCGCTAAGTCGAGTCATCGACTTAGACTAGGAGATGGCGCTAAGTTGTTAAGCCATTTAACAAAGCGACCGCGTTGAGTACAAAAATAGAAGGGAACCCATAACAAACATCTTTTAAAAACAAACTGCTCATGCTTGGTGCAAACAACGCATGTTTGATGCTTGCGTAAATTACATTCCTGCGCAAGTCTTAATTTAGAGACAAACTTACCTTCCGATGATGGTTTTCTACTCCAGGTTATAGAAAAATTAAATTAATTTAATTAATTTTGCTGGTTTCCACCTCATGTATTATTAAAAATAATAAAAGTTGTTCTTTTAGATGTAATTCATGTTAAACTTGTTTTATCCTTGTTAAATAACCCCATTTCGCGCATTTTGCTATAACTTTGCTAGGGAAGGTAAGTTAGCTCTTATATCTCTATCTCGTATAACGTGCATCGGGTCTATGAAGTTCTCTTATCGCGTCATCCCCTTTATTAATAAAGAAGACCTTTGCCGTAAACTAGTAATCAAGCTCTGGATTAAGTCACGAGGCTAGGTTATCTGGTATGACTTTGGTTAGCTTGCCAAAATGACTTTGGAATCCTAACTTAGGATCTTGGAGTCTTCGTTAAAATACGCCTTATTGTAGTAATGATTACTTATCCTTTCGAACTTATCAGCAGCTATTAAGATTGTTAGGGTAGGAGCAATATAATCAAGACATTATACTTTGCGAGTATTAAGGACCTTGAATAAAGCGGATGACGCTTTAAGGAACATTTCTGACCCCATGGAAGTTGTATGAGTTAGAGAAATAGGAGCAAACTTACCTTACCCCTGGTTAAAATGAAAAAAGCGCCAAACGCAGGTTATGCAGCAAGGTTGTCGAGTTTGATTCTAAACTTTCTTCTGTGCTCGTGATTGTTACATATGTGGTGCTTGTTAAGTCAATTGTGCTTATTTAATTTTAAATTTTGGACTATACTTAGCGACTTTAGTGAGTGATAATTTAAGCGTGTTTTGTTATAACCTTCTCAAGCAATAAACAATGGGAAAGCACTGAGAGGAAAGTTTGCCTCTAAAACTTAAGACCTGCGCTATTATAAGAATTGTAAGCATGCGCATGTACCAAGCATGTGCAGTTGGTTTTTGACGTGTGTTTCGTGTTGAATCCTCTCTACTTTTTGGTTTTCGATGGGGTCACTTTTTCGTATGGCAAATCGACTTAGTGCGTCATCCCCTTTATTCAAAATCCTTGGTGAGTATAGTTGTAAGAAGTACTCATGACTGATGTTGAAGGGATTTGTAAGATAGTCTTCATCAGATTTTTAATATTGTCCAGCATTTTAAGAGTCATGGTGAATTTAATGTAACGGTGGAATCATTTAGCGACCCGCCCACATTTTCGCATGTCCTAAGAGGGTTAAGGCGTAGCTTGGAGACATGAAATCTTTCATTATGATAGTTTAGTGTAGGGTAGTACAGAGTCCCAGCTAAATCCGGTCTTCAGGAAACGTCATACTTCTGAGTGCCGACGAAAATACCCAAATCCTGTAACCTCCCTCGATAATCCTTCCTTTATAATAACTTACCATGATCAAGGGGGATAGTTCTAAGCCCCGTAATTCTCTATATCTTTACTCAATGCGTTGGAAGGATAGCTTCCTTAACTTAACGTCTTATTATGATTAACGTCCTGTTCAACTTAGTCCACTACTACTTGTGTTAATAATAATATCATATAAAGAAATCGTTTCTAATACTTGCCACACCGACTGCTTCTAAAGCAAATAATGTTGTGCCTACAAAAAGAACGTAATTTCTTGCTTCACCGACGTAATCCCTCTCATTCATTGGTGGTAAATCATCAAAAACATAATACATGGTGATTCCGATCCCAATAAACGTTATTACATTTGCCAACTGAGAAAATGGAGCTAGAAGTTTTAAATTTCGTATCGAGTTGATCAGAATTAAAGGCAATAGAAGTATCACCATCCATATTCTTGTGTCTAGAGGTGTCCAGTAGTAGTCAGCTACCTGAAATCAATCGATATTTAATCATATTGAATAAAATTTGTTTTGAAGTCTAGTGTCCCAGGATTTTGAGGTTACTTTTATCATATTGACTATACAAAGTATTAAAACATACAGAGTTTTCGAAAAGGTTGATGTTAGTTTAGGTAGCACTAACTAGGACTTTTGGTTAGTTAGACTGTTGAAGGACTTAATGACTACGGCCATCTTGGAAGGTTATTATTATTTTTTCCCTATCCAATAAAATAATTTAGGATCGATTGTAAGGATATTAAGATCCTAAAATGCACATCAAAGTAAATGAAACTTGTAGGAAATATGAAACTTCGATCATCACTAATGATAACTAATAACATATCGTATTCTACTCGAACAGACTCAGTAACTACATAGAGCGAGTCACCAACACCATATTCTAAAACCTAGCAGCTGTCTTTTCGAAATCGTTGTGAAATATTTTAACTTCAAGAGCACATATACTTCGGTCCTTCATAGCATAATCATTTAAACTATTGATAATTAGTGTTAGATGATGAAGGCTCGAAGTTGAAGTATTCTGACACACTTCAAAGTAAGTTATAAAATAAGTAATAACAAGGCCTAATGTCACATTTTTAAAATGAGCTCCAACAAAATATATGGGTGTCAAAAATCGACCCAAGTCTTGTATGAAGAAATGTTAAAATAGTATCGAAACCTATATTTCTCAATTTCAAATTCTATATTTTCATTTTTAGATTAGCATTCTATAAATATATTTAGTAACTTACCCTTTTGATGTTAGTCGCAACAAAGACAATGTAGACACAGCAAATGCCCAACTGATATACTATAAGAAAAACGTCCACGAAAGGCCTAAAAAAGGTAAAGTAAATGAGTAAGATAGTTATGTCTCAATGAAGTAAAGATAGTAACAGAAGTTATGGTTACCAAGATGTCTATAGCTCCGGGTAACACTTTAACACACACGGTAAGGCTCCTGAAAAGACTATTACTCACGGTTTAGTTCCCTCTAACACACTCAACCGCTACTACTCCTGCTAGCACTATAACTCCCAGTATTGCTCCTGGTAAGACTATGACTCACGGTTTAGTTCCCACTAACACACTCAACCGCTACTACTCCTGCTAGCCCTAAACTCCAGTATTGCTTCCTGGTAAACTATGACTCACGGTTTAGTTCCCACTAACACACTCAACCGCTGACTACTCCTGCTAGCCCATAAACTCCCAGTATTGCTCCACTATGACAGTTTAGTTCCCACTAACACACTCAACCGCTACTACTCCTTCTAGCACTATAACTCCCAGTATTGCTCCTGCTTACTCCATAACTCTTAGTAATGTAATGATCAGTAGTAGTAGTGGTAAGAGTGAAGAGGTCAAGTTGATGAACAGACCACTCTATAGATTTAATTTTTTACTTTTCTTGAAATCAACCACCTATCGCTATACCTCCACTACTTTATCCTTATAAAACCAGTAATGATTCACTGAAAGTAAATGAAGATTTGCTCGTTACAACGAAATGAGAATTATTCGTCCCACTTAGAGGTCAACTAAATCATTCTTAAAAAATAATAAATAAATAAAGAAAATTATAATAACCACTATTTCCTTACGCAGATGCATTTGAAAATATCCTGAGACACTTAGGGCCGTGTTTGAGAGCCTCTTTCATAGCCTCTGGATATGATAATACAGGAACTCTTTTTCTTTTGCATAGCTCGTATTGAGATCGTACCTACACATAGAGTCGACAATCAGTAAGATGGAAGAAAATTGCACTCATATACAACAGGTTATGAATAGAAGACTATCATGGTCACGGAGATCATGATAGTTTACGGCAACATAGACAATCATTTCCTACCATTTCGAATTTTAGTGGTTGGAAAAAAAGTGTTTGAAACAATTTTTTTGCCACATCTGATTGCAGAAAATGAGCTATGTTATGAAATAATTCTCTCCTATAATAATTTTCTTGCACACCTGGTCTTAAAATAAATTCAGCAAACAACATCCACATTTTTCATTCACTTTAAGTCAAATTTTGAACACGTATTGTGTTACCTTTCTTATCCTTAAGAATCATTGAGAACCTATGGAAACTAAAAAAATATTTTAAATAATTTAATAATACACGAATTTTAAGCAAATCTTTAGCAAAACGAAAACTTAATTTGTGATCTAATCTGTTTGGTGGATCAAGACCAAACCTTTTTTACAAGGAGCAAATTATCACTTTGAAATCTATTTCAGTACCAAATCAATATCTATAAAAACTAACAGTCAATTATCTTAATAATATTAATAGCTCTGAGAATATTGAGGTCATCTCTCAATTAGTAAATAACTCTACTCTAAAATGTTTATTCGCATTTAATAGATACATATGTTTGTGGAGAGAGTAAAGATATTTATGCAATTTGTATCAGAAACGTGGTTTGCCAAATCCATGGTTTTGGATTTGTTAATAATTTAAGGGATTTTTAATTAAGAATGTAGTAGAGAGAGTAATTGACACAATATAATTGTGCGAGAGACACCTAGGAAATGTAACAAGCAAAATGCAATGCTACATCTGGGAACTGTTCCATCTTTCGACATTCGTCATCATTGATGGCTCGACATAATGTCATGTCCCACTCTGTTTCGTTACGTCTAACTCATTAGGGCGCCGAGAGCCTAAACTCACTCTGACCTTCAATTAATTCCGAAGAATATAATGTGAAGTACTTACCAGAGACGAGCGGTGCTCTCTTACCGCCATCATGCATGGCAAGCAAAACATATTGTGTCAACTATTCATGTTTTGCAAAACTCGGTAGTATCAAATGATATTGAGAGAGTAATGCTTATTGTTATTAAATTAGTAAGAGAAAGAAAAAACAAGTTTTATCATATGTAGACGAACTCCTGGTATAATTTCTAGTAGCAGATGTACGGCGTGTCTTTTAATTTAACTCAAGATAACGGTGGATGGAATTAAGACAGTAGATTTCAAAACTATTTTTTCAACTCCTTGATGGATTTTAGAAGTGTTACCTCTCGGACTTAATTCGCCGAGGCATCTTCTCTACAAAATTGCCGTTGAGACTTAAGGACTTAAACAAACATGAGGACTTCTTTAATTTGACTCTCCTGTCCACTGAGGTGGATTTGCAGTAGCAATAATAATGAAACCTAATAATTTATTTAATTTACTGAACTTTTCTGTTTTAGCTATTGAAGTGTATTTAATTAATTTAATTTGATATTTGATTAATTAATTATCAATGAGACACAAAAAAACAAGTTCTAGACATAAGTTATAAAATAAAAACGTATTATAACAGTACAGATACTGTGACAGCTCAGGTTAGGAACAATTTCTTTAATATCCTTATTAATTGTTCCTTCTCTGAACTTTTATTATTAAAGAGAAAAGAAGGGCATATTAAGAGATTAATAATAGTAATAATCATAATTATAACAATTAATAAGTATAAATAAAAATATATATAAGTGATGTTGCGGTGCGGCCTTATAACTCACTAGGGAACACAACGCGTAATGATTAGGTTTAAAAAGGAGTAATCCGGAAATAAATAAGGTAAAAGAGAGTAAATAAATAAAGTAATTAGTTATAAACAATGTTTATAAGTTAAAGAACATACTAGTGTAAATAATAATTATGATAGTTTTATTTAAGGAAGAAGTTCCTCCAAAAGAGTTAGTTTGTGGTCACATTCGAATTAGAGACCGCGAGTGGATGGAGTGATTACCGCGATTAATCTGGGAAAAAACAAATTCTTAACTCATGATAACATGCGTAACCTAATTTAGAATCCATCTAGGTCTATCAATACAGCTGTTTTTTAATTAACCAGCTTCCCAGTCACACACCTCGCTATATATTGGCCCATTTCTATCTATCCTTTTCTTTCAGCTTCCTTTCTACCATCTACACCAGTCCAACCAACTGATGGATTTTCAGATTAATTAAAAGGATTGTCTTTTAGGTAGACAAGGAAATTATTTTAAAGTAGTCAAACATTCTATGAGGTATTTCACATATTACAAAAGAAAATATTGATATTTTTAACCTAATTTTGGGGACAATTATGGATAGTGTTTTGACAGGATAGCAACCCTCCAGAGTTTGAAAATAATCACTAAACTACAGTACAGTTCAACCAGCTTTTTTATTTACGTACCAATACATGGAGACAATAAGTACAGAGAAATCCAATTATGAGGGTGCTAATTACACCGTTTATAAGACCAGCATTAGCAAAGGCTTGTGGCATTGCCAATATGCCAGTACCCAGACTTCCTTTTAGAATGTGAATTAGCGTTTCATTATTTCTGCGGAAAACAAATCAAATCATCAACATATATTGGAATTAAAGAAAACATTAAACTAATATCAAGTTTGTTTTAGGCTTTTAGGAAAAGTGGAAGTCAGGCACCTAAAGGCCCTAGTAGTAGTAATAAGGGGGGAGTGGTAGTAACTACAAGGCAAGTAGGCCACGTTGTTGGGCCCTTTTTGCCAGCTCCCTAAGATAGTGTTCTACTCCTTTTAATTTCAAGTGTAGGTATATTTCATCTAATCTAGACAGAAGAGCCGTGGATTTCTATGGTTCTTCTCATGATTTTTTCAAGCAATGATACATATTTTCACTGACTCATATAGTCAAGTGAAAACTAGGAACAACACGTGCTCTCGCTGTTAAACCAAACCTCCATACACTTTAAACTACAAGGCAGACACACTGTAGTATTATAATGAATCTACTATGAGGTTCCTAAATTTTGCCTATACCCAGTTTCATTTAGGGTAAGGGATCTTTAACAAGTACCTGACAACGCACAGGCTCGAGACCACCGGCTTTACGTCCCTTCTGAAGGACGTGGTACGCAGAATTTTTATCCCTATCATAAAAATCCCAGAGGTCCGTGCTGGGATTGAACCCATGACTAAATAAACTCGGCCCTTAATTCTGACTCACAAATTTTGTTTTTTAACCATTTCCACCATTATCATACGATTTAAATCTAATTTGGTGTTATTTAAACGATTCTTAAAGGTCCCTACACTTGATTTTTTTCTCGGCTATGATTTCTAGACATTTAATCGAAAATTAGAAATGCTGTCCCAAACATCCGCCGCAAATCGAATAATTAGCGTAGGGTCTATTTCCAGAGTGAATAGGAGTAAAATTGTGATTGTTTAAAAGAGAGAGTGAGACGAGAGGTCCTTATAGAATATTGTAAGCTTGACAGATATAGCCCACACTTTTCGCTCGTTCAGAATTTTTACCGCATTAACTTGTTTAATTTTTGCATTGTTATGTGGGACAGGCATAGCAATTGGAAAAAAATCTAATAGCTGCTTTGCTAGGATAATTGCTTTGTGCTGGTTGAATAAAATTCATGAGCGTCAATTTCTAATGAAAATTTCTTCTAATGAATAATTCCTAAATGATCCTAATGATCCTAAAAAATCCTAATGATAGCCCAACCCCTTGACAATATTTTTTCGTCCGAGTTGGAGTGAGCGCAGGTTTTAATCCTGGGTCCAACCAAAGCTAATTCTCTTCAAAATCTAAAGTTCTGTTTTGGAAGTTCAGAAGCATCAGAAGTGCCTTGGTTTAGGCAGTTCTTGGTTAAAGAAAAATAAATTATATTGTCTTAACTTGTATTTATTAACTTGGTTGTAAATATAAACAAAGTTAAGCCCGTATTAATCAGTTAAATACAGGAGAAGCCTCTGTAGATTTCTTTCTCTGATCTTGCTTTTCATTTCATTTTTTCCCTTAACATTTCCATTTGAATTTTATGAAAAATCATGACTTAAAATATCAAAAATATTTAACGACTTACGTAGTGGGATGGGGAACTTTCCTGTGTTGATGAGGATCGTACGGACCAGAACTTTGGTGTGAAGGACTCTCATCTTCGTCGCTGAAATATAGAGAATTTCACCTGTTAAAATGTGTAGTATCTAAAATCAAGGGGGTCACCAGGTAGTTGCCTTGTGGCAGTTTATCATATACGTAGTTTGACAAGTGGCATACTGGCACGATATTAGCGAATTTCCAAATGTATTAGTCAACAAACGTGTTTTGTTTACCTCAAATTTTATAAATCAAACGAGACAATCGTAACCATCTCAGATAATAAAATTTCAAGATAATAAGAACATTTTAGGTGTACCAGTACCAACACTACTTAGACATTTGCGAAATTATTATGGTTCTAGACATTTCAAAATGATCTCTACTCGGCATGAATTGACTATTGCGAGTTGAAATTTTTGGTTGAAATTTGGGTGAAAACAACCCAAATAAAGCTGCTCAATTTCATCTGAACTCAAATAAAGTAATTTTGTTACCACTTTTAGTACCTTTAAAAAAATAAATTAGAGCATACCATAATAATGCTGATTTTGAAATCTAAATTATTACTTGAGGAATTTGATACCAATATCAACCCTGATCTGGTGATATACATTAGTTAAACATATTTTTTTTTCATGTTAAACAATTACAAAAATCTATAATATATGTCAAACCATAGCTTGATGAAAAATTACTTAATTAGGCTGATATTGAGATAAAATATATTAGCATATAATGTAATTTTCAAAGTATGCATTTTTATGGTATGCTCTATTTTAACTTTTCAAATTTAACCGAAGTAGTAACAAATTTATCATATTTGGGTAAAAGTTACCGAAATAATAATGGTATGTTTGAACTCTCAAGAGTTAATTTACTGTGGGAAGAGACCATTTTTGAAAGTCCAGGACCATGGTGTTTCCTTATTTCAAAGGATTTAAGGTTGGTGGATCTGGAAGCAGCAGCGTATCTAACTAATTTCAACCCGATCCAATAAATTTTGGAGGCTGAGTGAACTTTTGAAATTTTCGCTGAGTCATTATTGTTGGTTAATGCGTCAAACACTTTTCATAAACTAATATAGTTTCTAGACTTCGATTAAGTAAGATTGATTTTTGTACCAAGTGTCAATCAAATCCGAAAAAGCGTTCAAAAGTCATCGCGTACCATTGAAACGTCTAGGAATAAGTTCTCATACATATACATATGTATATTCTAGATCAGTGAGTCCTCTATTTTAATACAACCAAATCTCTCCTTTCGTCTATGACCTCCATCTCATAGACTAATTTTTCTGGAAATTCGCAAAAACTGTAGGCTTTATAGAAGTCTACGTTGTGAACTTGTACCGTAGTTAACAGAAAAAAAATGAATTGAATTTATGTTAATCTGACAGTTTAACAGTTTCTAAAGGCAACTTGCAGTAAAACCAATTCAAGGCAAGTCAAAACATTTTAACGACCTCGTGCATAACAAATAGTTAATAAAAACAGAAGTCTCCTCTCAAACAGTCCTGCATGACTGTTTACTCTAAGCAACTGCATTTCACCAGTATCTTTAGGTTCTGGCCTAGTTCTGTTTAAGTATGAATTTATTAGCTCTAACTGAAGAAAATTCAGGATTTATTGAATAAACAAAATCTACTAACCTGTTTGATTTAGGTAGTGATTCAAGAGCTATGAATTCATCCTTATCTTCTGATTGTCCAGATAACATATTTTTAAGGAGGCGCTCCAACAGATATTACTAGTCCTAAAAAATATTTCAGTTTTTTACAACGAATCAGTTCTAGAGACACTTAAGCAAATGATGAGTTCAGGTTTGTAAGCATCTCAAAACAGTGAACCCTAGATCTTAGCATTTTAACTAAAAACTTAATAAACGATCTTTGGTTTTATTCTTAAATCTAGACCTTGGAAAAAAATTCTTCTTTTGTAAAACTGCAATCAATTCCAAAATTATTTATGTAATAAGTTACTGCCGTTAACTTGCTCCATTCCTGTTTGTTACCGAGACTTGGTATTTTGAACAGATGCTCCAAAAATAATTCTGACAAGTCCAGAATCCAATTTTTGGGTTTCTAATTTTCCAGAAAATTGGAAGATGACAAGCCCATCTTCCAATTTTTGTTGTCATGCTTAAAATTCACTTTTTAGTCTTCGTGAAAAATCAATCTAACGGCCATGGACACATTTTACATGCATACATAATGCATATAACATCTTTTTTGGCGTCAAATAAGGGGCCTTGGCCCATTGTTGCGCAGTGTTGGGCGGGAGCGTCTATATTGCTGCTTTGCCGCCACATTGTTGATGTTACATTGCCATCTATAGGTGGAATTGCGTCCACCCAGCCTGGCAGACTTAAGTGCTGGCTTGCTTAGCTTACATTTGATCTCGCAACAACATTGCTCAGGCAACATTGTTGCCTCATGGCCGATGGCAACGAAGGGATGGGATTTCCAAATATGTGCCACCGCTTTACAGGCCTTCAGCCAATTACGGCCTTTGTGTTGGTCATATTTCTTTGGAACCCCTTTCATTGATTTAGTTTCCAAGAAATTTTATATTAAGAGAGTTATTTATGTACAAGAGAAGTTACTTCAGTTTTTCGCTATTATATTGATGATTTTAAATTTGATACTCTAGCAAAGTAATAATTTTATAAGTAAATTATATTTATCTGTCGTCTTTCGTAACCCCTGATTCGATGACGATGACAATTTACACTTAAAATCAGCATATGCTTTACACAGGTGCCTGTATAAATAATAAAGATGTAAAAAGACTTAATTAACAAATGTGTTATTGGACAGTTAAGAATTAAATTCTAAGTGGATTATCGAAGACTTCAGTCCTTTAAAATTTTTTGCATATTTACATTAACATTAACAACACTTAGTGTATTGTTAGTGTTAATTTTAATGTAATACTGTTAATATCAATAATATTAATGTTGTTAATGATAATGTAAATGTAAATAAACACTGAAGGTGCTAGGCGAAACGTCTGTTGTTAATGTTAATATAAATGCAATAATGTTAATAACAAAAATATTAATGTAGTTAATGTTAATGTTACTCTAAATAAACACTGAAGATGTCAGGCGAATGGTCTGTTGTTAATGTTACTCTAAATAAACCTAAGTTAAATGTGAAGAGGCCAGGCGAATGGTCTGTTGTTAATGTTTGTAAATAAACACTGAAGAGGCCAGGCGAAATGTTGTAATGTAAAATAAAACTGAAGAGGCCAGGCGAAACGTCTTTGTTAATGTTAATGTAATAAACATGAAGAGGCCAGGCGAAACGTCTGTTGTTAATGTTAATGTAAATAAACACTGAAGGCCAGGCGAACGTCTGTTGTTAATGTTAATGTAAATAAACACTGAAGAGGCCAGGCGAAACGTCTGTTGTTAATGTTAATGTAAATAAACACTGAAGAGGCCAGGCGAAAGTCTGTTGTTAATGTTAATGTAAATAAACACTGAAGAGGCCAGGCGAAACGTCTGTTGTTAATGTTAATGTAAATAAACACTGAAGAGGCCAGGCGAAACGTCTGTTGTTAATGTTAATGTAAATAAACACTGAAGAGGCCAGGCGAACGTCTGTTGTTAATGTTAATGTAAATAAACACTGAAGAGGCCAGGCGAAACGTCTGTTGTTAATGTAAATGAACACTGAGGATGCCAAGCGAAACGTCTGTTGTTAATGTAAATAAACACTGAAGATGCCAGGCGAAATGTCTGTAGTTAATGTTGATGTAAATAAACAGAAAATTTTAAAGGACTGAAGTCTTCGTCAATCCAGTTAGAATGTAAAAAGACCTTGCATAATTTGGGATATTGCATATTTGGGATACATATTTAGCAATCTAGCGAGCGAAGCAATCTTCTATATATATATATATATATATATATATATATAATATATATATATATATATAATATTATTAATCTTTTTAATTATTATTATATAATCTTAGATTATATTAATCCCGCAGATAAAGTAGGCTGGCATACATTGTGGTTTTAATTTTATGTTAATATATTTTAACCAATAATGTCCTGAAGGAATTTAATATCGAGGCAAATTACGCAAAGCTTAGTATCCGTTGTAAACTTAAGCTTAAGGAAATTTAGAACTAAAAACATTTTTATGAATATTAAAGAATGGTACACCAACAATCGTTGGATTAAACAAACGACAAAACTAAGTATTATAGCATTCCATTTGTATAGATATGGAATAAAGGAGTCATGGCCTATCTCAGTACACTAAGAGCATAAAACATCATTTTGAGGCTCTCAGGGGCTCTTTGTAACCTCATTAAAACCTCTTTCAAGAGTGAGTTAAGGTTATTATAAATCAATAGTTGTCTGCTTCCCCTACATTGTTTGTGTTTTTTAACGTTCTACTACATAAGTTACTGTAATTTTGTTCTGGTTCTTTGATTGTATTCGAAGGAGGTCAGGTTATTTTTCGATGTTTCAAAATTCAACCAAAAAGGCATCTCTTGTAATATTAATTCTATGATTCGATGTATCTTCCTTTTCGTGTTCAAAACGAATCAATCATAAAAACGATTGACCTTTTAATTATACTATTTAACAATTGAAAATGCGTTTTATTACTAGGTTACGCGTTTTCAATAGCCAACCCTTTCCAGTACAACTATAAAATATAATCTATAAAACAAAAACTCACTTGCGAAAGATGTAACAAATGTCTAGAAGTTACCACAAGAGCAATCAATGTAAATACTAAAAAGAACCAATTATTTGGTTCGATTAAAGAAATAACTCTTTGAAATAAAGAGAGGGGCTCGTCTGGACATGACTCTTAATTACCGAGCCAGAAACCAATTAAAATTCTATTTTTATTTTTTACTTTTTGCATTCTTTTAATCAGCGGTCAGTACATCAGCAGTTAGGCTTTTTATTTATTGTTTAATGATAGCTCTGTCGTCAGGGCTAGAGTATGAATCGAAATTATTTCGTCGAGTTTGGTAATTGTTAAATATTGTGTTCAACTACCAATTATTTCAAGATATCAATTTGATGACTCATTTGACAAATTAATTGAGTGAATAAAGAAACCAGATTTTACCATTGATGTCAATCTTTATTGAATTTAAGTGGGAAAAGGGGATAATTGAGGAGGATTTAGCAAAAGCAAGGTCGACTGAAGTTTTGATTCCCGGCACAATTCAATGAATCGATTATTATTAGATCTTGACAACAGGTTAATTTAAGGTATAAATGCTTGTTGCCTGCTGTGATATTAGGGCAAATCTCCTGTTTAACACGTTACTCTCCTAAAATGATATTTACTCCTTGTATAATAAGGCGCGGTCGAATATCCACGGCCTTCTAGAACGTTGGATCACCAACAAACTTTTTTTATAACTTTTTTTTTTCAAAATTTTCAGTAATTAGCCAGATTTGTGATAAATGAAGCCTATTTCCGTAATCCGCACGCTCTTTTGGTTAATCTCAAAGAGTATTTACATTCACTCAACGATTTATTTTTAATCTAACTTGGTACATACATAACTACTGTTAGACGTCAATGTTAACAAATAAGACATGTAAAAATATAACACAAAATATTGACGTCTAACAGTAGTTATGTATGTACCAAGTTAGATTAAAATAAATCGTTGAGTGAATGTAAATACTCTTTGAGATTAACCAAAAGAGCGTGCAGATTACGGAAATAGGCTTCATTTATCACAAATCCGGCTAATTACTGAAAATTTTGAAAAAAAGTTATAAAAAAAGTTTGTTGGTGATCCAACGTTCTAGAAGGCCGTGGATATTCGACCGCGCCTTATAGTTTAATACCATGAGTATGGTGTTAAAAGTTTTACGGTAGGTCGAGCAGGTCCTTGAAGCGAAGTGGCTTGAAGAGGTGGCCACGAAGCGGCCCACATGATGGAAATTACCTAAATACGAGGCAAAATGTCTTGTAATAAAGGATAATAAGAAAACAACAATTAATACAACACAACAACATATCTACAAGGAACTCTTTCTGAGCGAAGCAGTGACAGCCAGGGGCTAAAGGACCCTGATTTCTTATTATAATGTTTTCGTCCCTTTTAGGAGATGGAGAAGCAATCTAAGACAGTTCAAAATTAGATGATATTTGATAACTTCTGCTGATTATCTGTTAAAAATGATGGCGTAAGAATTTGAAAGCGGTTCGGGGTTCTTCCTCTGACTATCTGCCCTCAAATTCTCAACAGTGGCGTAGATAAGTATTTTTCTTGGAGGGGGAACAAGGCTAGCGATGCCCTAACATTTATCATCACTCCCTAAAGATGTATTTTTGCCAACTGTAGAAAATAACCCTGTCACTTTTTATGGCTTGGGACCGACTATGGCGTGATTACTATTTTTTCCTTGCCTTCTAAACATTTTTTTACATTTTTACCCACGCCTTCTTAACATTTTTTTATATTTTTACCCACTCCTTTTTAACATTTTTTTAAAATTTTACCCTTGCCTTGTTAACCCTTTTTTTATTTTTACCCCTGCATTGTCAACCCTTTTTTAAATGTTTACCCACGCCTTGTTAACACTTTTTAAATTTTTCCACGCCTTCTTAACACCTTTTTTTAATTTTTACCCACTCCTTCTTCATCAATTATATTTGTTTATTATATTGCATTTTGTTTAATTATATTGCATTTTGTTTAATAGGCCTATTTACAATAGCACTAGAAAATACTTTTATGGCTTTAGTTAGGTCTAATCTACAAGAAATTTCCGACTATATTGAAATAATTGACGACCCTGACAATCTCTCTTGGCTCATTTAGGCTCTTTAATAGCTTTTTATTATTTTGAGTTTTGAAAACTTCTTTCACAACTTGCTACCAAGACTGGAATTGTCAGTAGTATTCGTTAAGCTGTAGTTACGTTAGGAATAAAATCCCTAATTAATTCTTAATAATAGCTTTTATTTGATCAAATGAAGAGTCGACAGCTGTTGATTTTTTAGAGTAACTATCAAATTTTATAGCGACAGAAGCTCACTAAAAACTTCTTGTTAACCGATGTCACCCGAACTCATATACCCACACACACATCGTCACGTTAGTATCATTGTCTCTGACTGATATTCTCCTACTACCCCATAATACTCAACCCCAGTATTGCAATTTAGATTACATACTATTTTTAATCGATTTTGGGTTTTCACGACTAATTATATTGTGACGTATGGACAAAAACGTAAGGCATCTTAATCTTTTAAAAATAAAATTAAAATATAACTCTGAAGCGTTTTGATCCCCCCTGGCCAAAACTGAGGGGGGGGGCAATGCCCTCACTGCCTCCGCTATCTACGCCACTGATTATCAAAGCAAGATTTAGATTAAAAATCACGAACATTTTCTTTAACTTTCTTTGCTTTTTTATGGGGTTATTATGCTACAAACTAAAACCTCACGTTTCGAAATTGTTTAATTGGAAAATATGAATGTATCAATCTGGCAATCCAAAATCCACTAAAATTACATATCATCACATCATAGGAATAAATGATAAAGCTTACAACATAATACACAATACAACAGCGTTTTTTTGGCCAAATATGTTATATTTATTCAGTGAAAAGCAGAAAGCTAGGTGTATTTAGCACTAAAATTACTTTTTTACAAATATCTAACCTACAGTCAATTTAATGAGAGCCAATAGCAAGGTTGCATCAGAACTAACAGCATATCTATGCAGGTAAAATATAACAGGCTTTAAGACTAGAACGAGATGAATCATGCGCAATATTACGAGTCGATAAAGATACTAACCTTAGCTGAGAACCTAAAAATAACTTAACGTTTTACTCTTTGTAAGAAATCTAATGTGCCATGCAAAGCTTTAAACGATAAGATGAAAATTAGTGGCAGTGAGAAGATTTTTTTTAATTTAACTTTATGATTATATGGGTGAAAGAAAAAAGAGTCTCTCCACAAAATATTTTATTGGCAAAGCGCTTTCATCCTAGTTGAGGCCATCATCAGTGCCTTAAAGTAAAGATGAAATTAATAAACCACGACACAAATAAAATTAAAAAACCACAAATAACTACTTCTTCTTCTTAGATGGTAAGAGCTCGGTGAGCCGTGTAAGACACAGGGCTCACCGAACTTCTTTCGGAGAGATTCTTTTCTTTCACCCATAATGAACGACTCCACTGGTGCTCAATTTCATCTATTTATTGATTATTGTCTACAATAAATGTATTTAATATAGTGCTTATATTGGTAAAAGCTTAGAATAATACTATATATAGAAGGAGCACTACTGATAACACGAAAGTAACTAAGTAATGCTGCCACCTACAATATTCAATTTCTAAAAAAAAAGTTGGCATCCTTCCGGTTGCTAATAATATGTTCTATTATTAATTAATGATTGATTATCATTAAATACTATTATAATATCGATGCATAACAATATTTGAGGCATTTTAAATTGTAGTTTAAACGTATTTATTTAAAATTATATTAAAGTAGTCCTCGTCACTAAATGTAGATTCTTGTATTCCGGCACCCTTTTGCCATCTAAGACCGGTTTTATTAAATACTCAGCAGGTGTTTTAAGTTATTTTGGCTTTACGACCTTTCTTCATAATAGATATTTATGACACATATTTAAATAAGTTTTGTTGTCAGGTGGCAGCATCACTTAAGGCACCAGTCAACCGGCTTTCGTGTTATCAGTGGAATTACATTGTGTTTACGGTCCTGTGCTCCTTCTATATATAGTATTAATCTAAGGGTTAAAGTGACTTGGTTGATTTGATAGGAGGAATCACCTAGTGGTGAGTCTCCTTGGCGTGGTTAGGTAAATGTTGATATTTCACTTATAATATAAAAAAGTGAGAAGAGAAAAATAAATGTCTTAAGGTAAGATATGGAAGAAAAAATATAAAATACTTCTGAAAAATAAACATGTATAGTATATGTGCATGTAGGGTAACAAAATTTAACCTTGTCCCGTCTAAGATGATCCATTTATGACACAATTATATCAAATAAGCTATATATTTCTTTTCTAAAAATTAATATTTGTAAGGGTCTAAGCCCCACAATAATTTGAAAAGTCTTTGTACAGATTTGATAAAACAAATGGTGATAAATTATAGTTTGCGTATTCCTGTCACATGTATATGTTGCGGGTAATTTGGGAAATCAGGCATTGTGCATAATGCCTGACCAGAGTGAGAAATATGGGTAATGTTGCCAGATTTACCATATTGCTCAAATTGTGCACAATGTCCGGTCCGTCTCCAGTTAGGCAATTTGGTCCGAGCAAACCTTTTCCTATTTGTTTTACTTTTATATTAGTTTCATTAAGAATTGATACTAAGGAAATACTTTTACTATTTAGCACTAAAATTACTTTTTTACAAATAATTAACCTACAGTTAAATATTTGTAATGTAGATTTAATATTTGCAATGGTAGATTTAACAAATTTTGAGAGACCAGTTAACTCAAGTCTAGATCTTAGTTATGTAGTTTGTAACACGATAACTTATTAACTTTGACGCTTTCTTCGATCGAAATGAAACATGGTAAAATCAACATTGTTAATGTCCCGAACCCTATTGTTTATGAAACATGTGTGACGTCATTGGCCCACAAAAATGACCTCACAAACATTTCAAAAAACCACAAATCTTAATATAGTGTTTACATTAAGCTGAAACATTTTACACACATACTACTATGCATGATTCACAAAAGTCACAAACATACGAATTTGTTTTCATAGTATTATTAGAATT
>JACMZG010001908.1:56226831-56281303 GCA_018340805.1 Microvelia longipes
TTCGCAACGCTCATCCTCCCACGTTCGGATTCGCTTCGCTCGTCCACAGAAATACAGTTCGCCAAATTTATAATGCAACATGCCTTTGGATTCGCTTCGCTCGTCTTCTCGTCGATTCATCTTCAGATAGTAAATGCATCCGTATCATTCTCAGCGGTCACCCATACAGCACAGACCACGTTCAATGCTCCTTAATTTTTATGATCCAATCAAAATCATAGATATAATTGTCGTATTAAAACGAAACTTAGTGTACTTATTTATTATAAAATAATATACACTTGTACAAAATTTCTACCCAATGGGACTATTTCCCAATTTTTGACAATATTTTAAAAAACGAACACGTCATTCAATAAAAATTTAACTAATGCTGATAATGCGATAAAACTTGGCACATATATTAGTCTTGTACATAGTCATATGAATGCCAAATCCCAATCAGATCGCATCACTGATGATTTTTATAGAAAAATTCAACTCTCTAGCATAAATACACTGGGCGCTACGATGATAACACGCACACACTCACACAAAGACAAACAACTTTGCGAAAACTCAGGAGGCCTTAAAAACGCCTGAAACGGATAATTCTGGTTTCATCCCGGTTTCGGATTTTTTTTGCAAACACAATACTTTTTCTATATATCTTTTTCTACGGTATAAATGAGGAAAAGTTAAATGTTTTTTAAGTTTGGAAGGATGACTTAAATATCTAGAACAGTTCTCTAGGTACAATTATCAATGCACAATTATGAATAGTTGTACACTTTTCACGTACAGGTTGGTGTAATTAATTTTAAATGAGCTTTTCTTGTTTTCTATTGATATAATTTTAAAGCCTATTGGAGGGAAAGCCTTGCTCTATGATTAGCAGCTTGTTTTTATAATCAACAAATATTTTAATAAACCGTATAAGCTGAAAATTAAATAGATCATTTAGGTAAAGTTTTATTTGCCATCGGAAACAAAGTACACCCCATAAAAATATTAAAACTGGAGAGGCTCTATCGGTTGAATTTTGAAACTTTGAAAAGTAACCTGTAGATCTTTGATTATCACACTTTGTTACTACCAAAGAGACTTATTCTACTTTAGTCATAGAGATATACTACTAGAGTGGCCCTATTGGTTGAATTTTGAAACATCGAAAAAAGTAACCTGACCACATCGATTATCATTACTCATCAAATAAACAGAACAAAAAACAGTAAATTATATAGTAGAATGTTTAATATACAAATCACAACACAAACAATCTGTGGGAAGCCCACAACATTGATTAATTATAACCTCAACTCCCCTGGGAGGAGTTTCAATGAGGTTACACAGAGCCCATGAGAGCCCCACTTAAAAATGTTTCAGGCCCTCTTAATGTATTAATAGGCAATGCTCCCTCTAGTATATATCTCTATGTCTACAGTAGAATACGTCTGATTATTACTGAATGAATGTTATACTGAGCACCAAGAAGATGTTTCAAGCCTCTCCATGAAATGGCCAAGGATCTTGAATAAAGGGAATGACGCATTAAGGAACTTTTCTGACCCCTAGAAGTTGTATGAGGTAGAGAAATAGGAGCAAACTTACCTTTCCCCTGGTTATAATGAAAACAAAAAGGCGCCAAACACAGGTTATGTAGCAAGCCTGTCAAGTTCACTTCTTAATTTTCTTCTGTGCTTCTCGTATTGTTACTTTGTTGTGGATGCTGTTAAGTCATTTGTGCTTATTTATTTTAAATTTTGGACTATACTTTCCACTTCAGTAAAGTGATAATTAAGCTGTTCATAACCTTCTCACATAAACAATGGGAACCATTAAGAGGTAAGTTTTTCCTCTGAAATTTGAGACCTGCGCTGTTATAAGAATTGTAAGCATGCGCATTTTTTACCAAGATGTGCAGTTGGTTTTTCACGTGTGTTTCGTGTTGAATTCTCTCTATTTTTTGGTTTTCGATGGGATCAATTTTTTGTATGGCAAATCGACTTAGTGCGTCATCCTCTGTATTCAAGATCCTTGGTAATGGCAGAGGGCATGTCCCTTCTTGTAATACATGTCTGTCTTAAAAACTTACATTAAATGTATTTTAAGTATAACTTTTAGGCCCGTATTCAAAGACGTTTCCTAACATTTTCCTAACTTTTTCCTAACATTTTCCTAACTTTTTCCTAACATTTCCTAACTTTTCCTAACATTTTCCTAACATTCTCCTCTTTTTCTAACATTTCCTAACTCCCTAACATTCTCCTAAATTTTCCTAACATTCTTCTAACATTCTCCTATCGTGTTTTAAAAGTCTTTTAGAGGCTTTGCATGATTTTATTTAGTAAGAACCTAAGGTAGTTAAGTCAAAAAGTGATACATTGTAAGTAACGTAATATATCGCAAAATATCAATGTTATTAACTTATATTACCTGGATTACGACACACTTTGTCATAACAACAACAATGCGGGCTTGCTTTGGCGAATGTTAAATATATTAGAAACATTATTTAATATGTTTTCAGTAAACAGTAGAGGTTAATACAAATACAATGTTCCAATTATTGTAACAGCTTTCATAAATAAAGCAGTATCAAGCGTTTCAAGTTTGAACGTGGACCAGGTTGTACGAAATCCAAAGTGTGTCTAAATGAAACTAAAGAATCAGTGCAACACTGCTTTCATTTTGCTAAATCATTTACACAATTTTGTTTTTCGTATTTTGTCATCAAATTCATTTTTGTTTGTGTAAAATGTTTTTGGGTATAATAATGGCTGAATTATTCACACCGGACCAACTGAATTTCCTCTTTGAATTGATACCCGCCACAAACAGACCATAGATAAATAAAAAATCTGATTGTGTTAAAAGAATAACAGGGTAACTCCCTAATAGTAAAGTAAGTGGATTACAGTAACTTATATTATGTAAATTTATGTAGATAGTTATTAATTCGACAAAAGTGTGTCGTAAATCCAGGTAATAAGTAATACATAGATATTTTGCGATATATTACGTTTATTTACAATGGTATCACTTTTTGACTTAACTAACTTAGGTTCTTACTAAAAAAATCATGCGAAGCCTCTAAATGACTTTTTAAAAAACACGGAACGATCATTTAAATTTCGTGGCTTTAAAACATTTCTCTTACCTAAACCCTAGGAAAATGTTAGGAAAAGTAGGAAAAAAGTTAGGAGGAAAATTTAGAAAATGTTAGGAAAATGTTAAGAAAAAGTTAGTTTAGGAAAATTTAGAAAAAGTTAGGAGAATGTTAGAAAATGTTAGGAAAAAGTTAGGGAAATGTTAGAAAATGTTAGAAAAACGTCTTTGATTACGGGCCTTAATCTCAATGCAGGTATTACCTGACTTTTTTTACATTTTACCTCCCTGTCTTTAAAGTCCGGGATATTTGACTAATCAATAAAATATTATTTTAATATTTATTTATTTTAAAAGTTATTTACACGGCAAGGGGCAAAAGAAAGATTTACACCTCAAGGCCAAGTTTTCACATGAGGCGAAGGCAAAGGTGAAAACTTCATTATCACCCGAGGCCGTAAGGCGGAGGGAGGTAAACAATAATCTTACCATAGATTATACCAAAAAGAATAAAATATACATTTCATTACAAATGCACGGGCATATAAGTGTTTCTCCTCGTTATGTAAAGGTTTCAATAAACAAAAGAAACAAATAAATTTTGTAAATAATCATCTCACAAAATACCTAGTTTTTGATCCGTGTAGTTCTATTATACCTTGATTACCCAACTCGCCAAATAAACCGACAACACTAGGCATATGAATACATGTCATAATGTAACTGCAAGTGATGTTTATTTTCTTTATGTTTTAATTGGTTTTTAATTAAGTGTTAATTGTTTTGCATAATAGTAGCTAGTTATTATTTAGGTATAGAAATTGATAATTGAGTCTTAGGCGAATTCTAGTGTGAGGTTTTAGAAACACTCAGAAGTTCTTCCATTCCACGCTAGAATGCAGATACAGATCTACTTTTTGTTTTAGGTTTGCTCATTCTACATCTTACCTTTAGTTCAAAATAAAATAATTTCGTGAAATTGGAGCAAATTATTATTTTATCTAATCAGGGGAAGAAAATTACCCATTATAATAAAAATATAATCATGCCCCTTTAGAGTCTTGCGGCCCATCAGGAATATTTCCTGCGGGAACTAAGATGTTAGTAGACAACTTTGACCATTACGGTCAAAGTGTAATCTAAAATTGGCTTTAATTTATTTAAACAATAATCTTGTATAAACTGAAAGCGTTACCTGGGATGCGAACCCCAGACCTTTCTGGTGTCAAAAGCCAGTGTAACTATTGACCCTTTAACGACCTCGACCAAGGTTGCGACCTAGTTACTTAATAATTTTATAAAATATTATATTTTTCGTCTTTCACTAGATTTTTAAAATCAGGTAAGTCTAATTCAAACAATCAGTCAGGTAAAGAATTACCTCCTTGGATTAAAAAGATTATTTCAACCCTATTGTGATAATATTATTATATATATATATATATTATATTATAATATATATATAATATATATATATATATATATATAATATAGTACATCACTTGAAATGCATTGCTTTTGAATATCACGTATATGATATTCTTATTATGCTTTAAAACATATTGATTTAGCTAGAAATGTTTCTATCAAAATTATTTCGGAAAGCTCTTTTTTGTTCATTATAGTATATTCTATTTTACAGTACTCCTTCACGGAATACAAACAAATAAGTATAAGTTATGCAATTACTCCTTGTACTCTATTTGTACCAAATAGAGTAAGTAGCAAAGTAAGTATAGGCCTAAGTAGCAAATAAGTGCGAAAATAATAAAATTAGGCAAATTAGAGCAAAAAATATATATTTTTTAAAGTTTTTTTCCCACTTTTCAGCAACTAGGTAACAGAGCGTATATTTATCTATTTCTAATGCCAAGGGGTGTTATGGAGATAATCCAATTATCTGAAATTTAGAGGGACCTCTTCTAACTTCTCTTACGGGTAAATGGCAATAGTGTTTATCTTCAAGCTAAACAATTTTTAAAAATTAATATTCTGCCAACCTAAAGCGGATATTGCTTTACAAAGAGGTGGGAGGAACACTTGGATGGCCCCACGTTGGGTGCCATTGAAAGGGGGTGGACTTATTTTGGACTGCAATCGTATCTTTTATGAATAACTTTGAGGAGGAGAGAAACGCTAAGGATACGTAAAGAAAAACTTGGATGATAATACTGATTTAGAAAACATTGATATTAATAGGGTTAGGAATGTCAGGAGGTATGCACTGATGATTAACTAAGTTGGGATCAACCGGGATATATGAATGTTCGCCCACCCTGAGAACGCTTTCAAGAATTAAATTAAATAAAGATTATATACCTAAATAAAACAGTGTACTAGATACGCACTATACCCTGGAAGTAAGTTAGGAAATCACTTGATGGAAAAGGATCTAAAACGACAGATAAACTATAAGGAATGATAACTTGTGAACCAAAGGAAAAACTAGAAACAAGGTGGTTATGAATGTTGGAATTAAAGGGATGAAAGTTGGAATTAAACAGGTGTACATTACCTAGAGAAAAGGCAGGATGGTGTAAATGACATTGAGGAATTAAAGGTGCTACTATAAGTTTGAGCTGAACGACAGGAATGGAAGGTGCTACTATGAACGACTAGGAATGGAGGTGCTGCTATGAGTTTGAGCTGAACGACAGGAATGGAAGGTGCTACTATGAGTTTGGATTTTACTGACGACGGAATGGAAGGGCTACTATGAGTTTGGGCTGAACGACCTGACTAATGGAAATGCCTGCTTATGAGTTTGGGCTGAACGACAGGAATGGAAGGTGCTGCTATGAATGAACGGACAGGAATGGAAGTGCTACTACTTATGAGTTTGGCTGAACACAGGAATGGAGGTGGGGCTATGAGTTGGTGCTGAAGACAGGAATAGGTGCTACGCTGAACGACAGAATGTGCTGGGAACGACAGGAATGGAGGGGCTGCTATGAGTTTGGGCTGAAGGACGGATAAGATGAAATCGTTGTTCGATGTAGTCAGGTTAACATTGGTAGTAGGATCAACGAACACTTTTATAATAGCATCACAAAAGGTTACTTTCCCAAAATGGTTAGTTAAATACTGAGCATCATAATATCTATTATCTCGAGTAGAATTATAATGGAAATAAAAATCTTCTACTATAGACTGAATTTCGGAATTCAATATGAAGTTTGCGCTTGAACGAATTAAATGAATTTAAAATAAATCTGCGTTTTTTAAAAGTTGCGCAGTTTATATTTAACCCAAAAAAAGATTGATATTGATTAAGTTAAAAGAAGAAGAAGAATAAAAAGTTTATTTATATTCTGATTTTTTTGTCTGTTTTTCTTAATCTAAGGAAAAAGATTTTTTGTTATTCTTCAAGATTGATTTAAATTCAGACTAAATTAAAGATTTTTTTTGTGAATAAACTGTCAAACGATTTCATCTATTATGGAAAGTAGAAAGGAGATCTCGAGTTTTCTTTAACATTGATGGATCCCTTGTAATGCTGTGATAGATTCCTTGCTGTTTTTCAAACCTTTTGTAGGCTTGATAACAGAGAGTTTTCTTCTTACCGAGGAGTCTTATCTTTAAAAGGAGAATAAAATCAAGAGAGATGTAATAGTTTTATGTATTGTTTTTACTTTTCCTTAACTATTATTAGGTATTTATAGAAAAAGTATTGCGTTCACCAAAAAAATTCGAAACTTAAGTTTCATTGTAATCATTTTATTTTTTTTTCACTGCTGTCGTCCATTCTTCAATATTTCAACATTGAGATATTACTACTAAAAAGGCTCTATTGGTTGAATTTTATAACATGGAAGCATAGCCTAAACACCTTCTATTATATTCTAGAAAAACTATTGTAACTTACATAGTAGAACGTTTAGAATACAAAATATAAACAATCAGTTTCATCCCCCCAAATGGTCCAAACTCATTCCCTAAAAGATGTTTCAAGCCTCTTAATGTGATAAGATGAGCTATGCCCTCTCTAGTGAAATATCTCTATGTATACAAATAATTAAAAACAATAGCCTTTTAGTGATACTAACTGTGTACATATTGACTCCAACCCTACGCTCTGGATGTCCATTGTAGGGTTGTCATTTTTATGGTTAAATATTTGTAATCATATTGTATGTTTTTATTAAAAATAAAGTATTTAAAAAAAAAAAAAATCATCCGTTTAGGCACTCTTATGCCGTTTTGAGAGGTTTATATTAGTTTGTTCACACGCGAGGTTTGGCAGGGGGTTCAAACCTGTGTTCAACTTCCTTGTTCACACCATATTTTTCCCCGTGAACACGGGATGGAACCCCCTGCCAAACCCTGCTTGTGTACAAAGTATGTGATACTGTTTGTTTGTCTCTGTGTCACGCATAACTCCCGCTGTGTTTTCGCAAGAAAGTTGAAACTCGGCGCAAAAATTAGACTTAGGTTAGGGTCTGGTTGTGCTGCCCGGAAGATAAATTTTTTCGGACCAAATCTAAAAACTCCATTCTGCTGAGTACTGAAAATTTTATAAAGTCGTAAAAAATCGATCGACTAGGTTGAAATTTGATCCAAATGTACACCTAAAGTGGTAAATCGGTTCATTACAATTCATTTTGATAATGATCGCCATTTTAAAAATATTAATTTTTGAATTCTCAAACAATGACAGCCTTTAATATCTTAACTGTTTTCTACGTACGACGTATCGTCAGATAGCGTAAAACACAAACGACTAGTGGTCAAAATCCCATGTCTTTGACCCATGTTTTTAACTTTTAGTTTGTAAGTTATTTGCGAAAATAAGAGTAATTAAATATGTATTTAGGTGCCCAGATGTAGCACATTTCCTAGGCGTCTCGCACAGTTTATATTGTGTCAAGTATTCATATTTTGCAAAACTTGGTAGTATCAAGTGGTATATGTTTTTCTTGCCAAGCATGATGGTGGTAAGAGAGCACTGCTCGTCTCTGGTTAATACTTCACATTAGTTAATCAATTAATAAAATTAATGTGAAGTTTAAAAACTCCAAAGAGTATATGATGCGGGATTGGGATTTTTTTTGCAAATTAAATACTTTTTCTATAAAACTACGGTATAAATGAGGAAAAGTAAAATTGATGTATAAATATTTAATACGATAAATGTTTAAGTATTATCAGTTTCAACTGAAAAGTTAGTAAAAAGGAGAGAGAGTAAAAATGTCAAAATAAAATCTCGTTTGGGCAAAAATCAAAGTGTAGTCTACTGAAATCATAAAATCGTTACTTTCTGGCCCATTGACCAATCGTTTTATTCTGTATCTTTTCCTGATCAGTCGACTGTGAATTACCGTCATGTAGATTGCCGTACTACCCTTTGGCAATTGAAATTGACTTTAAAAAAGCTCGTGTCAATTCTGGACCATTTTCATTCAACACACAGCCTAAAAAACATGGAAAACGACGCCTCAATTAAAATATGTTGTTTATAGGCTGTAATTTGCCATGGGTTTTCGACTTTTTGGTTACTTAGAGGTTACTTAGAGTGATCGTATTGACTTATACGACCACGATATATATAATATATATATAATATATTTATATATATATTATATATATATATATATATATATATAATATATTATATATATATATATATATATATATATATATATATATAAATATATATATAATATATATATATATATATATATATATATATATAATATATATAATAATATATATATATCGTAAAGCTTAGTTACTTATCTTTATCTTAGTCAGTTATCTTCAAAGATTTTAGCGCATTTCCTTTGAAAATAGGAAATGCCTTTTAAAAAGGGCAAAGAAGTGGGGGCGGTTAAACTTTTTGAATAGGGGGCATCATTTTATTTGTCTGCCCCGGCAGGGCATCATGCTTATCGCTACCACTGGTTGCGTATATATATATATATATATAATATATATATATTATATTATATATATATATATATATTGAGTGTGTGGTGTGTGTGTATGTATGTATGTACAAGATCTACTTTTATGTATGGTGAACAATAACTCAAAAACCTCAAATCGAAACTAAACTTTGCATATCGCGAGATGTTGGGGAAGTTATGAGGTTTATTGTTTGTAAACAAATTATAATCAACTTAAGTTATGACGTCATGAATTTATTTAAACATTTTTGACGTTAAATGAAAGTGTTACATATTCAGGTAGACGGAAATCTGAATGGATTGAAACTGGTTTTAAACTGAATTGGACCAAGTGGCGCAAAACGGTATATTTATAAATATAATGTTGTATATATAAATGTATATACGTCTAGTTTTCCTAAAACGTCTATGAGGTCGGAGAATTTCCTTAATGCGTTATCTACTTTATTCGACATCCTTGGTCAAAGGTGATCAGGTTACTTTTTAGGTATTTTTGAACTCAACCAATAAGGCCCCTCTAGTAATAAAATCCCTCTGACTACTACATAATAATTGATTTTATAAAAATTAATTTTACATAATTATATTAAATACAACTTTAAAAAGAAAAAGGTTTAAAATGAAAACAGCTAAAAGAGGATAAAATATGAACAGAGGTTGGAGAGAAATTGACTGCAGTAGACCGAGAAGCGAGATCCATAACATTTGATTACATTTCTGGGTTTTACCTCTTGAGAAGCTTATCATCAACTGAGCGTTAGAGCTACAATACCTGTTCACAATGGCTTTTACTCCTCTACTAACCCTTCTCATTCCATTCCAAAGTCAATCAACTTAATGGATATTGAACTGATAAATCAGTATCAAAACCCTACCTTTCTATATCTCTTCTATCATTTATTAAAGCCGTTTATACCTAATCTATTAATGAGAGAGCTTAGGTGTATTCGCTGAAGCTCTCTCAATTTTTGAGAGATGTTTGTAAAAGTTGAGTACTTGATTTGAATTGCTTAAACTTTTTTTATACTTACTGTATTTATAATTATTTTGGATGGATGTGAGGTGGCTTCTAAAGGCCTGAAAATTGATGCTTAAGCATTGCTATTAGAATGAATTTGATAAGAGTATAAATGTCTTATTTTTGGCGCACAAATTATTCATTACCATAAAACTATTTGAAGGTATTTATAGTCACTAATTCTGATAAATTTAGGAAAAAAAGTAACCCTAATTTTTTAAATTGAAAATGTAATAAATGATTTGTGTTTTAAGCCAAACTTAAGGCATTTTTACTCTGGACAAATTCTTTTTGATGTCAATACTGAAGCTTCAATGTTGAGTTAAAATGTCTAATTTTTTTACTTTGGGCACCCAAATATTGGTTTTTGACAATAAATACAAAATTTCGTGTATTCATCCCTAGAATCCATAAAGCCCAATCAAAGTTTACCTTCCAATTTACTTTTTCAATTTTTCACTCAAAGTGAATGCTCAAGAAAGAATTTACTTAACATTTACCCTCCGACGGTGCATTTGTCCACCCCTATTTCTAAATTAGTCTCAAAATTCCTATGTCCACCACTGCACGTTACCTGGGTTCTGGGTTTACACTTCGAAAGCAAACTAACATGTGCGCATGACACCAAACAAATGTTTTGGAATAAAACCGTCGTATCAGAATCCGCCAATCCGTTTACTCGAAACGTCTAACCTCACTTGATAACAAATTACTCATTTACAAAGCGTAATAAAAACATCTTGGTCATACGGTGTTAAAGTATGGGTTTCCACGAATCCTTTCAACCTTAAACACATTCAAGTCCTTCAGTCCAAAGTACTTCGCAAAATAGCTAAAACTCCCTGTTTCGTATTCAACTTAACTCAGTGGCGTAGCCAGGGGGAGCTGAGGGGCTTCAGCCCCCCCCCGAATTTTACATAACTAAACCCGCAAATGTGTGAAAAAAATAAAACTTATAATATCAATATCATAAGATATAAAAAATAAACAATGAAATTAAAAGATGTAAAAATAATTTGAAAACATTGAATAATATACACATATAATAATATATATATATATATATATATATATATATATATATTATATATTATATATATTTATATATATATAATATATATATAGATTATAGACCTTAATAGCAATAGTTCCATGTTATGAGTCACATTTACCAAGTTTTGATTACAGGGCGCTTGCTTGTTAAGTATATAGCATTGTAGACTAAAATGTGACGCCTTGTGGCATCACACTTTAACTGATTTTACCTTAAAATAAACATACATGAGATTTAATAAATGCTGTTCAATATACAATTGCCACCAGATTTTAGGTTTTTTCTCTTCCCATTTTTAATTTTGACCAAATTTAAATGAGACAGGGCTAGTTATTATCAAAAGAAACTTTACAAGTTTGTTTACATTATTTTAATTTTAATCAAACACCGTAATAAATATACAGTGACACAGACTATACTGACTTTGAAAACAGTAACGATCAACATAAAGCTACAGTTTACATTACCTGATGAATAAAATACAAATCTTGCCACAATGTAACACTATGATAATTAATAATGTTGTCCCCCAAAAGTTATTAAAATAATCTAATTTGAATTCAGGTTAAAAAATGAAGTTTTGATTAAAATGTTTTTTATAAGCTTTAACTTAAACCTCAAATAATTAATTAAAAAAAGGCCTTTGGTCTCTTTGCAGCTCCGTGGCACATGGTTTGTCCTATATCAGTTCGTCATATCACTAGTTTATATAAGTGGCATGCATGTGTAAAAATGTTCAGCTCAATCTAAACACTTTTTTAAGATTTGTGATTTTTTGGTCATTATAGTGGGTTAATGACGTGACATTATTACATAAACAATAGGATTTGTTAAGTTTAATTTCGATCAGAGAAAGTGTTCGAAAGTTATCGTGTACCATAGAATCTCGCATACACACACACACACACACACACACATATATAATATATATATATATATATAATATTATATATATATATATATATTATATATATATCTATGCATCGGTGATGCATAAGAAACTCTGTGACGTAGTGGGGGGGGGGGTCCTGTCTCGCGACTCCGACTCCCCTCTCTTACCGCCTTGCCCGAGCGCTCGGATTTTCCGGTAAGCGCCAGTCTAGATCCGGTTCCCATCTTGGTTCCCAACTTTTGGCATGGTATTTCCTTATATATTTAAACTGCCCCTTTCCCCCCTCTATCTTTGTCAGGCATTATGTTACTTAACTTCCGTTGAAGCTTAGCTCCGGGATATCAAAGCTGTCTCGACTAGCTCCCCATAAAACCGTGTCGAAACTATCCCAGTACACAAGCATTTGCCCCTTGTATAAAAAGAATTGATTTTTCTTTTCAAAATCCCTAAAAATGAACTTAAACCCTAAACTAAATCATTTGAATCCCTCAACTCACTATCCAAAACTCCTAATCCTGGTCAATTTTTCCTCTGCCTTAAAAAACAAGCAAACATTGTCGTTTTTTCCAGTATTCATTATAATTATTTTCTTAACTTCTGTCGTCTGATTGACAAGAATACAAAATTTACATTGTGTAAACTGGAGCTATATTATATTGATTAATGTTTTACTTAATTATTAATAAATTAAAAAATATTTAATTAAATTTAAAAAATCAATACTTTCCTTCTAGAAAAAAAGGAACCTAATGATGATTGAAAATTAATCAAACCTAATCCATTTTCCTAGGGGTTTCCTTTAACTAAGGAAAAAAGAAATTGACACCCACTCCCTTTTTCCAGTAATTTTTATCCCTTCATAAAAAATAAGCTTGATTAATTGAAATCTTGGCACAGCGCGTCTCCCCCCACCCCAAATGTACAGTATTAATTATAAGTAACTCGTTCATAAAAAGATTTTTACTACTACGTTTCAACGTTCTAACTATAACATAATAAATGAAGCATATTAAATATAACAAAATGTAGACTCCTACCAAATAATTTTGGATTATATGATTTTATTTAATTTTTTTGTATTAAACAAGAGGCCTTGGGCTTTTTTGCCACTACGCGGCCACATGGTTGTAGCAAAAATTCAAAAATAATTAGTTTAAATTTTTTTCGGCATGAAATATTTATTTTAAGAAAGCGAACTGAGTTTATTAACCTAATTAAGTTTATTAAGCAAATAAGGATTTTATTAACCTTCACTCTGTGAAGCGTGCCCTTTTCTAACTTGCCTTATTAATAAATAATAATAATAAATCTTTATATCCCTTATATATAATTATAGTACACAAAATACAAAATAAAAAACAATTCTTATAATAATGGGTACATTTTTTTAATGGCGAGAAAAAGATTAAGGGACATCAATGGCATTAACAAGAATGCCATCTGATTTTGTTCATATGGAGAGTGGAATGTGCCCACCTGCTTCTACTATTGTGTACAAAAGGTTATTATCAAATAATTAATTTTATTAATAATAATAATAAAAAAATAATAATAATAATCAATCTTTATTTTCATCCATTTACAAATCTATCTATAATCTATAAAATTATTATTATAATTATAATAATTATTTGCACTAGTTTAATGCTCAGTTGGGTTCATGGTTGGTTTTAGTCCATTTCCTTTGAAAAATAAAGGAAATTACGAGTTACGAGTGGTGCCTGATAATTGAGTAACTGCTTAAGTTTTGAAGCATAAACCAGATTCTTAATCAAGAAATGGATTCCGAAGGAATTCATGGGAGCAGCGATGATAACAAACACAACATATAGACACTTGGTTAAATCTAAATCCAGTAGGAGGTATTCAAAATACCTGAAACGGATTATTCAGGTGTTCAAAAAACATAAATTTTCCTTCTGATATACTGTTTAAATGAGGGGAAGTAAAAAGATCAATAAAATGTAATTTTTACAATTATAATATTAAATAGATATCATAATCATTTAATCTGTCACCAAGAGCATCTTCTGGGTGCCTATCTCGTTAAATAATTAAGTAATAATCCATTCTAATTTATTACCTACTTAATGGAAGAATTAGTGCTAATTGCACTGATAATCTTTTCTTTTATAATATAAAATTAAATCCAACTAAAGTAAGGGAATATTCTCAATTTAATAACTATTATTAGATTTTTTTCTG
Organism: Microvelia longipes; assembly: GCA_018340805.1. NCBI lineage: Eukaryota > Metazoa > Arthropoda > Insecta > Hemiptera > Veliidae > Microvelia > Microvelia longipes. The sequence continues at coordinate 56,240,994 of JACMZG010001908.1, forward strand.
TCCTCTTATTTCTTTCTGTTTTCTTTCTTTACTTCTCTACCTTTTAATATTATAATTAAGATAAGATTTCAGACCCTTTTTATAGCAATTTGAAATAGATAAGAAATGAATGCAAGGGAATAGAAGTTCAAAATAAATTTTTATGAGATGGTTTCTTCTGAGAGAATGAAAGAAATAAAAGTTTATTTTTATTTTCTCTTATTAAATTTTAGTTATCGTAGTTATGAGCTCGAAGCTAGATAGATAGAAATGAAAGGCTGTCATGCTATTTTTCAGAGTCATCCACTTGTTAAACTGTTCTTCTGATCGGCAAAACTTGCCATGCTACAAATCGGGATGTCCAAATACTGTGATTTGCACCAGGTGACCGAACCCTTGTCATGCCACACTTTTAATTACCAAGTTCCACTACGTAATACCTTATCAAGATTTAAATCTAGTCATGTGTAGCATAAAAGATTTTAATTCTATAATATAATGGTATAATATATTTGCCAAAATATAAAAATAAATGGGCGTAAGTCACTTTTGCCGCTATGCCGACTTCGCGCCTCGGCCGCTTTGAGGTGCATTCAAAATACAGCGTAGCGATGCGTCCGTCGTTGCATGCGACCGCTGTCATTGCGATGCGCAAATTGGTGGTTTCTCAATTGCCACGCTGCGGTCGCAAAAGCCGCTAACGCAGCGATCTTGTTCCGAATTTGGAAAAAATATCTTTTTATCAACAAAAACAACAACAAAAATATAATTTTTCTTATCAAAGGTAAAAAAGATGAAGAAGAAGAGGTTGTTTTGGACAAGCTGTGTCTTTTTAGATTTCATTTTAATATTTTCATTATATCAAATATTTTATTTATTTAATCATGTAATATTATTTTATTTACATGTAAATTATTTTTATGTAATTTATTTGATGATAATGGAAACTTTCACACTAAATGATAGTTCTTCTTCTTGTTCAAATTATTTTTTCTTATTTAAAATTTGATATAGTTTTTTAACTGATCAACCCGATCAAAACGGCAAAGTATTATCTTGTTGAGTTTATATATTGTAATGTATTGTTATTAAATGTACTCCGGGATCTACTTGTTAAATACTTTTTAGGCAGTGAAACCAAGAGAACAGAAATAATGTATAACATTTCAGATCAATTACATTAAGATAAAGTAAACGGATCAAGATAGTAAAACTATACCATTCATATTGGCGAACACCGAGAATATTAAGAAATAAATTTGATTGAAGATTAGAAACATAAAAAAACAACTTTGAACTAATTCAAACTAAAAGAAAAATAAACACTTTGAAAAGACACAGAAATGTGTGCGTGCTTCTTTCTAAAAGTTACAGTTTTATGCTTTATATCCTAAGTAATAGCATTAATACATATTACTTCATTTTTAAAGAACGTACTAAAATTATTTAAAATATACATAAACTAAGCTTTCAATAAGTACGGATAATCCTGTGCAGTGTCTTATTAGGGAATGATGACTACAGTTTGTAAACTTAGTGAGATACAAATGCGCATGCCCTTTAAAAAATTCAGAAAATTAGTGTAAAAAGTTGGTTCTACTGCTTAAGTTTTTGCTCATCATGTGTTAAATAATTTTGTTCTGTACTTATTTTGTGTGCTTGTTTGTTAGGTTTTGCACTAAAAGGCATTCATCTAGTTAGGTTAAAAGCACTTTGCCAATAAAGTTTTTTTTTGGAAAGACTTATTTATTTTCTTTCATTATTTCTACAGCTCAGGTTGCAATTCATGAAATTGCATTGTAAAATTCTTAAGCATCCATATATTAAAAGCAAGAAATGGATTGTACATACAAAACTTAAGCAAGAAATGGATTGTTTCCATCCATACAATTCACAAAACTTAAGCAAGAAATGGATTGTATCCATCCATACAATTCACAAAACTTAAGCAAGAAATGGATTGTTTCCATCCATACAATTCACAAACTTAAGCAAGAATGGATTGATACAATCCCATATCCAATTCACAAACTTAAGCAAGAAATAATTGTTCCATCCATACAATTCACAAAACTTATGCAAGAAATGGATTGTTCTTTCCATACATTCACAAAACTTAAGCAAGAAATGGAAAATTCACTAAGCAAGAAATGGATTGTTTCCTCCATACAATTCACAAACTTAAGCAAGAAATAAATTGTTTCCATCCATACAATTCACAAAACTTATGCAAGAAATGGATTGTTTCTTTCCATACAATTCACAAAACCTTAAGCAAGAAATGGATTGTTTCATCATTACAATTCACAAACTTAAGCAAGAAATGGATTGTTTCCATCCTATACAATTCACAAACTTAAGCAAGAAATGGATTGTATCCATCCATACAATTCAAAAACTTAAGCAAGAAATGGATTGTTCCATCCATAACAATTCACAAAACTTAAGCAGAATGGTTGCATCCATACAATCACAAACTAAGCAAGAAATGATGTTTCCATCTTACAATTCACACAAAACATAAGCAAAATGGATTGTTCCATCCATACAATTCACAAACATAAGCAAGAAATTTGTTTCATCTATAAAATTCACAAAACATAAGCAAGAAATGGATTGTTTCATCCATACAATTCACACACACATTAGCTTAAAGAAATGGATTGTTTCCATCCATACAATTCACAAAACTTAAGCAAGAAATGGATTGTTTCCATCCTTACAATTCACAAAACATAAGCAAGAAATGGATTGTTTCCATCCATACAATTCACAAAACATAAGCAAGAAATGGATTGTTTCTATCCATACAATTCACAAAACTTAAGCAAGAAATTAATTTTTTCCATCCAGACAATTCAAAAAACTCAAGCAAGAAATGAATTGTTTTGTGCAGTTTTATTTATTAGTGTATTTTAATTTAAAATTTGCTAAAAAAGAAACAGTTTTATTTTCAGCCAGACATGTATTTATTCAATTTTTTATGGTCTTTTGGTTGCCAGTAATATTAGGAAGAATTTTAAAAAATCGGGAAAGGGAGATATGTTTTGCATTCTAGATATAACCTATAAGACGTGTTAACTTTTGACTTATATCTTGTCAGTATTAAATTACGATACCAGCTAAATTTGTCCCATTATGAAGATATGATAATAAACTTTATGAAAATAATTTTAGTAGACAAAATATTTAAAAGGCAATGTCCTAATACATCCACAGAAAGCAGAACGCTGAAAGTTTATTATTCAAATTAGTTTAGTATACAAATTTCTAACAATTTTTCGATAACTCATAATTAGAGAAAAACCTTTAAGTATCACGAAGTTTATACACATAGACAGCTGTACTAAATTCTTGCAATCTGCAGCACTGATTGGTAATAAGCGCTATAATAAGGCTATTAATTTCCAAACAATGCCGTGACTATATAAAAGATTTGATAAAAAGTCGATTGTTCAATGTTCAAGGCAAAATTGTATGCCTTTTAGTGAAATGATATGTTCTTATATTCATTCCAAAAGAAATTAACTCTTGAATATAATTTTCCTTTGATAAGTTTATATGAAAACTATACAACGGTAAACATAGGATGTTTGGGAGATGATTTGTGGTGAAAACTCGAAAATCTCTAAGTAAAGGTAACCAGGAGGTAACCTCCTGGTTACCTTTATCCATCTGTCTATTACAACATGGGGTACATGTCTCGTTGCTTTATGTCAAATAAATCAAATTTCTTAAGATGATTCTAAAAGTCTTAGCTTTTTAAAATTAGTTGTAGAACAACATTAATAAAGTAACTATATATCTTTTGGACTGAAATGATTCAAGGGAATGAAGTAAATGGAAAATCAAAGTTCTTAATTTTTTATTTCAACTTTCAAGAAAGTTTGTGTAGCGGAATTGTTTAGATGATTCTTTTTGTGTTTAGTAAGGAGAAATTGAAAACTAAAAGAGCAGAAAGCGCTTTTCCTATTTAGGATACACCCGACTTTTTTTCGCTCTCATCCTTTAACTACACTCTCTAGGGAAAGGAGGGGAGGGGGAAGGTATAAAATGAACCAGAAGAAAGTTGACCGCTAAACTTTTTTAGGGAAAGAAGAGTCTAACAAGTTAAAAAAGAGGTGTATTGCTTGTTTTACTTCTCCCTCGTGTATAAGGATAATTGGACAAGAGAAAAGTTCTTTTTCCAAAGAGTTGGAAAATAAGCAGTAAAAAGAAAAAAAGTAAAATTACAAAAGTAATTACAACGATTCTAAACTTTGTTGAAAATACAAGTTTTTATAAACATTGAATGAGTAAGTTTACATGATTTTATCAATATCTTTTCATTTTTCTTCTTTTAGGTTCATTTTTCAATATAGGTTATCTATTGATAAATATTTGAATAATAATTCGTATTTATTACTTAAATATTTTAATTTATGTTTGATTTAAAAATACATTTTAAATCAAACATATATGTATATAATTGAGAAAGTTGTCAGCATATTGTGAAATGTTAATCATACTAACACGTATTACACTAAATTGGATTCTCTTTGATTATACTACCCCGTAACAAAATTAAAAAATGTTAGAAACGCATTTTGGAAATTCGTCAGCTTTGAAAAAAGTGTTACGTTTTAATATTTTTATGATTTTGCGTGCGCCTGCAGGTTTTTTGGCTAGACTAACTACGCAATACAGTTGTGTATTTCCTATATTGCATTAAGCATCAACCTCATCTTTTTCTTCATAGGCAAAACAAATATTTAAAGCCATATGCAAAAGGATGTTTATTGCATTTTGTGACTAAATAAGAGTATCTTTACTTTATTGGCCTTTTGACATTATTTTATTCTCAAAACCTGCCAACTTATTTTTACTTTTCCTCATTTATACCGGAGGTATATAGGAAAAGTATTGTGTTTGCAAAAAAAATCCGAAACCAGGATGTCACCGGAATTATCCGTTTCAAGCGTTTTTAGGCTTTTTGAGTGGTTTTTCGCAAATTTGTCTGTCTGTATGTGTGTATGTCTATTATCATCGTAGCTCTTAGTGTATTCATGCTAGAGAGTTAAAATTTTGTACAAAAATTGTGCTATTAGGAAAATATTTTTTATAACGTCATTAACCCGCAATAACGACTAAGCGAAAATAATTTAACGCGGAAAAATGATGCAATCCAATTGAAATTTGGCACGCATGTATACGTTTGTATAAGACTAACATATGTGCCAAGTTTCATCTGATTATTAGCATTAGTTAAATTTTTATGGAATGACTAGTGTGCGTTTTTTTTAAAAATTGTAAAAAACCGAAAATAATCTAATCGAAATTCGTTTACACCAATTTTCGTTTTAATATGACGAGTATATCTATGGTTTTTGTTATTGGATCATAAAAGTTAAGCAGCATTGAGCGTGGTTAGTGCTGTATGGGTGACCGCTGAGATTTATACGGATGCATTTACGAACTGAGGACGAGCGAAGCGATTCCGAAATAGGGAGGATGAGCGCAGCAAATCTGATGTGATGAGGAAAGGTTCTTAGGTACCCAGTACCCGATTTTTGACTTTAAATTTAATATATATTTATATTTCAACTTTAAAATAAATACTTCTGATTATTGTTGACATTATTTCAAATAAAACGCCTGAATACAGTAAAATAGCTTAAACCAGAATGTCACTTCTGCTTTGTGTGAAATCAACTTATATCTAAACAGGTTTGACGATTATTTTTATCTTTGGTACTTAGTTGAGTTCTCTACACTTTTATCAGACATTTAAGATCATTCATTTTATTGATTATTTTTTTTTAATATTATTCGTTTTATTCATCTATTTTAAATAGATGAATAAATATAATAGAATATTATGTCCGTCTTTCTTTTTATGAAGAGATTTATAATTAGACGAATTTAGAGGAAAGTTATCCTAGACTATCTTACACTATCTATGAATTATATTAAGTTCCTAGGTTAGTAAAATTTTTTGTTTTGGTTCCTAAACCATAAAGTTCGCTTCCATTTGTTTAGTAAGATTTTCTTACCAGAATTTCCTGTTCACGGAAAACCCTGAGATTTAGTGAGTTTGGTTCAATAATCTTATCGAATGACTTGCTCATTTATAATTTTCTAAAATTTGTATTTCTTGCCTTACAAAAAGAAATACTAATAAAGTTACAAAAAGTTTTTTTCTCTCACAAACTAACAGCTGTGTTTGAAATGTTTGTAAGAGAAAAATGTTTAAAAACGGACCAAAAACTTGTAAGCAACTCGAATGAAATCATAACTTACATAAACTTTGTGACTTTTATAAACGGCAGGTCATTCCTTATTCCTCATTTTCTTCGCTAAGATTTCAATACACAATACAGAAACCATATTATCTTTTTAAATATAAAAGATAATATAGTAATATTATCTTACTAATTTTAGTCAATGGATATTACGCCATTTTTCGACCAGTAACAATCCAATTCACCAATCGGTAGATGACACCGAAGGTTTGATGGGGGCAAAACGATACAATATTGAAATTTTTGACAACACATCGTCTACATAGCGTTTAATTCTTATGATCTTTTAACTTTTTTATAGAACATAAAAGTCAACGTTATTGGTAACATTTTGTAAAACTAAAGCAGGGCTAACTCTATTATTTGTAAAACTAAAGCAGGGCTAACTCTATTATTTGTAAAACTAAAGCAAGGCTAACTCTATTATTTGTAAAACTATAAAGCACTAACTCTATTATTTGTAAACTAAAGCAGGCTAACTCTATTATTTGTAAAACTAAAGCAAAGCTAACTCTATTATTTGTAAAACTAAAGCAGGGCTAAGTCTATTATTTGTAAAACTAAAGCAATGCTAACTCTATTATTAAGGCTGATAAAACTTACACTTACAACTTACAACTTACAAACTACAACAACCATGTGGCTGCGAAGCGGTAAAGAAGCCGAAGGCCTCTTATTTTTTTTACTAACTGCACTATCTTCACCAGATAGTGTATAATCTTCACCTACAGTATATAATATTTTATTATAAAATAGGGAAATAGCATCACGCACGTATTCAATAAAACGTAATAGTTTGAAATAGTTATATAATTTTCTTAATAAAACCCGGGTTATTAAAGTTAATCTGTCATTAGTGTCTAAAGGAGAGTAATTTATTTTCTCCACTATTAGGAACTTATTAAATGCAATGTAAGGTGTTAAGAAATGAGATGAAATGACAAATTAGAGTTGGAAGAAGAAGACGAAAAGGGAAGGTAGTAATCGAGGCGAAGAAGGGTGAGAAAGCAATTAAAGATGGCCGCCCCGTTAGGATAGAAGTGTTAAAACTCGACTCATCCCTTTTCTCTTTGGAATCATTGGAAAGGCTGACTTTGTTAGGAGAGGATCGTCTAATTGAAGGTCCTTTTCTCCTAATCTCTGGGTTGCCTGAATGAGAACGGGAAAGATTCGCAAGTTGTAACCTTCCGAGACCTGGTCTATACACAAGTCATTTCCCCCTCCCCATTCTACATCTTTTGGTACCAGCTGAAATTTTAGCAAAGTTCAGCTCGATTACTCCTTTTCCAAAGTTCTAATCCAACTCCTAACAGATTAATGCTTGAAAGACAGTTTGTCTCTCCATTTTCAAACTCTTAAAAGTTGTCAAGAAAGCTGACGAGGTCCTGTCTCATCAAGCAGTCCTTTTAGTCGAGTTCCCTCACTTTTCTATTTTCATTCTTTTCATTTTGTCTTCCTCAGTCAATATACGAATTGTTAATATGAACAAACTGGACTAATGAATTCGATGTTTACCTTTCTTTCAGCTACTTTATTTCATAATAATATAACACTTACGAAGTAGTTTAAATAGCGGAAGTGTTCGCTAAATTAAATATATACATATACATACACCATACACACACTCATAAACATATATATATATATATATATATATATATATAACCCTATCTGCCTGGAAGGACGGAAGGAACAACTTGTGCACTCTCTGACATAGTTCCTCATAAAGTTAAATTTTAACATTGTTGGAATCCCGTTTGGAATGGGTTTATAGGAAAATATATAATTTCCTTTCTAAAATTGGACGCAAAGTTAAAATCTTATAATACAATTAATTAGTTTTGATTTATATTACTGTTAAAAAAAAGCAAACAAAGAAAGCACACACAATAACAATAAACATCTTATAATAATTGCTGCACATGTTTAAACGACAAATTAAAATATGTTAAACCAATACTATCCTACTGGCAGACAAGTTAGAAATTATGCTGACCCGCCTACGTATTGGGCACACTAGACAGACGCATGGATATCTCATAACAAAACAAGACAAACCTCAATGTTCAAGATGCGGCCAAATTCTCACCGTCGACCAAATTTTATGCGACTGCCACCAGTTAGAACCATTACGTAAGCAAAATTCGCTACCAGCTAACAAGCCTGAAATTCTTAAGGTGGGGTGGGAATGGAAAAGGAACTCGGCGTCGGGGACCTGACCTGGAGGACGAACAAAACGTGCAAATACTACTGCGATACCTCCATCAAGCTGAACTAATTACTGACCTTTAAACTAAATTATTATTTACTTCTCATCTAACTATCCTTAGTATTTTATACCTTAAAAACATCTATATCTAATTACATCTAAATATTATTATTCTATAATCAAAAATATCGAATTTTCTTATACCTTATTTAACTAAACTTCAATGGAGGAACATAACCCTGCAGTTGACCTCCAAAAAAAAAAATAAAAAATAAAAACTAGAAATCTTTAAAGTTTTTTATGTATTTTTTAGGTTTTTCATTGATTCTATTACATGCATTCATTTTTCACTTATATACAACATAAGTAACTATTTTAAACATGTTATAAAATTATTAATTTTAATTTAAAAATAATAAATAAATAACAGTAGTAAGATACAAATATCTTTTAAATTATTTTTTAAAATAAATTTAACATGCTTATGATTAACTTGCGTGGTGATTCTTTTAAATGTATAGTAATATAGTAAAAAGATTTACTACAATAAATTTTATTCATAGACTATAATAGTAAGTATATAATAGAAGCATAAAATCTCACTTTAATTCAAATCTTAATATGAACCTTAGTTGAATTTATAGCAGTATTCTTAGAGAAACGCTACCTCGGAAAATGCTAAGTATTTCCAATAGGTAGGTCTCATCCGTGCTTCTAACCCATGCTTTATAGAGATCTTCCTTCCAGCCCATTTTCCATTTTTCCCTTTTTCTATTATATTTTGGTAATAAAGTCAACCGAAAATCTACTCAAGCTATGAGTATATTACTTTTTTCCAAGAGTAAATGTATAAAAGAAAAAGGGTCCAGCTTTACAATAATGGTATTGGAAAATTATTAGCATACCGAAAGAATAATATCCATATCGTAATATTACTTTCTTACTAGGTAGAAAAAAGTTAAAAAAAGGAAAAGAAAAGACACATTATTATCTTCTAAAATGATACTACTACAATTTAGAAATACAACCAAAGACAACAACTCTAAACTCAAAGACTCCGGGGTTTTAAAATTTTTTAGTAATCCTCATAGCTTCAATCGGTCCGAATTGGTGAAAGCCTTTCAGGTTTAAAGAACTCTTAAAGAACAATTAGTTTTTATGTTCTCCATAGCAGGGAAATGGGTAAAGGCCCGTAGCTTTCCCTGGCCAAGAGGAGCATCACCCCCTGTAGAATAATGTCGCACCCTCTGACGAAGTAGTTTTCAGAGGAAGTCCTGGTCCATAAAACATCGCCTCATCTGAGATTGGTTTCACCCCCTCCACTACAAGTTTTGACTGAGTAGCAATGTTTTCTACAGTTGGGCTATGGGTATCAATCTATCCTAGTGTGTAAAAATGACAGTGGGATAAAAATTTTGTCTACAGCTGAAGAATGAGTAAAAATATTTTCAACAGCTCGAGAAAAGGTAACAATGTTTTCTACACAGCTGGACAATGGGTAACAATGTTTTCTACAGCTGAAGAATGGGTAACAATGTTTTCTACAGCTGAAGAATGGGTAACAATGTTTTCAACAGCTCAAAAATGGGTTAAGATTTTTCTTCAGCTGGACAATGGGTATCAACGTTTTCTACAGCTGGACAATGGGCCTAATGAAAACTTAATAATACCTCTCCATAAGTAATGTTATTTAATTATGTCCTAAATCTGCATCTTTGCTAACCTTATTGTAAAAGAAAATCACCATTATCAACTTTAAAATGTTATATCAAAATCGGATTTACGGTTTAATCTATTCTTTAAACCTGGGGAATAAGGAGTAACGAGAATAATCTCCGATAAACCCTAAACTCCTTGACAAATAGAAAGGTTATTTTATTACATCTCGTTTAATTAACTAAAAACCATCCCATAGTTGTAGTCAGTACATAGCAAGTTTTTCTTTTAGTTATTTGAGTTTTTGTCAATTTCCATTACATCGTGCAAGTTTAGCAGTGTTAGTTTGTTGTGGTCCAACTAGCCGGAGCTTTTCAACATCTCTATATCTACTTGTTCTTTTATTGAAAGAATTTTTTGTTCTATTTTCCACTCAACAACGACTAGGTACTATATTTTAGAGGTGTGATATAGTTAATGTGTATGTGTGTGCTTGGTCCAATCAAGTCCTTAAGGATAGAGAGGGGGATATCAGAAAAAGGAAGTAGTGGAAGGGGTTCTGCCAATTTTCCACTCGGGCTAAGTCCCATTTATCTTTCCTACCCTTTAGATAAGGGAGGGGATTTACTGCTAACTAACTCCGATCCTTACTTTTCCTCCTCTAGGGAGACAAGGAACAGAGCCGTAGTAAAAACTGGGTACTAACTCGACACGAGAGTGTTCACATGTGAGAGTAGTTATCAGTAGTGTCTATATCCAATTCTAACCGAGTTCCTCTCAGATAAAGGCTTTTCCTTCTTCAAACCGCTTTGTTTTCATAAATCCCTTGGTTTTGAAGAAAGCTTAAAATTTTCATTGCTTTTTTAAGCATAAACTAAGGGACATTATGAGCGATGTAACAGATGGCTATGACATCGTCCTTCTATCAAACAGCAGTTGACTTCAACAGACCTCAATTCCTTTATTTAATAAATAAAATCCGGAGAGTAAACAACAAAAGAGATTGCTAACTCAATCTAAACCCCTCCCTTCTCTCTCATAGCAGTTTCTAATACCAACACCACTAAATTATCTCTTCGAATCCATCTTGTATAAAAAGGAAAACACTAGACACTCAAAACTAGGGCAAACTTATAAAACCCTTCATTTCTAAATAACTTATATTATTTATCTTGACCATGCCATAAAATAAGGTTTCGCTAGGGAATCTTTAAGTCAAACAATAAACTCAGAAATCTTGCTTTTATTTCAAATTAGTTGAGATGTATTTTAAGAATAATAACTCTGAGAATTCAAGTACAGAGTAAATACCAGATGAGAGAGATGAAAATTACTAAAACTAATCTCATAGATATAAGAAAGAACTTATTACTAATAAGATAAAAATTGCAGCCAACACACACTCAAAGAAGGAAGCACCATAAAATAAAAATGGACCGGCTAGAAATAAAACTCAACAAAAAGATGAAAAAAATCATTTCAATATATCTTTTGAGCTCTATTCCTTTAACTATTAGATGCAAAAAAAAATCAGTAGTTATTTCCTAACTATGCCATTAGATTGAGACATGTCATTATGTGACGGCAGAAAATATTGCCAAGACATAAAGACATTCTGCCAGATGACTTAATAAAGTTTTTAGGGACTACTCATTAATGCTACTGTATACAAAATTTTAATTCAACAGAGAGCTAAAAAGAAATAACCCATCAGCATTTTAATAGTTAAAACACTTTTAAACATAAAAAGTAGAAAAAACGCAAATATAAGTCAGAGACTCATCGGATTCGCTACGCTCCTCCTCACCACTTTGGACTCGTTTCGCTCGTCCTTAAAAAATGCAAATCACTTGTTTGAAAGGAAAAAATGTTATTTGTTTACAACATTATGTCAATCAATGACATAATGTTTTGTTTGACATATATATGTCAATAAAATAAAACCGGAACTAATGCTAATAATGAAATGAAACTTGGTATTTTTGTGAACCATACGTAGTAGTAAATGTGTAAACAATTTCAGCCCAATTTAAACACTAAGTATTATTTTACAATAAACCACTTACGTGGTAAAAAAAAACTCCCCGCCAAGTCTTAGGTCCAAAAATGTAGGGAAATCAACTTTTCTGTCCCAAAAGTCTGTCCGTATTGGGTGGAGAAGGTCACTGGCGTTTCAAAATGAAATTGCTAGGTTGTCAATACTAAAGGGTCTTATTCAAACTGTGAGGCAATCATCAGCTTCTTCTCCTTGACGGCAAGCCAGCAGTGTTAACAAATGGTATAGCTTCTTTTACTATATTTTGAGATACCAATTAATTCAGGTGTTCGTGGAGATTAATCAAAACAGCAGTTGTCATAATTGCAGCAGTTTTACTTACTTGCATAGATCCAGGAGTATACAAAAGAAATAAATGAATGAATGAAACAATAAAGTAACGATATAATCAGGCACTACACCCTATATACCCTTGCCAACACTACCTCTAAAGTTGATTCACTTTTCTGGCACACCACCAAGGAGAGAAATCTGATGATTTCCTCGCAGTTTGAATAAGGCCCTTTAGTATTGACAACCTAGCAACCTCCCAATACGGACATATACAATTATTGTTCGCTAGCTTAGTTTTTCGCTCCGAGTTTAGCGTAGGAATGTTGAATTTAAGTAGGAATGCACACAAGCATAAGAAGAATCTAAAAAGTCCTCATGCGTGAAAATCCGTTCAGTATAGTTTAGGCAGTAGGTGCGTAAACATATAAAAATATCGTTCCCTAGCAAGTGAACGATAGTTTAGTGTTTTAGTGATTGTTCTATTAACTGAAATATACAAATTAACCTCTGTAAACAGTTTAATCAAAGTTACAACCTCAAAAAAATCTTGAAACACCTTCAAGCTATATTTATAGGAAAAAAATCACAGAAAAAATTAACAAAAATAATATGATTCTTTTGTTCCCTGCGAAGTTATTGTTGCGCTTAGATGTTGTTTGATTTGTGCTAGACAGGTCGAAAGTCCTCGAGGAGTCCCTCTTACAACTCTTCTCTATATTGTCCAATTATTATCTCTTCTTTAGTCTCTTCTTAGTTATAAGATGAGTACTTGAGAAGGTTCTCGAGTAGCAACTTGACAAACAGATTCTTCTTTCACATTTTTTTTATCTCATTATTTATTCTAAGTTGAAAGCTCTACAATTTGATTCGATCCTTTTGCTGCTATAAAGAACAATTTAGCGAATGATAAAAGTTATTGTCATCTTTGTATTATAATATGACCTGTGATTGATATTTTTAGCTAATTAATTTAAAACTATAGTACCCAACAATATATAATAATCGCTAAGAAAATGAATATTTATAAATAAAAAAAAAGACAAACTAATTGATTGGAAACATGAAATTTAATTTAAGTTTAATAACACGTAGTAAACAATCTATTAGAAACATGCATAGTCACTCAACAAGGTTATCGTGGCAAAATTAAAAATAAATTGTTAATATAAAGGTTTTACCTGATTTTTACAAGATAGATTTAATACCACGACATACCGCCATGAATAAAGATGTAGTTTTATTCCAGTATTTTATCCTTTAAGTAAATTTAAATAAAAAAATACATTCGGGCGTCTGAAACTGAAAGTAAAAAAAGATAATCAATAAAATAAATATAGGAAAAAATGAAGAAATCAACTTTTTTACTTTTCCTTATTTATACTCAAATTTAGAAAAAGTATTGTTTTTTGGATTCGGAAAAATCCGAATCCGGGTTATCTCCTGAATCATCCGTTTTAGGCGATTCACCTTCAATTCTTATCGCAGGTTTACGATTTAATCAAATCTAGGTTTATATTAAGAGGAAGGAAGAGAAGAGGACACTTCATCATCATTAGGGTTCCTGGGGTCTTATTGCATGCTAATGCCAAATTATTTATTTTACCTATATGTACAGGGCTTATGGTATATAATTATAACCAAATTGATTTCATAAAGTGTTTCTTGTTATACATCTCATCACTTACCATAAAAATTACAGTCTGATCGATTATTCATTTTGTGCTAACCAGCTTATAGGTTGTGAGGTGAATCTTGGTTCGGCCAATTCATCCCAACAAAACCGCAATAATGACTCATAAAACGCGAAAAAATAATGTGATCGGATTGAGATTTGAAATGCATGTAGACATGTATAAGATTAACATATGTGCTAAGTTTCATCTCATTATCAGCATTAGTTCTATTTTTATCAAATGACTTTCGTACGTTTTTTAAAAAATTGTAAAATAATCCAATTGAGTTCTAATTTGGTGTATACCTTTCCGTAATTAAAAAGTATACTAAGTTTTGTTTCAATACAACAAGTATATCTATGATTTGTGTTGGATCTTAAAACTTCAGCAGCATTGAGTGCTGTATGGGTGACCGCTGAGAATGAAACGAATGTATTTTTACTATCTGAGGTTTAGCGAAGCTAATCCAAAGACTCGTTGCTGTACAAATTTTACAAATCGTATATTGTGAGAACGAGCGAAGCGAGTCCGAAGTATGGAGGATGAGCGTAGCGAATGCGATGTGATGAGAAAGAGTTCCGAGGTAACTCTTTCTTGATTTTTAGCGAATTTCCTTTGTTTTTCTATTCGATGTATTAGAAGTGATAAATTTTGGTTTATCAGTAGGCCTATTTTAAATAATAAATGGGTTCTAGTCTATTTGATACCAAACGATAGGTAAGGATAAATCACTGGAATTTAATTATTTTGGTATGAAATTGTTTTGGATATTACACAGTTTATCAAATAATTATTATAAAGGCATGCGCCAATATAACTTTTAAAGTTACTGTAGAACAGGGGGGGTTAACTTAAATGAGGAAAAGTTTGGATTCGATTATCGCAAGCTACTAAAAATAGCGCTGCGGCGGACCGGTGCGGACAATTCATGAACTAACCCCAATAGCTTTCCAAAAATGACTGGTTATATTTTTATATTTAAATTTATAAATACCATGGCAATTTTTGTTTATGACAGCTACATTTATTATTATTATAAAATGATTATTTTCTGTATGTATTTTTCACAAAAACGGTTCGCCGTTGCATGTTCTGTATTTCAAAAATTCAGAAACTAAAAGTAAAAGAAACTTTTTTAAAACTTCCAGGGAACGCTACTGATGGCAGATAAGTGTAAATTTCATTTAATTAATTTATTGATTTAGTCGATTTTATCTGGTAATTACATTTAATCACATGTGCGCATCTTGCCGATGTAATTAAAATACAGGCTGCATTAAATGCCAAAAATCTATCTTCTACCACGTGTAAACTTTAGCCACTATTTCATTATTACCTGATTGAATCAATTAAATTAATAAATTACTTGAATGAAAAGCTTAAAAATAATCAGAAGTGTTCTGTGTAAGATTTAAGTGGTAGGGTTAGTTAGAAGTATAACTATACAAAGTATAAAAATTAAATTTCAAACTGACTGTGGGCAAAAAGCGGGAAATCAAGACACGCCCACTCAATTGAAAGGTAGGTCCGCCGCCGCGCTAGTGTCGATCGGAATCCAAATTTTTCCACCATTGAGTCGACAGTCTTACTGTTTAAGTATCTATAGTCTCTGCTGTAGAAAAACGCATTTAGTAATTAAATATCGTCTGGCACCATACGTGCTAGACGATTACCAAACAAATAATTGTGTTTTTAAACTTCCAGTTGTTCTACGAAGTGGGGGTTGATACCAAGTTTTATCGCAAAGGTCCATACGAAGTTGAGTTAATCAAGTTGATTTAATCAATGACTTGTGTACGTTTTAGCAAATTTTTTTAAAAAATAGTAAAAATCTAAATAAAATGCAAGTGTGTATCTTTACGTAATAAATAAGTGCATAAAGTTTATCCATGATTTTTGTTCAATCATAGAAGTTAGGCAGCATCGAGCTTGGTCAATGCCTGGGTGAGTGACTGCTGGGTATAAGATATATACATTTAATATCTGAGGACTAGCGAAGAGAGTCTGAAGGCGAGTTGAAGTATAAATTTAATGACTTTTAAATTTATGAGGACGACCAAAGCGAGTCTGAAGACGAGTTAAAGTTGAAATTTAATGACTTTCTTATTCCCGAGGACGATCAAAGCGAGTCTGAAGACGAGTTGAAGTTTAAATTTAATGACTTTCTTATTCTCGAGGACGATCAAAGCGAGTCTGAAGACGAGTTGAAGTATAAATTTAATGACTTTCTTATTCCGAGGACGATCAAAGCGAGTCTGAAGACGAGTTGAAGTTTAATTTAATCACTTTCTTATTCCCGAGGACGATCAAAGCGAGTCTGAAGACGAGTTGAAGTTTAAATTTAATGACTTTCTTATTCTCGAGGACGATCAAAGCGAGTCTAAAGACGAGTTGAAATGTAAACTTAACGGTTTTTATATTCTGAGGATGATCAAAGCGAGTCCGAAAAAATGAGGATAAACGTAGTGAATCCCGATGTGATGAGAAAAAGTTCCGAGGTACCCCGTACATAATTTTTTAAATTAAAACTGAGATATGAATTCTCAGTATCTTTTAATATCAATTTGGAAAAAATAGTTTTCTATTTATGTATTGAAACAATTTGTCATAGAGCATAAAACATGGTATTTCCTTTAAAATAGTAAAGAGCAAGAAATATACATACAACAATGATAAGGTATAGACAAATATTTGGACGATAAGGGATCTACATTGCATTGTGGAGGCATTTCCTCTTCCAATAGTCCTCTGTAAATATTTAAACACAAAAAGCTCTTCCTCATTCCACTCTGGGTATCATTTTGAAAATCAAAATGGCGGTTTCATGCCCTTTAGGGTTTGTTATTATAAATGTGAGTAATCGTTTAATAATTTTGAAGAGTATCTTTCTACTTTTAACGTTTTATTTTTGCCACAATCTCATTTCATACTTCAAGTTTTGAACTTTGTGAATAAAATGTGCTAACTTTATATGGATAAAAAATATAGTAATGTTTCATAGTAATACGTTATTTTTAACCCCAAGCCAGATCAAATGCCTCAACCTTTATGTTGTTTATCTTGCTTTGTTATTGTTACACGAGTTAGGTGGAGCTAATGATGTTTAATTAAGCTCTACAATAAATAAATAAATACAGAAGAAGTAAGAAGAACCAGGAAGGTAACATTATAACTTTGAAGAGAACTACTAGCGCCCACCTAGTGGGCATTTATGAAATTCTCTATCTACAGTAAAAAAAGTCTTTTACTGTCGCCGACAGAAATAACTACGAAACTGTCGCAGACGAAAAGAAACGCATTTCACGATTTATTTTTGAGAATTTAATGTAACTTTTTTACATAGTTCAGCCGTCTGAAAAAAAACGGACGGCTGAAAATTAGCCCAAAAGAAGTACATGCTACACGACTGGGAATGGCTTTTTTACCTCGGCTCCTATAACCGTCTCGCATCGCTCGACAGTAAATATAGTCGCTACGGTAAAAAATGACCCTCTTCACAGTCTTGTAAAATTATATACTATTGACACAATATAATTGACAATTATATTAATTAATTATATCAATTAACAATTATATTAAGTCAACTATTCACGTTTTAAAGTTTAAATTTAAAGCATTAAATTTCGAGACTGATATCCCTCGCCAAGTGGTCAATACCCATCAATGGAAACCTTGTTGCCAATTTGGTATTGCCGTGATGCGGCTAAGATATTTATTTCACACCCACACATGTTTATATATTTATGTATTTCTAGATCCGTAAATTAAAAACCTACCACCCCCTCCTCGCTTCATGAGCCCACCGACTTATGCATTCCCTGATTTTTTTCCAAGGAGAGACTCCCCTGAAAAAATATTTGCAATACGTTAGTCAATATTGTTAAGACTTCACAAAAATGTTAAGAAAGAATTTTAAAAATATGGTGGAATATTTTACAAGGTATAGCATGTAAGATTTACATTAAGAGTCAGTATCAAGATGAGAGTAGTCACGTAAGATGCTTGTAAGGCGAGATATTAACTGAATAAAAATTCATCTCTCAGTGATTCTTGCCAAGAAAGTAATTAGAAAGACAACCTAGCTCGTTGTCTTTCTGAAATATACCACGAGGGGGCAAATGAAATATACAAATAGGACTGGCTCAACAGAGATAAGTCCAATAGTCATATCTACTCCTCTGTGTCTTCATCAATTCTGCTATATTATATATTATATATATATATATATATATATATATATAATATATAATATATATATATATAATATAATATATATATATATATAATATATATATATATATATATATTATATATATAATATATTATATATATATATATATATATATATATATATATATATATATATATATATATATATATATATATATATAATATATAATAGCAGCAATTGATGAAGACACAGAGGAGTAGATATGGTTATTGGACTTATATATATATATATATATATATATATTTGTGTGTGTTTTGTGCATATTTATTAAATATTTTTTGAAAAGCATTTTGATATTGCAAATAAGAAGCCGTGGATTATTTGTAGTCATCTCTTTTATATCTATGGGCAGGGGGTCAAGAGTGTTACTTCACAAATGTGCCGTAATAAGTTGTTACTGCGATGTTTCACAAAAGAAAATCTTAAATAATATTAAATTCAAAGTAGAGACAAATCCTTTTGTCAGGTCTGATCCATTTATAGAATAGCGAAGTGAAAAATAATGTGTAATTATACAAGAAAGTTTTTAATAAATAAAAAAAGTATCAACGAAACTAGGTTAGAGAAAACTCCGGGCTCGATTAGAGCGGCACCTGGGACTCTGGCCAATTTAACTTTTCCCCCTTCTATCCCCCGGGAATCAGTGTGACCAATAGAATAAAACAAAGCCGATTAGATGAGAAACAACTTTACCTACTTTATAACTAGTTTAATTATAATTAACTCAAACTTATAATTAGCCATAATGGGATGAAATTTTATTAAATTAAATTTTTACTTTTAAATTCTATACTATGGTTACGAATTTATAATTTAAAAAAATATCAAGGTGTTTGAATGAAATTTAATAAAAGAATAATTCATCACGACGGCACTATAAAGATATTTTTATCTCCAAAAGGGACTAAAATTAACTTTTTTGCTCTAATGTAAGAGACTAAAACAGGGCTTTTCGTCCCTTATCTTAATATTCGGGACTAAAGTAAAATGCGGTACTAAAATTATCAAAATGCGGGGTAAATGATCAAAATGTTTTATATTGACATCAATTTGAACACGTGTTTAACAATATTAATAATTCTTTAAAGAAATATTTTTATTTGTGTTTGTTATAATATTTTTCGATACAAACTTGTTCATTAAGTTAAAACTGTGTAAGTGTTAGTGTATAACCATAGATAATAATAATAACATTGTCTCAATTGATGAACTTCTAAAGCTGGATCAACATACACCTCCTGATATTCTAGAAGCAAGAAAAAATAAAAATTCTGGCGTGGTGGTCCGCATGTCACCGGACACATGACATTGGATGCGTGTTTCCGTGCTTAATAACAATCCTGGTTGGAATGATTATTTGTATAGTTTTTTACATTATATAAGTTTACAACTACTAAATAAAAAAATCCGGCACGGTGGTTCGCTGTCTGGCGAATTTCATTTAGAATGCGTGTTTCCGTCCTTAACAACCCATTTCTTGCTTAAGGTTCCGGTTCATGCTTTAGAACCTAAGCAGTTACTTAATTGTCAAGCACTGCTCGTTACTCATTTTGTCTGTATTTTTCAAAGCAAATGCGCATAACTATCCAGTTGGTTGCACAAAACTATGCCTCTAAAATTAGCAGTACGCACTATTATTTGCACTAGTTTAAAGCTTAGTTACTTATCTTTAAGCTTAGTCAGTTATCTTTAAAGGTTTTGCGCATTTCCTTTGAAAAATACAGACAAAATGAGTTTCGAGCAGTGAAGTTATGAAGTCGTACATTTTTCTTGAAACTTTGAAGGTAGATAGTTTTGTGTTGGATTAATTTGTAGAAGCGCCGTGACTTAGTAAGTTTCTATAGCCTTAACTAGAAACAAAATGTTCCCTATTGTAGTACAATGTTTTTCAACTCTTAAAACAGTGTACATACATACTGTATAAGCTAGTATTTGAATGTATTTGATTGTTTAATCCATATTTGAACAGCAATAAATACATTTTTTTTCAGAGCGTTATAGACGTCTATTTATCACTTTTAAGCACCACTGAACCCAATATATATCGTACAAGTCATCTGAACAAACAAAACTTAACAAGTTATTGTCTTTACTCATTATAATCAACAAATAAAAAACCCAGCTTTCATCTGTTAAGGGTTATCATCAGGGCCAAAATACCATTTCTTTAGAGGGAAGAAGACTTGTATTTATATCTCCAAGTTTGCACTTTGAAACCATCTGAGTGGTCTAATGATCATACAAAGATCAGCAATAAAAACAAACTTTACAGCCAAGAGTATATAATGTAATTCTATCTGCAATACTCTACATTTTTATACTTAATTTGTTCCATAATGTACTTTAAAACATAATTTTATTCATATTTTTTACATTAACTCAGCAATTTTTATAATAATGTACTAAAAGGTTTATATTTTAAACATTTTTACAAGAAATTATATCGCGTTATGTTGTATGAATTTAAATTAAGTGTAATTTACTCTTTATTTCTATCCTATTTTTCTCATGACTGAATTCAACCCTTCTAGCCCTTACTTGGAACTAACTACCTACATTAAAATAGAGAGAAGGAAAATATATTCAAAAGTGTCATTTTAAATATAAAATACAGGGGACATTCTACCGTCATTTAGAAGTAATTTTTATAAAATAAATTACAGTCATAATGCATAATTATATTCTTTCTTTTTTTAATACAACTTTTATAATCATTTTATCAAATTAGGGCTTTGTTGCTCAATTATGAATTATATACACTAAAAATCTTTTCCTAACTTTAAAACGATTATGTACGATATGAGGCAGGCTTGCCGCATTTCTCGATATTTTAGACTTCAGTATTTATTTTTAATTTGCTGATCAGTTTTAGTTTTTTGTTGTTTGTTGGTAATAACTTCCGGTTGATATAGTTTAATTCATAGAGATATTATTACTAGAGGTGCCCTATAGGTTAAATTTTGAAACATCTAAAAAGTGACCTGATCCCCTTCGCTTTTAAATATAATCAAATAATCAGTACAAAATTACCATAACTTATATAGTAGAACGTTAAAAGTACAAATTAAAACACAAACAATGTACGGAAAGCCGAAATTAATTGATTTATAATAACCTGACCTCACTCTTGATGGAGGTTTTATTGAAGTTTCACAGAGCCCTAAAAAGATGTTGCAGACATCTCAATTTATTAGAGGCTTTGTCCCCTCTAATATATATCTCTAAGGAAGCCATGGAAAGAAGCGCTTGGCATCTTTTTCAATCTTCTTGTTCTTCAAGGCAACCTGCAAGTCGGTAACTTATTATTAGAGTGATTCTTTATTCTAGTGTGATTGTCCCCCCCCCCTTTGTTACATTTTACTATTTTAATTGTTTTTAGTGTGTTTAGTTAATGATCAATTTATTTATTTATATACTTACGACTGCAAAATTAGTCGGTAATACTCTACCTCCTAGGGAGTTATGGTAGATTTAAAAAATATATATTTTTAAAATATAATGTTAAGAAAGTCAAAACACCTTAGGAGGTGTCATGAATGAGTTGAGGTTATTATGATGCAGGTTATTAAGTTAATTTTTAACTTTTGGTAATTTATAAATTTTGGTAATAGGGTCAATTACTAGTCGAGGCGTAAGCTAAGGCTGGAAATTTCCATAGCCTGCCCTCGCCTTCGGCTCGGGGGCTGATTCATATTACTCGTCTGCCAAATTCCATTTTGCGGCCTAGTAGCATAATATACTATTATTTTAAATTAACGGATCACAAGATTCTTTTACATGTTATATTTATAAAAAAAAACAGGGGTGTGAGAGGGCCTACGTGACCCAGCGTCTTCTTGGTGTAGCATGGGGTTCGGAGTTTTGGGTGCTAATTGGCACTGAACCATTGACTTTCACACCAACTAGAGCAGTAGATCATAAGACAATTGTTAATCTCGTAGGGTAAGTCATTCTCATTCTGAATTCATAGACATATTAATACAGGGGGTGAATAAATTAAAGTGAAACAAGTTGTGAATTTCCTCAGCAATAAGATTAATTTTGTTTATTTAAGTCATGTGTGCAAATTAAATGCCTAAAATTAAAATATTTTTTTTTATTAAGTTAAACTGCTATTTGTACGTCCCCTGGGTGGATACATATGCTGTCTTCACCGCTCTTCCCAGAGGGGAAAAGGGGTATCACACGTCCCGCGCAGGACGTGTGATATAGCTCGAGGTTGATAATTCGGATGAGAGCCTATCTGAATTTAGTACGGGTGAATACTGCGCATTTGCACACATGCGGAAAATACAAGCAGTTGTTATTTAAAGGTAGAAAAGGAACCACTTATTGAAATGCTAGTAAGTAAACTACATCATTGGGTCCTTGTTATTTCCCACATGGTTGCAGATCACTATAAGCGCACAAGTGTGCCGTTTATGATGTTGGCCAATCTGGAAAAAAGTTCTAAACATTTTCATTACTCCGACGATATTCAAATTAGATACGGATACAACACCCTTAGCAAAAAAAGTGAAGTTTTACACCTCATATTTATTTCAAATATTATACAAAAGAATATTAAAAAGAATAAGTTGATATGCTTTAGGAGAGAGGTTTAATTAGAGGGGAAACTCCAGATGTTTGGTGGAGTTTTTCCACCGGGTATATCCATTACATAACAACATGGAAGGTTTTTTACTTTATAAGAAAGAAATTGGGACTAAACTTCATCCTTTACTCCCTGTAGAATTACAGAGTAGCGAAACTTTAGAACGTAATACTTGACGAAACTTACTTTTACGCCCTCAAGCACCAACCCTTTTTGTTACTGTCTTATTAGACAACTTTTGCTTTTCGGTCAAAGCTTGTGTTAAAATTATAAAAAGAACACGTGTTTAACTTGAAGAATCCTTGTAGAAAAGAAAATGTAAAATTAGTACCAACAGTTAAAATTTTCAACGGAATAAAATGTTTTGACGATTTTTTCACTGGGTCAAGAGACACTATCAAGATCATTATAACTATCAACATCCTAATAAGCTCATTTTTTCTTCGAAAATTCGCAAAAAATACACTACTCCTACTACTCCCGGATCGCCCCCGGGGTCTCGACACTGCGTAAGATCGACACATGTGTCGATCTTACGCAAAACCAGGACAGAGGTGTCATGTGACTAATATTTGTTGTGTGCAATTTTGTCGTTACATCGACACATGGCATGGTTTAACGATGTCTCGACAAGTCATAGTCTCGACACTACATAACATCGACAGACGATAGCAAGTTTTCACGTAGTCTCGACACCACGATGTCCGACACTAAATGACGCCGACACTTTTCCTTGGTCTCAATATTCGTTTGTATCGACACTTCATAACCTCGACACTTTAAACAAATCATGTGTCGATGTTACGTCGTGTCGAGACATCGACGTGTCGATACAACGCATAATCCTGCCAGAGTGAAAATGCACACACCCACATACAACACCCTGATGTCCCAAAACCCTATAACATCGACAACCCCTCCACTTTTGTTTGTCGATGTTATGTAGTGTCGAGACTATGACTTGTCGATATAACGACAAAATTGCACAGAACAAAAATTAGTCACGTGACACCTCTGTCCTGATTCTACGTAACATCGACACCTATAATAGTGTCGAGGGTTTGTGGTGTCGGTATCCAAACATGTCTAGAAATATATTTTTTTAATATTTTCACTCTGGTAGGGTTCTGCGTTGTATCGACACGACGTAACATCGACACATGATTCGGTTAAAGTGTCGAGGTTATGAAGTGTCGATATAACGTAAAATCCTACCAAGAAAAGTGTCGAAACATCATCGTGTCAAGACTACGATGCGGTACCCTACTCCCTGGAGAAGTAAAATTATGCTCTCTAAATCCATTTACCCCAAGAAAAGTCTATTGATTAATAAAAAATTGTAATTGTACCATAATAGTCGAACGATAATTGTACCCTGAACAACTGCAAAGTACTACTTCACAAACACCGGCCTAGACCTATGTTTTGCCACAGAGTCCCAAAATAGGAAAATTAAAATAAACAAATAAAAAATAAAATGCCCGTTTTAGGGCCTTTCGGCCCATCAGGGTATTCACCCTGTGGGAACTACCTCAGGTGGGTAGCATCTACTACACTCTAAGAATTAATTAAAGGAAATCTTTTTAATACAAATACTATTCATAAAATCTTAGTGCATAGCCCGGGCTGCGAACCCCGGACCTCCGGTGCCGAAATCGAACGCCTTTACGATCACGGCCACGGAGGCAGATGATTAGAACAATTATTGCTTTTAAATGAATCATATTTATTTCTATTTTAATACCTAGTTAAAATGTTAAAGTTAATTTAAAGCAAAGATTAGCTCACACTAAGTAATAATTTGTATTTACTTACGGCTGCAAATTAGTCATTACTAAACTGTTTTTAAGCTGCAAAATTTCATTTTACCAACACTGTCGACAAAATAATTACAAACAGTTCAGAGAATTTGCTTGGTAATACTCTACCTCCTAGGGAACTTATAGTACATTTAAATGTAATAGTAAAAAAGTTAAAACACCCTAGGAGGAGAAATGAATGAGTTGAGGTTATTATGTTGCAGGTTATTGAGTTGGTTTCGGTGTTTTTCGTCTTATAAACATGATTATTGATTATAATGATATGTTCTATGTATTATTACTTAAAATACGATATATTATTAAGTATTAAACAATTTTTTAAAGTACCAAATAAATATAATTTTACATAAAATATTGGCAACACTGATTGCCAATATTAATTGAATTGATATTCAGTACAAGTATATACTTTTACGTAATAAGTACACCAAGTTTCATTTCAATACAAGTATATTCATGAATTTGTGAGATCAATTAAAGTTAGGCAGCATAGAGCGAGGTCAGTGCCTGGATGGGTGACCACTAGGAATGAAACGGATGTATATACTATCTGAGGACGAGCGAAGCGAGCTTAAGAGATGTTGGAAATTTAACGACTCGTAGATTCTAAGGACGAGCGAAACGATTCTGAAATAGGGAGGATAAGCCTAGCATAAGATGTAATGAGGAAAAGTTTCGAGGCACCCCATACCGATTTCTTTTTATTTTTGGGGGGCTGCGCCCCTAAAATATATACGGGGGAACCAATAAAAAAATTGGCTCAAAATCCGTTTCAGGTTAAAGGAAGTTGATCGAAAAAATACAACAAAACGTATGATAATCAGAATATAAGAATAATTAAATTACTTCAACGTCTGGAGATAAAATCTTGTATGCACCTTGGGAGGAATATGCTATTTTTCCCATCGCAAATACCTAACTCGGCTTTGCCTCAGGAGTTATTAGTCACAACTTCCTAGGCTTTTCCTCGGGAGTTAAAAATACCTCGGCTTCGCTATGGAAGTTAAATCCTTTGGTTTCTTCGGCGTTTGTCTTAGGAACCAACTAACTGCTCTGGGAAATAATAGAATTCTTTCACACCCTTGGTGCATAAATAACTATTATCTCTGGTTGTGATTAGTTACATTTAAGTTAATTTTAGCAAATTTCCAAAGGGAAAATGAGGTTATGTTAGGGTCATTAGGGATCATATTTTAATTTGTTTTGCGAAATCAATTTTAAAAGAAATAAACTCTAGACAGTGTTGCATTTTTCTCAAGAACATCTCAACATTATTTTTCGGCTGATATTTGTTTTTTCGTAAATCAGCTAATTTGTTTCATGTTTTTTAAAAGAAAAATCTAAATTTATGCGGGAGTATGAAATATATACGTGGGATGTTCCTCCTTAAAAAAACTTATTAGGATGTATGAAAAAAGACGTATAAAGAGAAATAAGACTTTGAAATTGTACGGAAGAGAATAAAAAATAAGGTCCTGAAGGATAAAAAGCAAAAGCAAACAGTCAGACAAAGGGACTAAAAAGTTTTATTAGGAATACTGAAGTTAGTTCCTTATAAAAACAGGAGTTAAAAGAAGAAATTCTTCCTTGAAATTGATTTTGTGTATATAAGATTCTTCACGTGAAGAAAATGAGGAACCGTTTTCTATATGGAGAATAAAAGGAGTATATATCCCTGTAGATTCTAAAAGTTTGAGATGAATAAGTGGAAAAAGAGGTCTAAATCAGTAGCTCTTCTGTCTTTTATTGGCTGAAATATACAGAAAGAGATGAAGAAGTGTATCTTTAGCTTTGGAAATGAAAAGGGTTAGGAAATGGAACGACTAAAAAGGGCGATTAGAAGGAAATTAAAATGGATTTCCAAGATTTTTTTTTAGATCACGAATACGCTTTAAAACTGGAATACATCACATTCTTAACGCTCCAAATCCTGTACATTTTCTACATTAATTTATTCTTAGTAACGATTTTACTTACATTTTTATTAAGACGAAGTTTAACAAACTTAGTGTTGAGTCAACTCACGGATTACCTAATGAGACAAATTTAATGAAATTTACAAGAAGAAAATTTATTGCCATTTTACAACTACATAAAAGGAAATCTATCAGTCCTCTGAAGATGCTTGTGTTATTAGTGTCACGGTGAAATAAGCTAACACTCTTTCTTTGAGAATTAACTTCGATCTGGATATTTTACTAAATTATCTTTTACTAAATCCGGATATTTCGCGCGATACTCTATTGACAATTTTTTTATCTCCCCATTCAAGGTGTACAAACATACGCAAGTATGTTAAAACTCCATCCTAAAGTATTCTCTTCAAATTTAAAACTTTGGCAAAAAGTGCATCTTTATCTAAATTCTAATGAGAAGAGATATAAAATGTTATTAAGATGTGGAGAGTTTAAATAAAAGATTAATAAGGTACAACAACAGGTCGATACGCCACAGGTATAAAGGGCAGATGACAAGGAAATCCCACAGGTCTACAAGTATTCGACATTGCGTGAGCTACAGGTTCTTTAAGAGGAAACTTGCTAACCACCGGCGAATTCTATGATACTTATTTCCCTTGTAAGTTTTCTCAAAGAAAATAATCTGATGTAACCATAGAAACAGCCTGTTGCTTTATAACCCTCTCTTACCTCTTGTATTAGCCTAAAATATCCCGATAAGGATATCAAACAAAAGCTCTTTTTTACTTTGAC
Organism: Microvelia longipes; assembly: GCA_018340805.1. Lineage (NCBI taxonomy): Eukaryota > Metazoa > Arthropoda > Insecta > Hemiptera > Veliidae > Microvelia > Microvelia longipes. The sequence goes on from JACMZG010001908.1 coordinate 56,268,477, forward strand.
AAATCGCAAAAAATAGTGGTAAAGGAATTCACAATCTAATGCAATTATTTTCCAAATTGATCAATATCAGAACTTAAAAAAGTCATTGAGATGTAAATAGCTTTACGGTCATTGAGATGTAAATAGCTTTAAGGACCGTGAAATAAATCAAAAATAAAGTAAAGTTTGTTGTTTACAGCATAAAATTATGCTTACAGCATAATTTTATGCTGTAAGCAACAAATTGACTTTATTTTTTTCTTTATTTTAAGTTGTCTGTCTGTATTTGTGTGTGTGTGTATGTATGTGTGTTATCATCGTAGTGCCCAGAGTATTTATACTAGAGAGTTGAAATTTTGTACAAAAATCAGTCTACCGCTGTAGTTGTGCTATACGGAAAATAATTTTTTATGACGTCTTTAACCCGCAATAATGACTCTTCGAAAATTTCGAGAAATCATAATACGCGGAAAAATTATGCGATCGGATTGAATTTTAGCACACATGTGACGATGTATAAGACTAACATATGTGTTTCATTTTATTATCAGCATTTGTTCAATTTTTATCGAACGAAAATTGTAAAAAAATCAGAAAATAATCTAATTGAAATTTGGTAAAAGTGAATATTATTACTTAAATAAGTATACAAAGTTACGTTCATTACGACAAGTATATCTATGATTTTCGTTGGATCATAAAAATGAAGGAGCATTGAGCATTGAGGGTCAGTGCTGCATGAGTGACCGCAGAGAATGATACGGATGCATTTACTATCTAAAGACTAGCGAAGCGAGTCCAAAGGGATGTTGTAGTAATATACGATGTCGTAGTAAATTTGGTGAACTTTATATCTGAGGACGAGCGAGGCTAGTCATAAAATTCTCGGTTATCGATATTGTGCAATTTCTGTAATTCACTGTATTTACTTTAATTTCCTATAAATTCCAAAGTATGGGAACGAGGAATAATAAATATCTAGGATTGACAAAATTCGTCTAATTTTTGAAGATCTGCTATGGGCTACATGTTTTTTAAAGTATACATATATTTGAAAGATTCACATACGTTCATGTCAATAGTTTAAACATCTAACATAATTTAACAGAGTAACATGAAACTTATGTTAAAATTTCAGACTTATAGAGAGTTAAAAAATCTCAAACGGAGGCAGTTTATCAAATTTGCAATACATGCACTTATTTAAAGAAAAAAATTAAGAATATAATATTTATAGTAAGGTATAGCTCATGCAGAGACACGTGAAGCTGTCATGTAAGATTCTCGCCTCACATGTTAACCATGAAGCAGATATGTTCAAATTGACATTTCTTACCCTGGTAATTTCATATTCTCGCGGTGTTGGCAGAATATTGAAAGGTATAAGATGCCACGCGTACGTGTCATCAGCTTGTCTGATAAAAGATAATTTTCCATGGCTTTTTCACAAAAAAATCGTGTTTAAGCTGTTGGATATGAACAAAATTGTCTATTGCACAGATTTATTTGTAATAGATGATATTTTTATATTTATATAGTGTAACAGTCTTCAATGGTAATATTTTTTATTTCCTTTTTATAAAAGAAAAAAATCTGGAAGATTTACCAAAAAAATGCCAAATTTTGGTAGAAATATACTTTAAGAGATTTGTATCAACATTAGGGATTCCTATTAAGGTTATCTACCTGGACCTGAAATTGTATTTATGCTCCTGCATTTACTAGTCCTCTATTTTCCCCACCCTCATTCTACCTTTCCCCTTTCCAAACGCTCGTTTTCACAATCAGAAAAATGGACGTATTTAAAAATATTTAAAAAATGCATTTCGTCTATAAAAATAAGTTAGTTGCGGAGGCGTGCACGCCGGGCGAATTTCCTTTGAAAAGTGTGCTCAACAATATATTTCTTAAAAATATAGATCCTCCGGTGCTGACTGTGTCAATGAAAATTATAAATATAATGTTTGCTTAAGTTTCTGGTTAGTACTTTATAACTTGAATATCAGCAATGCTACTCGTTACTCAATATGTTTCTGGATTTTGCAAAGAAATTAATGCGCATATCTATCTATTCTATTGATTATACAATGATATGCTCATCCTTTCAAAGAAAGCAATGCGCATGTCTATCCATCCTATTGGTTATACAATGCTATGCTCGTCCTTTTAGAGAAAGTAATGCGCATGTCTATCCATCCTATTGGGCTTATATTCAAAGAAAGTAATGCGCTATTGGTTCTATGCTCATCCTTTTAGAGAAAGCAATGCGCATGTCTATCCATCCTATTGGTTATACAATGCTATGCTCGTCCTTTTAAGAAAGTAATGCGCATATCTATCTATCCTATTGTTATACAAGGCTATGCTCCTTTAGAGAAAGTAATGAGCATATCTATCTTCCTATTGGTTATACAAGGCTATGCTCATCTTTAGAGAAAGTAATGCGCATATTATCTATCCTATTGGTTATACAAGGCTATGCTCATCCTTTTAGAGAAAGTAATGCGCATATCTATCTATCCTATTGGTTATACAAGGCTATGCTCATCCTTTTAGAGAAAGTAATAAGCATATCTATCTATCCTATTGGTTATACAAGGCTATGCTCATCCTTTTAGAGAAAGTAATGCACATATCTATTCATCCTATTGGTTATACAAGGCTATGCTCATCCTTTCAAAGAAAGTAATGCGCATATCTATCTATCTATTGGTATACAATGCTATGCTCATCCTTTAAGAAAGTAATGCGCATATCTATCTATCCTATTGGTTATACAATGCTATGCTCATCCTTTCAAAGAAAGTAATGCGCATATCTATCTATCCTATTGGTTATACAATGCTATGGTCATCCTTTCAAAGAAAGTAATGCGCATATCTATCTATCCTATTGGTTATACAATGCTATGGTCATCCTTTCAAAGAAAGTAATGCGCATATCTATCTATCCTATTGGTTATACAATGCTATGTTCATCCTTCCAAAGTTGGCATTAATTCTATGCTTAGTAAAAGCTGGTTTATGGGAGTTTTAAGCGCATTACTATCGAAAAATCTAGAAATGAAAGAGATTCGAATTGAAATGCTCTTCGAGTCATAATGCATAAACCAGAAACAGATTTATGGACGCAGCACGCATTTCAAAATAAATTTCGCCCGGCAAACGGACTAACTCTCCCCGAAAATAACTATTAATTATAAACGTATATGATTTAATTTAATAACTATTATAAATTAGCGACGGTACCAAGGTTCAAAGGTGGGAACCCTGACATTATGTACTATGGGTACTCTTTATCATTTTTGGAAAAAAATACAAATTATTAATTTTATGTAATAAAAAAAATGGGGGAGGGGGATCAATTTTTATTACCAGGGAACGCCCAAAAAAGTGTTGTTAAATATAATAAACTTTTCAAGACATTTTAATAATTTGGCACTTAATTAGATTATAATTATTTACATTTTAATGAAATCTAATAGCAAAGAGCACCTTTGAGGTCTAGGTCCTTAAAGCCTCAGTATTTACACCCCGATAGCAGTATGGCTCCAAACGGGGATTATTTTTATTATTATTACGTACAACTAGCAATACAGACGATAAAAATGTTTTTTTATGAATAATGTTATAAAGTAAATACTGTAAATTAAAATTATTTTACGACAATAGTAGTTTTTGACTCAAAGGATATAATGTTGGTGAGAACAATACTAGAAATCAAATGCATTGAATTGTACTATAATATCAATTACTTTGAGTCTGGACTTGCTTCTAACTCAATTAACTAATTGCGTGGATGCGTGGTGACACAATACGTTCATATACTGAGAGTATATATTTGATAAGTCGTACGCAGATACCTTAAATCTAAGATATCCAATATCCATACATCTATAACATCCAAAACAGCCACGCTATGTCTATTCTTATTACACAATACAGCATTGAATCAACGAGCATTGCAACGCATAATGCAACCCTATTTAAAACACCAATCAGCATAGAAATAACATAAAGCATCATCTAGATGCGGTCAACTTTTACAATATCAAAGTTTTGTAGGTTGATTTCTGAAATCAACTCAACAAAGTTTTCCAGTGAAGGGAAATACAAACTTTAATCATAAACCTTGGAAAATTTCTTTCAACATTTGACTTTAATAGTTGTTTAAGTATTTCACAAAATGTTATCAGGAAGTTTTTAAAGACTCTTAGCAACAACTATTTTAATACAGTTTCAAAATAGTTCTCGCGGCTACATTGGCTTTTCAACTTCAGTGTTGCGCTAGTGATTATTAACTAAAGGATCAACAGTCAATAAAGGAGAAGTTAAGTAAAATAGAATATTAAAGTGGGTAAGAATAACTTAAAGATAACTAAATAACTATATAATCTATCTTCTTTGAGGCAATATGATCGATCACGAATATAATGAGCCCTGAAAGAAAATAAATGTAAATAATTTGTAACACCAGTTGGTCCTTTGCAGACTTAGAATAATACTATATATAGAAGGAGTAAACACTGTAAACACAATGTAATTCCACTGATAACACGATAGCCGGTTGACTGGTGCACTTAAGTAATACTGCCAACCTGACAACAAAACATTATTTTAAATATGTGTCATAAATATCAATTAATGAAGAAAGATCGTAAAGAACAAATATAATAACTTAAAACACCTGCTGAGTATTTAATAAAATCGGCCTTAGATGGCAAAAGGGTAGCGGAATAGAAGAATACATTAAGTTGACGAGGACTACTTTTAATATAATTTTAATAAATACATTAAATTACAATTTAAGATGCTTAAAATATTGCAATGCACCGATATTTATATTAGTATTTTATGAATAATCAATCATTAATTAATAATTGAACATAATAATTCAGCTACCGGAAGTATTGCCAACTTTTGTTTAGATAATTGTTTTTTGTTACGGTGGCAGCATTACTTAAGTGCACCATTGAACCACCTTTCGTGTTATCAAAAGGAGCACAGTAGTGCTCCTTCTATATATAGTATTATTCTAAGTTTGCAGATAAGAATTTAAAAAAAATTCAGTGTTGCCAATATTTTTTTTAATTCTTCAATGTCACAGTTTTAACGGTTTTTTAAACATAGCTTACCATACCATACCAAGGTTAGAATAACTTAAAGATAAATAACTATATAATCTATCGTCTTTGAGGTAATATGATCGACCACAAATATAATAATCCCTGAAAGAATAAAACTTTCAATAATATATAACCATTTAACGAATTTCCAAAAAAAGTTAACTTATTGCTCTACTAGGTAGCGCTAATAGTAAACATTAATATTATAGTTAAAAATTTCTTTTTTTTGTAATATTGAAATAATAAATAAAAACAAACTAATTATACAGTACAGAAGTCCTTTATTCTTTAAATAATAAATAATTAAGCTTTCGAGTAAAAATTAGTCATCATTATGGTTTAACAAAATATAAAATAAAAAACACAGTTTACAAACTACTTCAAATTGCACCTTGGTATGGTTTAGTAAAATATGTTATTGAAAAATTAAAAAAAATATAGGTAACACTGATTTTCTTTTCAATTCATCAATGTAACAGGCTGGCCCACTGGTACATTTTATTTAATTTTTTTTTCAAAGATTATTATTCGTGGTAGATCATATTGCCTCAAAAAAATATATATTATACAGTTATTTCATTATCTTTAAGTTATTCTTACCCACTTAAATATTCTATACTCTAATGATGATTAATTTTTAGTCGAAAGGACTTCTGTGTAATCAATCAGTTTTTATTTATTAATATTGCACTTTACTAGAGGAAAAATTTCAAAGAAACGGGCGTGTGAGGCGATGTGATGCAAAGTAGCTAATATTTGGCAAAACACCATGTTACAACAAATAATTATAAGAACAAACACAACTTATGAAAATACACTTTTTTCCTTATTTTCCCACCATCAACTTGGAACTAATTGAGGTCATATATATAAAAAAGTTTTCTTTTCTTATAACTTAAAGGAAAAATGTCCGATTTTGATGCAGTTCATACAATTCAGCAAAAAAGAAAAATTTTCCTACACCCAACCCCAAAAATAGGTTATAGCCTCCACAAGTGGGTGAAATTCACAACGCAACCCCCTATTCGGACTTTTCTTGAAAAGTGTATCTTGACCATTAACCATCCCGCAGACTGCATCTCGATATCTTTGTTAGTAGTTTGAGAAAAGAAGGGATATATAATATATATATATATATATATATATATATATATATATATATATATATATATATATATATATATATATATATATTTAAATATTAAATGTGGGTGTATGTGTGTTTTTAGTGTTGTACTGAGTTGTGGCTGGGCTGCGTAAATTACTATAATAATGTAGCTAATGGTGAGTAAAGAGTACTTTTTTGCCTAGGCAGGTAAAATTATTTTATTGCAAAGGCAATATAATAATGTTTTACTGACTTTTTCGAGGGAGTAAAGTAGGTAATTTACTGTCTTTGAAAATAAATTACTTCATCATAAAAAATAAATCTTATCTTACTCAATAATTTCAACTTTTTTATACATACATTTTTTAAGAGAAAAATCCGAATAAATCGAGAGACTACCAACGAAAAAATTATTCTGGGGCCAGGAACGTAGCAAGGAAAGATTTAGTGAGTTTCCAATATCTTTGCCCTCTGATACGATTAAGTTTTTCCGGAGTAGGAGGAGGGAGTAATGCAGCCGCCTCTTTCGAGGCTTCCCGTCCTGCAATAAAAATCAAAATTTATAGGGTCGGTAAAAATACCCCCCTTCTTACTCACAATAAGTCCGACTCGAGTTCGGAATCATTTATAAAGAAGTCTGTATTCTGGTCATTGATTTTTCCTTCCTATCAATAACTTTAATATCTATGGTTGGGTAGCCGAGAATCTTTTCAATACTTTTTTACAACTTGAATATTTTAATGATAAAGATAAGTCTAAAAGTTATGGTTGAGAATCTCAAACCAAACATTCGATATAAATCTAATAAAATTTGAAATGACGTTACCATTTCTATAAATGGAAAAAAGAAAAAACTAAGAAAATACTCTGCCAATCGTGGCACAACTCTTATATTCTTTTTACGTTTACATAATGTATAGCTACGTATTTTTTTTTTTTTTTTTTTTTTTTTTTTGTGTCAACGGAGGGGAAACGCGACGGCCTCTAGACGAAAGCTTTATCCCTCGGAATCAAAGCAGCTAACACCCCTAAAAGGGGATGGCTCCTGATCATCCGAAGGTTCGTCACCTTCTTTCGGTGACGAAGCCTAGCCCATGGCACCGGTCCATGGAGTGTGGGGACTGACCGACTTCTCGACTGCCCAGCCGGTACCGTAGCAGCGATTGTCAGGCCTTACCCCACTAAAACATCTAGAGGTAAAACCCCTCCGCCAGGCGCATACCCCCAATTGGCAAGGAGTATTGCACCTTCGCGTGACTATAAGTCTCCACCACGGTCCCAACACATGGTCGGCTAACTTCTGACCAGTGAGGGGCGGCTTCTCTGACTTACCCTTTCCTCCCACTTCCTGCTCCAGTCAGAAAGGGGGAGGCTGAAGACCCATCGATGGTGGATGCTTCGATGACTGCCGGTGCAGCGATGAAGTGCCTCTGAGTGCTCCAAAGACCAACGGCACCCAGAACAAAAAAAATGCCCCAGGGGGAACCCGCCCATGTGGTGGACCCACCAGTCCATCCGGTCGCCCTGAAGCTCTCCCGCTCTTCCACCTCCGACATGAGAGAGCTTTCAGCAAAGGCTTCCAGACGACCAACGGATCCAGCCGGGCCGCAATACCCCCCGACACAACCCCCCGCCCGCAGCACACGCTAGCCCCGTCACACCCAAAGACACCGAAGATGGAAGATGTCGCTGAAGAAGCTGATGGGTCTTACAGGGTAGTTAGGTCCAACAGAGTTTCCAACCATGCCTCCCGTGGGAGCGGACTCAACGCCGGGTTTAACAAATGACCGGGAGAGACCTGACACGGTTGGCCTACCTGCGCAGCCTAATGACTTCACTAGCCTAAAGACAAACAACTAAAGCCTAATATCACAGAGTTCGGCCACTGCCTCTCACAAGAAAAACTCATACACCGCGGTTTGAACATATTGCCGGGGTGATGATAACAGTGGTCGATCCTAAACTAAACACTGACTAAACCTAAAATAAATACCTAATCCTAGTTAAAACATATCTACATGACCTAGCCTAATATCACAGAATGCCGAGGACAAAACAGCCAGCCGGTTTTAACAGATTGCCGGGACAGGTTGCCGTTCGGCCTAAACTAACTAAACCTAAATATCACAGAATTGGGTGATAGTTCCTCCTGCTATGCTGTGGGCGCACACCCGGTTTTAACATATTCCCGAGGTGAGCATTAACTACCACCCTCCTATCTAACCTAGCCTTAACTTAATATCACAGCAAAAAATTACACTAACTAACCTAGATTAAAAGAGGCAACTGCCGTATCCCATTGACCTGCAACGGGAGCCTGCCCACCATCCGGTTTGAACAAATGGCCGGGGGGACAGTTACGACAGCCGCTGAACTATACTTAAACTATCCTAATAAACTAAGACTAACCTGACTCTGTTGAACCTAAATCTTATGGTAGAATCCTGCCCTACGCAGGAATTCTACAGTTGATTCGAAGTGAGAGTCCTCGTTGAGGGCGACTGCTACACTCGCCGGTGTTCCGCAGATCGTCCTCAGCTCGGCAAGTGCGTCACACTCTTCAAATATGTGACACACTGTGAGCGCTGCATTGCAGTGTCGGCATCGAGGAGCACGCTCATTTGATAGGAGGTGCCCGTGCGTCAGCTGCGTCTGTCCAAGCCTCAGACGCGTGAGTACGACACTGTCTTGTCTTGACTTCGACAGTGCCGTAATCTTTCCTCTTGGATTTATCTTAATTCTTGCTAACAGGGTGGGGGTGCGATTCCACGTGGATTTCCACGTACGCCAGACTGCGTTGACTAATGCAGTCTTGGCATCGTCCAGTCGTACGGAACCGTCCACCACCCTTCTCTCCGCTGACGCACGCTTGGCAGCTTGATCTGCTGCCTCATTGCCAGCGATACCGACATGCCCCGGTACCCATACTAGAACCACGTGTCGACCAGTAGAACGTAGAGAGGACACGTGGTCATAGATCCGACTAATAATCGGATCATCACTAAATTTTATTCTTGATTGCTTGGAGGGATGACAGAGAGTCGGAACAAATGACTATACTGCCGTTTACGTTCTCCTCCAAGCAATATACGAGGGTCTTCTCTATCGCCTTCAACTCAGCTGTGTATACACCCGCTCGAGGAGATAGAGACCAAGACTTGGTCTCTGCCGAAGAGTGCATAGCACAGCCGGTACCTTCTTCTGTCTTCGATCCATCTGTATAGAAGACCCTCCTACCTGGATACCGGGCGAGAGTCTCCAAGAGTCCTTGCTTGTATACCTCGGGAGGTGTCGAATCCCGAGGTAAGCTCGCGAGCCGAGTGGACATCCCTATGGTGGTTCTTTTCCATGGTGGTGTATCAGGGATGAGCCACTCGAGGATCTCATCTTCTTCTGCTCCGATCCTCTGACGAATCTCGCGAGCTCTAACTGGTAGCGGTCGAGTCCGTGTACTGAGCCATTCGTACTCCGGTCGAATGGCTCCTTGGCCAAAAAATTCTTCTCTGAGAAAGTGACGCGGCTTCGACTTGACTGCCTCAGAAAAGGACAGAGTCATTTGCTCCCGGCGGTGCTGCATAGGCAGAACGCCAGCTTCTGCGTACAGAGAGCTGACGTTGGTGGTAGGAAACGCACCGAGAGCAATCCGGAGTCCTAGCTGAAAGACTCTGTCCAGAGGCAGTAGCCACGACTTCCTCGCCGAACCGTACACGGAGCTGCCGTAATCCATCTTGGGGCGAACCAGTGCACAAAGAATCCTGACTAATGTCGTGCGGTCCGCCCCCCATCTAAGATGGGCAAGGACCTTGATAACGTTCACATCTCTCTTGCAGCGCTGCACGAGCTCTGATATATGATGCCTCCATCTAAGCTTGGCATCAAATATCAGACCGAGGAAGCGAGTTGTCTCTTGATACTGCAATCGAACCCCGTTTAGGAACAGCTCTGGAGCAGCGTGTTCCTTCCGCAAGCGGCAGAAGTGAACACACACAGTCTTCGTCGGCGAGAATTTAAAACTAACTCTCGCCGCTTTCTCAGCTATTGAATCTATTGCCGCTTGCAGAACCTCTCTGATATCCTGATCTCGAGTCCCTGCGAAGAAAATGCCAAGGTCGTCCAAATACTGGGACGCCTTGACGCCTGGAGGGAGATCACTTGCTAGATCATTCGCAGAGATCGAGAACAGGGTCGCGCTGAGAACGGATCCTTGTGGTGTTCCGTTCTCTTGCACCTCAAGGTCAGATAGAATAGCGCCTATTCTGACCCTAAACGCTCTGTTATCTAGGAAGCCGATAATAAAGGCTAAAAGCTTTCCTCTTAGCTCCCAGTTGTAAAGTTTCTTGATTATTCGATGCTTCCAGGCAGTATCGAGGCTTTCTCGAGATCGAAGAACACACCGACCACATGCTGTCTGTTAAGAAAGGCATCCTGGATGTATTTTTCCAGGAGCGCTAATTGGTCGGTGGTTGAATACCTTCTTCGATAACCTGCCTGGCTTGGGCTAAGAGGTTATTCTTCTCTAATAATATTTAGCCTGAAATTAACCATCGACTCCATAACTTTCCCTAGACAACATGTCAGAGAGATGGGTCGATAGCCATTCGGTGTAGACCTGTCTTTGCCTTCTTTGGGAAGCGGTATGATGACTGCTTCCCTCCAGCTTGAGGGATACACACCAGTAGTCCAGATCTCGTTATAAATGGTAGTAATATTTCTTACCTCTCTCCGGAAGGTCTTTATAAAAGCATAGGGTATATCATCCTTTCCCGGGGAGGTGTCTTTAGTCCGGGAGAGGGCCCTGTCTAACTCTTCTTGCGTTAGATGGGATCCACTCCTTGATTTAGACTGAGATCTGGCACTATGACTTCTCTCTCTGCTTCTCTTTTCCTTTCTTGAAATTCTTCCGAGAAGCCTGCTGTAGCGGAGGCAGCTTTGTAGTGTTTTGCTAAGACGTTAGCTTACCTCTGCTGCACTGGTTGTGTACCTGGCCATCGACCCCGAGGATGGGTTCGATGACGGGCGGTGCTTTTCAGCCGACAGCCTTAACTTTATTCCATATTCTTTGCTGTAGCTGTTTCTGTAAGCGACGAAGACGTAGTCCATCCAGGATTTCTTCTTGGCTCTTCTCATAGGTTCTACGCATCGATCGCTCGTCTTCTCTTGAATTCTATAAAATGTCGTGCATAGGCTGTCGATAAATTTATTCCAAGCTTCTTTCTTGGCTTTATTCGCCCGTCGGCAGTCTTCGTTCACCAGGGGTACGGTGCGGCGCTTCTGGCCTGGACCTCCTATTCTCCTGCGTGGAACAGTACACTGGCGCCGGACCTATGGCTTCTGTTAGTAAATTTACATCTGTTTCCACGTCGCCAGTAAGCACTGGGGGGTTGAAACCGCCGAAAACCATCCCAGTCTGCTTTGCCAAGGTCCCAGGTCTCTCTTGGGACCGTTGGCTCTACGAGGACTCAGCGGTGATGAACACCGGAAGTGATCGCTCTGGTGGAGGTCTTCACAAACACCCCAATCCAGAGCGACCGCCAGCGCAGGTGAGCTGAACGGAGATCGATTGGGAGCCTCGTTCCTGTGCTCAGCGTTACATGGGTTGGACTTCCATCATTTAGAAAGTATGAGGTCGCTTCTATTAATTACTTCTTAAACTCTTTGCCCCGGGAGGGGAAATCTTGCAGAGACCCCACCAGGGATTATGCGCATTAAAATCTCCCATTAGGATGACAGGGGACGGCAGCTGTGTATGAGGTTTCTCTAGCTGTAGTTTCCGTCCACTGACCATCTGGAGATACAGGCTGCACAGGGTGGCAGCAAACGGTGCTTTGACTGTTACCGCCTACTGCCTGTAGTTCCGTTGTTAGTTGGACCTGTGCAGCCGGGATGTTATCTTTAATTAAAAGAGGACCCCGCCGTGCGCACGTCCACGTTCAGCTATAACCGTGTCTTTTCTAAATATTTTGTAACCTGTGAGGTTAAAGCCTGCGCTGGTCCTAGCTTAGTTCCTGAATCGCCAGAGCGAACGGCGTCCTGTCCAGCAGGGTCGCACGTAGCTCCACGAAGTGGATTCGGAGACCTTGCATTCCACATGGACAATAGTATCTTTATAGTCCAGTGGCATTAAAGTGTATTTTTTCTGGGCCTGCCTTTAGGCCAACCCTTCTTTTTTCTAACCTCTAGAAAACAGTGTCATCATCATCACTTTTATTGTCTCCTATGGACCTTGAGAGGTACTGGGTCCCCAAAGAGATTCTGCCTCTGCTGAGTCCGCCGAGTCCTCTGTTGGTCAGACGGAGGAGTAGCGGTGGGAGTGTTGGTTCACATTCTTTTTGTGGAACCGGATGAGGGGAGGGGGGCAGCATCGACGGGTGTTAGAGTCGTGCTATCCCCTGCTGCATTAGCAGCAATTTTTTGAAGGAGGAGTAGGAGGAGTAGCCGGACGCTGTTCTCCTATTCCTTCTTTTCTGTTCCTCTTCCCTTCATCCTCACGGCTGAAGCCGTAAGTTCATCTTCTTCCATCTTTGTTTTTCTTTATTTTCCTTTTTCTCTTTCTTCTTTCTTTCTTCTTCTGCTTCCTCTTTGTTCGTCTCTCTTCCGTTGTTTCATACAATCGCT
>JACMZG010001908.1:56283322-56333322 GCA_018340805.1 Microvelia longipes
ATTTTTTGAAAAATAGATATATGTATCAAATGGTTTCACTTAATCAACTCCACAAACATAATCTAGAAATGCCTAGAGTTATAGGTAAAACAAGATCAGCTCATAAAGAAACGTTGATTGAGCCATTTATGAAAACCACCATGGGACAAAGGCAATGGAAATTCATCGGTACTAAACTATACAATAATTTACCTAAATACATTAATTTTAATCTTTCAAAACAGTCTTTACTAAAAAATAAAATTGATTCTCATAAATAAACAAGAAAAAGATGATAAAAAAACAGATAATCTAATCTAGTTCAGGTGAGTTTAAAATCTATGGTCTAAGGTCGTTTTTTTTTTTTTATACAAAACCACTAAACTATACAAAAATTTTTATTTAGTTCACAAATATAAATCACATGGCATATAAAATTCCATACATGGTTTGAATAGATGTTTTGTTAAGTAAAGTACACAGACAATCATTCCACAACACAGGGCTCTCTGCCTTAAAAGTGGAAAGATTCCTGTAATTTATCACACAGCAGAATGGTCACCAGTTTTTGATTGACGGTGTCAATGGTTCATAAAATATGTAATCTTAAGTTCTATATATATTAACCATCATGTCTAATGTATTAATTTGTTTATGTTGCTTAATAATTTTATTGTAAATATGGAAATAAAAAAAAAAAAAAAAAAAAAAAAAAAGTATGTTGTTTTAGATTTAGAGAAAAATAATCAATTGAACATTGAACAAAATTTAATTCTGGAAAATAAAGTAAAACAGTTAGATGATATGTTGAAAGAATTAAATGGCGAAATAAAACTGAAAAATACTCTATTAGATCAGTACAAGAATAAAGTAGAGATATTGTCGGATCAAAAAAGCATAACAGCGATAAATAATCAAGCTCAAACAGATGTAATTGTGAGATTAGAAAAATGTATTCAAACGAATTCAGATGAGGATAGGGGTAAAAAAAATAAACCTGCTTATAAGACAGCTACCTCTAAAATAAAGCCAAGGCATAAAAGATTACTTAAAAACTCACTCAATAAGTTAAGGCAGGTTAAATTTGATTTTAAGAAAATGAAACAAAATAAATTAAATAACATAACTATAAGAAATAAAATTGATTTTAAAATCGAAGAAATAAAAGACTCTAATGAAAATAATTACATGCTTAGAAGTATTGAGAAGTGCAACACAAATGACAATGTAATTTCTGAGGAATTACTAATTAACAAAGATGGCACGTTATCTTCAAATGATGAAATAAAATTGCAAAATAAAATTCTTAGACGAAAAATATTAATTCTAGGAGATGAAAGCCTTAGAAATGTGGTATTAGACTGTCAAGACAAAATGGGTCCTGGATTTATAGTGAATTCTTGTTTCAAACCTAATGCATTACTTTTTGATTGCATAAAGGATATTCTCAGTTTAGTAAAAGACTTCACTTTAAATGATTTTGTCATTATATTTGCTGGAAAGAACGATTTAAATAGAAGCTATTACCAGATGAGTTTACTGCAGGCGAGCAGATTATTAAAAAATGTAATTAATACAAATATTATTATTAATGAGATTCCCATAACTTTTTCAAACAAGGATAAAGACTACATAAACACAGTACATTTTGCTAATAAAATTTTTAAAGATTTTCTGATCAGACGAGATGATTTTTTTAAGAGTCAAGCAACATTTAATTTTATAGATATAAATAATATATTAAATAATTATGATTTTACAAAGCATTCCGGACTTTTAAATTTTAACGGTAGAAGTAAGATTATGAAGCTGTGGGAAAATACTATAAACGAAATTTGTTTTGGTTCTTTTTTATAAATAACGAGTCAGTTATACAGGATTGTATAACTGACAAGGACTTCAGAGACAATGGTGTAGAAATAATTTAAAAAATATAAAATAGTGCTGCAAATAGAAATAGTTTGACTATTTTCACCCAAAATATGCAGTGTCTACGTAATAAAATGTTAGATATAGAAATATTATTGACCGAGTATAATTTTGATATACTTTGCTTAACAGAACACTGGATGAGTCCTCAGGAAATAGAATTAGTTCATATAAAAGGTTATAAACTAGCTGCTTTTTTTGCGAGAACAAATCATATTCATGGCGGATCAAGCATTTGGGTCAAGGATAGTATTGCTGAATCTTTTGACATTAAAAGAAGAACAGATTTGGAGGAATAACGAAGAATTTATACTTGAGAGCAGTGCCATTCAAATTAATCACGTTAAAAATATTAAGGATAAATTTGTTATAATATCAGTGTATAGGTCTGAAAATGGTTGCGCATTAGAAATGATAAATAGACTTGAAAAATTATTATTGAAGGTTAATAAAAAAGAAAAGATCATTTTAACTGGTGATTTTAATGTGGACATGCTGGCTTCTTCAAAACTTAAAATCCAAGAAAAACAAATTTTTAATCAAATGTTGTCAAGGCTAGGTTTAAAAAAATATCTCTAAGGCTCCTACTCGAATAACTAGTCGAAAAAAATTGTATTGACTTAATTCTTACGAATTTAAATAGAGGCAAAATTATGTCAGATATATCAGAATTTGGTTTGTCGGATCATTGTTCACATTTATGTGCAATTAATGATGTAAAATGTTGTTTACCTCAAAAAGTTAGACCGCAAAGAACAGGTAGATTAATTAACGAACAAACTTTGAATAACCTAGCTCAATTTATTGAAAAAGTTTCTTGGAGAGACATTCTGGATTAATGGGACAGATGTGGATTATGTATATAACCTATTTCATGATCGGTTCATTAATTTAGTAAATGAAGTTATGCCAGTAAAAAAAATTGTTCAAAAGTCCCCAAAAAGTAAATTGGGTGACTAAAGGTATAATCGTTTCCTCTAAAACTTTGAAGCATCTTCATTTCAAAAAGAAGTTTGACCCTAGCATTAAAAACTATTATAAAAAATACAATAAACTTTATAAATCTATTATTAAACGAGCAAAAAAGAATTACTATAGAGAAAAAATTATTTCTTCTAACAATAACAATAAAAATCTTTGGAAAATTGCTAAAGAATCCGAAGAAAGTTCTTTATCCTCAGTTTCACAAAAACAAATTATTTTTAAAAGTTGATAATAAATTACTAAAAGATTTGAATGCATCTAATGCTTTCAATGAGTATTTTACTAACCTTCCTGATATTGTGGTGGATAAACCTATTTCAGACGAAGAGTTAAATTTTCAACCTAAAATTCCTAGCCAATCTAACAGTATATTTTTAGGTGTAGTTAATGAAGAAGATATATTGAAAAATAATTAAATCTTTTAAAAATAAAATTAGTTATGATATGTATTTCCTAAATAATAAAATTATAAAGTCAGTCATGAGTTTATAGCAAATCCAATTAGTTCAATAGTTAATGTGATGTTGAAGCAAGGAAGTTTCCTTCAAGGCTTAAATATGCTAAATTGAATCCTTTGTATAAAAAAGGAGATCCTCATGACATCGGTAACTAGACCTGTCTCGATTCTTCCCATATTTTCAAAGATTTTTGAAAAAGTTATTTTTAAATAAATTTATCTCATTTCATAAATAAATTTAATATTCTGGCAAATGAGCAATTTGGTTTTAGAAAGGGCAGATCCACAGTTGAAGCAATAGTTAATGTTACAGATTCTGTTAAGTTAAGATTAGATGCTAAGTGTGACTCAATAATAATATTTATAGATTTTTCTAAAGCTTTCGACCTGGTAGATCATAAGATTTACTTAATAAACTGTACTGTATGGGTATTCGTGGACCTGCTTATGATTTAATTAAAAGTTATCTCTCAGATAGATTTCAGTATACATCTTTAAATGGAGATAAGAATATTTTTAACTCTAGTATGCTAGCAATGCATCGGGGAGTGCCTCAAGGCTCAATATTGGGGCCTCTTTTGTTCCTAGCTTATATTAATGACCTACCTTTGAACCTTGCGGAATGCCAAATTGCTCTATATGCGGACGATGTAACTCTTTTATTTAATATTTCAAGGAAAAACTTTATGAAGTATATAATTGATGATCTAAAACGCTTATCAAATTGGGTAAAATTCAATAAACTAAAAATAAATTTAAATAAATCAGAATATGTATATTTTAGCAGGAAAAAATATAATTACTAATTTTAATATTTCAGATTAATGGTACACAACTAAAACAATCGAGTGCTTCTAAGTTTTTAGGTGTACATGTTGAAAATCAATTAAATTGGCGTTTTCATATTGACAAGCTAGTAAAGCAATTGAATAAAGCTTATTTTATTATAAAGCGCTTGAAGCCATTTCTTTGTAACAATGAACTTATAAATTTATACTATGGTTTGTTTCAGTCAAAGTTGTATGGCATCATTACATGGGGTAATTCATCGTATTCAAAAAAGGTGTTTACTATTCAGAAAAAGATATTAAAGCTAATCAAAGGGTTAAAAATTTCTGACAGTTCAAAGAAAGTTATAAAGAGGTTAAAATTTTAACAGTTCCAGCTTTTATATATCCTTGAAAATTTTAAAATGGGCTCGTTTAAATGAAAGTAAATTTACTCGTAACTGCCATGTACATAAATATGATACTAGATATAAGAATAATTTAAGAATAAAGTCGCATAGGACGAATTTGTACAAGAAAACTGTAGAGTATAATTGTGTAATATATTATAATAAATTAAATGATGACATAAAAAATGAAAAGGGTTTTGATAAGTACGTGAATGCATGCAAATTTAAATTACTTTCTGAACCAGTTTATAAATTAAGCACTGTAAATTTAAGCTAATGTTTTTTTTTGTCTTGGAATCTATATGTTTAGCAAACATTCTTTGAATAAGTACTTAGGAAGTTGATCTTTATTTTATTATTTGTTGTACTTATTTTCTTCCCTTTAAGTGTATTTTTTTTTTTATTAAATTTATTTATTTATTATTTTATTGTTTTTATGTGTTTTTATTTTATTTTATTTTTAAAGACAGTAATGAGTAGTTTTCAAAAATGTAAATACTAGTTATAAGAATTTTTTGTCAGTTTTTATTTGCGTTTCTTAATTATTGAAGAATTTTATTATATAATTTTAAAGATTGGAAGGAACTTATCAAGATTAATTGTAAAGACAATGACGATGATTTATGTACATCCTTTGTATTTTGTAATCTAATAAAATTCTATTCTATTCTATTCTATTCTAATACCAGTTCAATCCTATTTTCATTTAATATTCAATTTTATTATACAAGGCCAATATTTCATAGTAATACTTTATTGTTAACCCCAAGCCAGATCAAATACCTCAACCTATTTGTTTATCTTGCTTTGTCATTATTACCGAGTTGCGTAGCTAATGATATTTAATTAAGCTCTACAATAAATAAATAATAATATATTATATAATATATATATATAATATATATATATATATATATTATATATATATATATATATATATTTATGATGTATGTATGTACGTGTATGAGTAAGTTTCTATTTGTTTCTCATTCTATAGTGGAAAAACTGAGCCTTCAATATTTATAAAATATGGAATAGACTCTATTACTCGACCAAGTGACCTGGGGAAGCTCCCTCAGCGCAATAAAACTTGAATCTTTCCTCGTAAATCTCCCAATTGGATCTAAGGAGTTTCCTTTTTATATTTGCTTCTCTCGTAAAACGAGATCTAGGGCAAAATATTATTCATATCGATGACATCTAGGATAGTATCCTGGTATTAACGTGATTTAGCACATGTTTACAGGTTCCATTTCTTGTTTGAAACTTGTTTATGCCAATATATGATTAAAGTCTTAGAATAATACTATATATAGAAGGAGCACAGGACCGCAAACACAATGTAATTCCACTGATAACACGAAAGCTGGTTGACTGGTGCTCTTAAGTAATGCTGCCAACCTGACAACAAAACATTATTTTAAATGTGTGTCATAAATATCTATTAATAAAGAAAGATCGTAAAGAACTAATATAATAACTTAAAACACTTGCTGAGTATTTAATAAAACCGGTCTTAGATGGCAAAAGGGTGGCGGAATACGAGAATCTACATTTAGTTGACGAGAAAGAACTACTTTGAATATAATTTTAATAAATACGTTAAACTACAATTTAATATGCTTAAATATTTTAATGCACCGATATTTATATAGTATTTTATGAATAATCAATCATTAATTAATATAGAACATAATAATTCAGCAACCGGAAGTATTTCCAACTTTTTTTTTTAGAAAATTGTATATTGTTAGGGTGGCAGCATTACTTAAGTCCACCAGTGAACCACCTTTCGTGTTATCAGTAGTGCTTCTTCTATATATAGTATTATTCTAAGATTAAAGTCGATTTGTTGCACCTTTATTCCGGAGTTCCCTGGGAGGGAGCCGGAAGGCTCAAGATAAGACCTAGCCTGAAGTAATGTGAATAACGGTTCCAGGCTAGGTTTAAGGGGTTTCGCGGAGTGAGTTTTAGTTGGTATGAGGCAGACCCTGAGTCCAACACTGTTGACAGACCGCTGTCTTCGTGCGTAAATGCATTTCTCTCTCTTCTTTGGTAACATTTTTCCCGCAAGAAAATTTTGCCAAAAAAAAAAAAAAAAAAAAAAAAAAAAAAAAAAATCTGGAGTTCCCACATAGTACTCTTAAAGAAAAACGAAATATCTGTAACAGAAAGTACCAATTTTTCATTATGTGACCTAGAGTTACTTAAATGATAAATGAAGATTACGATAGAAAAAAAATCATAACTGTCCCAGAAAAAAATAAAAAACTGAAACAAAATGAAAATGCAAATAAGAAAGGATGGAAGATAAAAGAAAATGTATTGAATAAGTGAATTAAATATTATTGACTAGAAGCTAGGATCAAGTTTATTACATTTAAATATCATTAAAATTATTTATCACATAGGATTTGCTTAGCTCGTCCTCAGAATATACAATTCGCCAAAAATATACTGAAAAATGTCTTTGGACTCGAAACGCTCGTCCGAGCTTAGCGTAGAATAAAATAGTAA
The DNA here is from genome assembly GCA_018340805.1 of Microvelia longipes. Lineage (NCBI taxonomy): Eukaryota > Metazoa > Arthropoda > Insecta > Hemiptera > Veliidae > Microvelia > Microvelia longipes. Next base: position 56,290,366 of record JACMZG010001908.1, read on the forward strand.
TAAAATTTACTATTTATTAGATTGTAAATACATACGTTTTATTCCCAGCGGTCACCCATCCAGCCACTGACCACGCTATATGGTGCTTATCTTTTATGATCCGACAAAAATCATGGATATACCTGTTGTATTGTATTGAAATTAAACTTAATGTAATTATTTATTACGTAAAGGTATAGATTTGTACTAAATTTCAACTCAATTAGATTATTTTTTGATTTTTTACAATTTTAAAAAAAAAAACGTATGTAAGTCATTTGATAAAAATAAAACTATTGAATTCGCTGAAAACAATGAAAAATGCGAGTACTAAATTGAGAATAATGAAATCGAAAACTTATTAAAACTCCTTCAATTTAATTAATGCTAAAAGACTTATTTCGCAAAAAAAGGATTTAAGACAGGATTCCTAAATAAAAGAAATAAAGCCAGGAGACAAGAAGAAGGTTCAAGTGTTGGCGGGATCAAAGCTTTAAGAAGGAAGATAAAGAGCGGCATTATCTTTGGGTAACAATAAGACAGATTTAGCTTGCTTTGTACCAGAAATTCATCTTAAGACTTGTTTTTCAGATGCTGTATTTGTGTAAATAATATTTTCTTGTATGAAAGATCCTATAAACGTAGATCTCTCGAATATGAGATTTTTATGTCAAAGCATTATATTTATAATGTAAGGAAGGGTAAGATTTGGATTCTAATTCGAAGATTAAAGTGCGAGACCTGATTCTGTAAATATTTTTATATTGAAACATTTAGCACTAGCTAAATTGATTTTTAGGATCAAAGGATTTTACAAAAACAAGTACCAATTTTAACTTTTCCTCATTTATACCGTAGGTAAAGTGAAAAATAAACAAAAATTGGAGACCGGGATAACACCTAAATAATAACCATTTTACCATTTGATTCAGCTGATTTGAAGACCTCTTGTCATAAGTGGCTTTTAAACACATTTACGTGTTATCATCGTAGCTCCCAGTGTGTTTATGCTGGAAAAATAAAACTTCATATTAAAATCAATCTAATTAACTGCGTAGGCTTCCGCGGTTATTGTCATGAAGATTTAGGTCTTCCGGTGGTGACCGCGTCAATGTAGATGAAGAATCCGACGTTTCACTTTCACTGTGGGAGTCATCTTCAGGGATGTAGGACATCATGGATACAAACACAATGCTCTACAAAACTGAACTCTCAGTTCAGTTTTGTAGAGCATTGTGTTTGTAAAGAGTAAATCTCTGTGTAAAGAGAGATTTTGGTGTTGTTTTTGATTAGCTGTGTTTACTCTACAGCTCAGTTTTCTGTTAATTGTAATATTGATTCGATAAAGATTTTACATCAACATACTCTCGACTTAATCCTTTTATCGAAATCAACGTTTTGTACGGCCAATACACAGAATGAATGGACTTTAAACTCCCGAGTTTATTTAGTCATGGGTTCAATCCCAGCACGGGCCTCTGGGATTTTTATGAGAGGGATAAAAATTCTGCGTACCACGTCCTTCAGAAGGGACGTAAAGCCGGTGGTTTCGAGGCTGTGCGTTGTCAGGTACTCGTTAAAGATCCCTTACCCTAAATCAAAACTGGGAATAGGCAACATTTAGGACCTTCATAGTAGATTCATTATAATACTTTAGTGTGTCTGCCTTGTTGTTTAAAGTGTATGGAGGTTTGGTTAAACAGCCAGGGCACGTGTTATTTCTAGTTTTCACTAGACTATAAGAGTCAGTGAAAATATGCATGATTGCTTGGAAAAAAGCATGAGAGGAACCATAGAAATCCACGGCTCTTCTGTCTAGATTAGATGAAATATACCTACACTTGAAATTAAAAGAAGTAGAACACTATCTTAGGGAGCTGGCAAAAAGGGCCCAACAACGTGGCCTACTTGACTGGTAGTTACTACCACTTCCCTCATATTATTACTACTAGTACTTATTATGTGTTTTTATTCAATAATAAATCAACCTGTACATATCATACCTGTAAATTTGGAAAATCTGTTGAAGTTTTTTCTTAGATAAGAAATCTTATTCATAAGTTGTGCTACAAACATTAAGTTCTTTTTTTACTAACTCTTACGTTTTTGTGGTTTGAATCATTTATCATAGCCAGCTCTCGAGGCAGATGACCCAAAATAGCTCCCTAGTGTTTAATTCAAAGCACACTAAATATACAGCATCACTCTAAACATACAAGACGAAGTTAGAATCTATTTTTGCCAAAACAAATCCATTGAGATACTAAGACCGTTTCCATTTTGTCGTAACCTTAGAATAATACTGTATATAGAAGAAGCACAGGACCTTAAACACAATGTAACTCTACTGATAACACGATATCCGGTTGAGTGGTGCACTTAAGTAATGATGCCAACTCACAACAAAACATTATTTTAAATGTGTGTCATAAATATCTATCAATAAAGAAAGATCGTAAAGAACAAATATAATAACTTAAAACACCTGCTGAGTATTTATAAAACCGGTCTTAGATGACAAAAGGGTGGCGGAATACAAGAATCTACATTAAGTTGACGAGGACTACTTTTAATATAATTTTAATAAATACGTTAAACTACAATTTAAAATGTTTTAAATATTGTAATGCACCGATATTTATATTAGTATTTTATGAATAATCAATCATTAATTAATAATAGAACATAATAATTCAGCAACCGGAAGTATTGCCAACTTATTTTTAGGAAACTGAATATTGTTAGGATGGGAGCATTACTTAAGTCCACTAGTGAACCGCTTTTCGTGTTATCAGTAGTGCTTCTTTTTTATATAGTATTATTTTAAGGTCGTAACACATCAAAAAGCATAGAGATGGATTACTAGAGGGGCCCTATTGGTTGAATTTTGAAACATCGAAAAAATAACCTGACCACATTCGACTATCAATAATGAAATGAACTGAACAAAATTACAGTAAATTATATAGTAGAACGCTGAAAATATAAATCAATACACAAACAATGAGCAGAAAGCCGACAAAATTAATTTCTTATAACCTTAACTTACTCTTAGAGGAGGTTTCATTGAGGTTACACAGAGCCCTTGATAGCCCCAAAATGATGTTTCAGGACTCTCAATGTATTGGAATAGGCTATGACCCCTCTAGTATATATCTCTATGCCAAAAAGCAGGACGTTTATAAAAATAATAATAGGATGTTTCTCATGGTACTTATACCTCTTTTAGCTCGCTAGGAGATAATCGGATTTTGTGATTATAATAAAAATAAGACTGATTCCTCTGGAGCCTTTAATTAAATATTAGTAAAATTTTTAAAAGAAAAAGCAACTGGTTTGGAAAAATTCCATACTTAAACCTATTGTTAGGTTAAAGCTCCAAAACCCACCTTCCCTAATATCTAAAACCCAATGAGGTGGAACGGTTTATCCCTTGAATTTTCCAAAGGAAAAAAGGCCGAGGAAAATTCTATAGAAAATGAAAGCTACTTAAAAGCCTTTTGTTCTATTACAATAAATATTATAACAATTTTGCCTCTGTAATAAAACAATATAGGCATAACTTGATAATATTCAGGTATGATCCTTCTTACAACCCTTCTATTATTAGAAGTTGTCTTTATAAATGTGCCAAAATTCTGTGAGGGAAAAACCAAAAACCATTTTATTGGGTTGCCTGATAAGATTTGGTTCTAGGACCAAATGTATCGATGTCATTCCATCTCCCAGTAGGTGAAAGCTAAGTAAAGAGTATAAGTCCAATTCAGTTTCAAGAATTATGACATCTGAAACTCTGTGTGTGAACCCCCCCCCCCTGCCTGACCATTCCCCTCTTCCATATTGTAAAATACGAAATTTTATAGAATTTCCACAAAAAATGAATTGAATAAAGAAAGGCAAGATAGGTTATAACTCTGGCATCGAACACCGGTAAGCACAATGGAGCTTGCAGAAATATTGAGAACCTCTTAGAAAAGGATTTGTTATACCTGCCTTGTAGGCACCACATAATTGAAGTTGTGTTAAAGGTTTTGAGGTATTGGTTATGGTGGTAGGTTATTGAGGTAGGAAGTAACCATCTAAAGAAGGTTACTCAAAGACTTTTTTTGGATAGTTAATCCCCTCATAGTATTGTTGGGGAGTAACTATCTAAAGAAGGTTACTAAGTGGCCTTCTTTAAATAGTTACTCCCCTCATAGAGTTCGGACTAGACAAATGACCCCTAGAGGTGGTCTAAACCAATGGCTCCCAGAGGTGGACTAGACAAATGGCTCCCAGAGGCGGACTAGACTAATGGCTCCCAGAGGTGTAATAGACAAATGGCTCCCAGAGGTGGACTAGACAAATGGCTCCCAGCGGCGGACTAGACAAATGGCTCCCAGAGGCGGACTAGACAAATGGCTCCCAGAGGTGGACTATTTGGATGTTTTTGTTTATTTTTGATATACAAGGCACGCCCTTTAAAAATAATTTTGATATTATTTATGTACATATTGCCGTTTACACGCTACAGACTCTCAAAAACCCTACTTTGTTGCGAACAGTAAATTTTTAATAGGTTTTTAACTTTTTGTATTAAGAATATGCGGGGGTATTTTAACTTTTTTTCTTGACTTGGCGGGGTGGAACACTGTTGCGTTCCTAAATGTGCGTGTTTTACTATTACTGCTAAAAAAATGGTTCAGTGAGTTTTCCTAATCTTCTTTAATTCATGTAAAAGGATCTTAGTTTAAACTCTATCGTAACCTGGGATTTCTTGAGTAAAAACATTTGTTTGGTGTTTCGCACATTATTTCTGTCTCATTTCTTATTATCGTAATTCAGTCATTCCTGATATTTCTTAGTTCTGTGTTTCATATACGTATGTGAATAGATACATTCATCATAAAAAATACATACATAGGTCATATAAAACATACGCATTTACGTCCTTAAATACACACATAAGTATATACATTTATAGAAACAATTCAAGCAAATAATATTAAGAAAATATTTACGAAGAAGAAGGAAAGTGGAAAAACAATTAGACTTAATTAAAAAAAAATATATAAAGTTTTGTATAACGTTTAATTTTAAATTTAAAAAGGTACGATGAAGTGCAACATTTTTTTTAATATTTGTTATTTACTTAAAATTGTTATTCTTTTGCGGACAAAAACTAGAAATAAAACAGGCAATACAAAAAGACCATTATTTATTTTGCATTTTTCCCTGAATAGAATGTTTAAAGGGGATTCACAATTCATAAGGCAGGAGGGACGTTAAGCGTTTTATAACAACGAATTGTGTGTTTGGGAGAGAGGGCCGGTAGCTGTGATTTTTGTGGAAGAAAAGCCAGAATGTGAGCCCACACAAAATCCGGCTGGGGGACAATAAGGGACGGAGCAGCGGAAATTGTTGGGAACCCTTTCTTCCCATTGAAATGTTTTTAAGCCGGCCCCCCTCCCAAATCAATACGGACCAGATACTCCCCTCCTGGTGCCCGGCCAGCTAGGGAATTACAATTCTTTTACCAAGTGATTCTTTTAAAAAAGTCAAACACAGATGCTTATTTTTAACAGTTTTAAAAGTCATCTTTTAAAGATTTTCACAGCAGATCCTTTCACAGCAGGATTGTTTTCCGATACAAAAACAGGTGAGGTAACGGGTTGGTAATGGAGGTCGATAAAAGAAACACCTACCGCAATGGATAAAGATTTCACAGCTTTGGAGAACGGTAAGATGAAACAGCTGTGCAAAGGTGGGATTTTTGAAAGCCCCCATTACCGAAAGTCCTTATAAAATTTACCGTACGTTTACTGTACTTAACGTAAAATTCTAATCCATAGAAGAATAATCTCTAAAATTATAATTTAGCCCTTTGTACCAGTATGAAGTCCATTATTCATGTCAGGTTTTGGCTTAACCTATAAATAAACACAATTAGCCCAAAACTACAGCAAAAATATATCTTTCTATGGCCTACCCTAAAGGGAAAGCAACTTTTTTAGGTTGGCAACATTTGACCTTAATAAGAAAAGTCTAGTATTTTTGGCTTAAAAAATTCAAATTATTTTTAGTTTTTATTAATAAGCATTTATAACACAGACATAACATTGACACCAGACATTTTTAAAACTAAACCGTATTATCGCCAAACTATTTATATATCGCCTTATTATCGCCGAACTATTTAAATATCGCTGTATTATCGTCCAAATATTTAAATATCACTGTATTATCGCCGAACTATTCAAATATCGCCGTATTAACGCCGGGCGGTTCAAATATCGCCTTGTTAGGGCTGAACTATTCAAATAACGCCGTATTATCACCGAACTATTCAAATATTGCCGTATTTTCACCGGACTGTTAAAATATCCCCGTATTGACGCCGAACGGTTCAAATATTGCCGTATTATCGCCAAACTCTTCAAATATCAACGTATTAACGCCGTACGGTTCAAACATCGCCGTTTTTACACCGCATTATTTAAATATCGCCGTATTTAACCGCACTATTCAAATATCGCCGTATTTTCGCCGGACTGTTCAAATATCGCCGTATTAACGCTGAACTATTTAAATATTTCCGCATTATCACCGCAATATTCATATATCGCCTTATTTTCACCGCACTATTCAAATATCGCCGTATTTTCACCGCACTATTCAAATATCACCGTATTTTCACCGGACTGTTCAAATATCGCCGTATTAACTATTCAAATATTTCCGTTACAGTTAGTGTGGAGAACAAGTACGCATCTATGACATTTCCTACTACATGACATTTTAAGTAAATGAAAAGGTGAAATTATATCTAATGAAATGTCATCTAATGTCATTACAGCTGTTGAATAATGACTTTATACTGTCACTGTACTTTAAAATTAAAATTCTGACGAAAATTTGTAAAAAAACAGATCTGGATATTTTATTAAATTAATATTAATTTAATAGAAATGATTTTGAAATAAGATTAGAATTGTATGTCTCCTAGTAAGAGCCAATATAGTGATAAATTATTCTACTTGGCTGTGAAGTCAGGTTTTAGTACCGCAGTAGTTTGTTTATTGACAAGCGATAAAATTATAAATACTTATTATTTTCTAAATAAAAGCAATTATTTATTTTAATAGCAGTTCATTATTTTATAAATAATTCGGCCTCGCGGCCTGGCCGTTTCGTGGGTCTCTGTGAGAAAAAGATACATTTATATAAAGATAGTGAATGTCCTCACAAATTATTATTTTGTTTAAGTTTAAATAAATGGAGAGGAGTTTAATAATCAGGATTTTGTAAGTTTCTATGTGGTTCAAGTTCAAGGGCAACCAATCTATCTGAGTAATTTAGAAATTTTAATTGAGGAGATGACTTAGTGGATTCTACGTTGTACTCGCTCAAGTAAGTTAATATCCAGTTTAAGCCAAGGAGAGATGATAACAGAAGCATATTCTAGTATTAGCCTGATGTAGGTTAAGTATAGTGATTTCAAAAGATCAGAGTTTAGGTGAAAGATCTTCTAATTAAAAACTATCTAGAGTTAGCTTTTTTCACAATTTGAGTTATGTATTTTCCCCATTTCAGAGTAACCAATACATATTGGCTACTCTATTTGGTGGCCCGTTTCGCGGCATCCAAAGTATCGTCCTACTAGGATAGTGGGCAAGCCATGGTCTTTTCCATTACCCCCCCCCCCCGACCCTTTAACAAAATATGTCAACAACATTCAGGAATACATAACTAAGTCCATTAGCAGGACTTAGGATGGTCTCCTATAGATATATCTTGTCATCTATCATAACAAATATATAATAATAATAATGCCCGTTCAGAGCCTTATGGCTCATCAGAGATAACCCCTGCGGGAACCACCTCGGGTGGTAGTAGCAACCGTTACGCTCAAAGTGAATTCAATAATTTTCTATAAACTGAGAGCGTAACCTGTGATGCGAACCCCAGACCTCGGTGGGTGTCAAAGGTCAGTGTAAAGACTAACGCCTTAACGACCTCGGCCACGGAGGCGGCTATCATAATAAATAACACCTTGTTTAAAAAATTTAATTACTTCATTAATTTTCCTTACACCGCACAACCGCTCATGGCTTCGTGACCAGACCAAAATTTCGCCATATGCGACTGTAAGATGTGCCTGTATGTCACTCTACAAGTTCTTATAGGAATAATTCAAATCTTGTGGATATCGATAACGATAATAACCATAACTATGTGTATAGTCTTGAGTGTGCCTGTGGAGAGGGTGAAGATGAAACATAGATAAGGATCCTCTACCTCTTGTTCCACCCAGCTATTCAAGATGGTCCGTACAAAAATGGCTCCCACGAGCTAATATAAGAGCATGACCAAAGAAGCCATATAGAAGTCATTTGGAATCGGTGATCTCTCACTCCTCCCCCCCCCCCTTTCTACTTCTGTCATTCGAATAATCTTAAATGCGTAATTTTCGGAGGAAAATTCGCTAAAATCACTTTACATGCATCTAGCACATTTATTTAATATTTTTTAAAACTTCCCTCGCGGTTTAAAATTTTTATTTACGCTTGGTGGCTGTAAAACAAACTCAATATTTCATTTGCAATAAAATCTAACCATAATGACAATTTTGTGGCCCCACACAGCCTACTTTAGAGTTGCCCTAAAAATATAATAAGAACAATTTTCCCTAAATAAATATAAAAAGCAATAAAACATAGTCGTATCAGATTACAATTTTATGTTATATAACATAAATAGTTTAAACAAATGCTATGAGATATCAAATATAAATTGCGAAAATTTCCTATAAAGTATGATTCATTTTGTTGAGGTACAATACGAAAACCACATATTGAAAAGTTTAAATCTATTTCCCAGGTTATTTAGAATATAAAAACTATATAAAACAGCGTATTGGATAGAGCAAAACCAATTTTCATCAATAAAAAGGAAATTGAAATTGTTGGAAAAATAAAGTCCTCTAAAGCCTGATAGAATCATTAAAATCAATACAATCTGTTCCCTTTTTTTAACATTAATATCTGGTCGTAATAATAATAATGGGTTGAATTCTGGAAGCGGCACTACTTTAGTAGTTAAGTACCCCCTCCTACTTACCGGAGTCTTATTGATTTACCATTTAACTGGTAAAATGTACTTTACTAAGTGAGAGTTAAAATATTTCCAGCCCTTTGGTAATAGGCGCTTAGCAATCTCATTTTTCATTTTTTTTATACCGAAGTGTTTTTGTATCTACTTCCCCCCCCCTCCACACTAATGCAGAGGAAATTGTTAAAACCTATTGTTTTTTCTCACCTCGTTAAAAATCGAGGGCATAATGTTTTCACACAAAAGGAAAAAATGTGTAAATTTTGTTCAGTTTACACTTTATAAGTGGTTTAATAGAGGAGAGATGCAAACCAATTATTTAATCTAAATGAAGTTATTGAGAGACAATTGTTGGGGTTGATTAATAAGTATCAACAAGATTTTGAAAAATATTGAAATATGCTTTGTAAAATAATTACAAATCAAAGTAGAAAGACAAAAAAATCGGGTTTAGGGTTCCTCAGTACTCTTCTGCAAAACTTTGGACGAATTTTTGACAAATGTTTTATCTTTAAATTAACAGCCCCTCTGTGATTTTGACAGAGGGGGTGAAAGGAGAAGGAAAGTACGGTTTCCTTCGAAAAATACGGTTCCCACTCTCGAAAAATTCAATTCCAAACAAAACACTATCTAGTTTTGTGTTTCAGACAAGACTTTCAAGTCCTCTATTATTTACACTGTAACCCTATAGCAGAGGAGGTTAACTTAAATGACGAAAAGTTTGGATTCGATTATCGCAAGCTGCTAGAAATCAGCGCTGCGAAGGACCTATGTGGATTACTCATGAACTAAGTCTAAAAGCTTTCCAAAAATTACCGATTATATTTTTAAACTTTAAATTTATGTAAACTATGGCAACTATTGGTTATGACAGCTGCATTTATTGTAATAATAAAATTATATTCCTTTTCGTTCCTAATTATTTTATCCTAATAAAAATCGTTCGCCATAGTCATGTTCTGACTTCTGTCAGAACATGACTATGTTATAGTATTGAATAGTACTGAATAGTACTGACTACTTATGTACTTATAGTACTGACTACTTATGTACTTATAGCACTGACTACTTATGTACTTATAGTACTGACTACTACTTGTAGTACTTATACTGACTACTTATGTTACTTATAGTACTACTTATGTACACTACTTATGTACTACTGTACTTATAGTACTGTATCTACTTATAGTACTGAATACTTATAGTACATGACAATGCTAAAGGGTTGAAACATAGAATACAAATTAATTTTTAGTTATTAATGACGTCCCTAACTCCATTCATGCATGCCAACGAAAATTTCGAAAATTCATAAAGTGAGTAATAATACTTGGATTAATTTGGCATGTGAGCGTAGCGAATCAGACATGAATAGGAAAAGTTCCGAGATATCCCGCGCCCGATGTTTTATTTTTATTAGAACAAAGCGCATAAATTGGTTATTAGGTAACTCAACACGTAATGTTACGTTTGAGTAACATGTTGTTGCACGAAACAACATAATTTTAAAGTGTAATCTCTTATTTTGATTTACCAACGCATTCACCTGAGCTTGTGCATATCTATGCAACAACATAATTACCAATAATACTACTTGAACTTACTAGCCTTAATAAGTACATTCGAACGCATGTAATACTAACTTAATATTTTTAAAGATATTCAACGTTATGGTTTCTATATTTCAACTCGATTCAACTTAAATAATTACATGGAATTCAAACATTATGAAGTGTCATAATATGTGTTGCTCAATACATATAATTGCCATGGGAATTTTGGTCGAATATAGCAAATAACTTAGATAAACGAAAAAAACTATTAAGTATAGAAAAATAGTAATTCGCTCGAGATATATTTGTAATTATTATTTAGACGTCTGACTAAAAAGTTTCCTCAAAAATATAATTATTATCCAAGGCTGCAAAATTAATTGATACAACAATTAATATCACATGTTATTAATAATCTTAGAATAATACTATGCATTGAAGGTGCACTACTGATAACACAAAAGGCGGTTCACTGGTGGTCTTAGTAATGCTGCCACCCTAACAATATACAATTTTCTTATAAAATGTTGGCATACTTCCGGTTACTAAATTATGTTCTATTATTAATTAATGATTGATTATTCATAAAATACTAATATAAATATCGGTGCATTACAATATTTTAAGCATTTTAAATTGTAGTTTAACGGTTTTAATCAAAATTATATAAAAAATATTCCTCGTCAACTAAATGTAGATTCATGTATTCCGCTATCCTTTTGCCATCTAAGACCGGTTTTATTAAATACTCAGCACGTGTTTTAAGTTATTATATTTGTTCTTTACGATTTTTCTTCATTAATGGATATTTATGACACATATTTAAAAAAATGTTTTGTTGTTAAGGTGGTACCCCTACTTAAGACCACCAGTCAACCAGCTTTCGTGTTATCAGTAGAATTACATTGTGTTTACGGTCATATGCTCCTTCTCTTTTAGTATTATTCTAAGTTAATAATTATCAAATTCTGGCGCGGATGTGCAATAGCATGGAGAATTTTGTTATAAGAGCTTGCTTTCGGGACTCTTTTACCTGGTTACCCACCAACAAAATCATCTAAAAATAACGTGATTTTGAGCGTGATGGAGTGTGTTTAGGGGAATGAATTTAATGGAAGTACTTTGTATTTTTTACCTATTTTATTTGAAACATAAAATAATCTAACCTAATTAATCCAATCTCTCCCACAAACTTATCTCTCTCCAAATTTGTAGGAATTTAGTCTGTCAAAGCACCTGACGATGTTGTATAATTTTTCTTATCACATCTCCATATCCCATAATTTTAGCCACCTTGTGGGCCTTAGAATGACATTTCACATTCAGTCTCTCTATGTTTAGAAGTCTAAACCCTGGACTACGTACCCCATGGCACCTCATTCACACGGTTACCCATACCCATCCCTTTTTTCCCCATTTTCTCTCTTCTCCATTCTTAAACCGAGACAAAAGCTTCAATGCTTTTAAACGGCCCCTATCGAGATTGTCAATTATTATCTCACGTTTACTATTTGATTTTTATTCGTTTATATCCAGTTTTATATAAATTTTGACTAACTGCTTATAAAATATCAACAAAATAAGAAGAAAAAAAAATCAAATGTTTTAAGGGGGAAAAAATTAATTATAAAAAAAAATAAGAAGATTGAAAATGCATATAGTGTTTGAATAAACGGAGCATGCAGAAAACAGAAATTTCTTTCAAGAAAAAAATGTATGTTAAAGAAATAAATAAATAATATTTGGTGGGTAACAAACTATAAGTCTGCCCTAGCGTCCTCTTTTACTTAGTTACCCATTACTTGGTAATCAATTAAAGCATTGCCTTGCTTTCTTGCTCACCAATTTAGTTCTTGCTTAGGTATTCGGTAATACTTCTACTTACTGGACAATTTTTATAGATTAATTTCAAGGAATGTGCCTGTATTTATTCAATGAGCAATCCACTATGCCAGCACTACATTTTAGACACTCATAAGAAGCTCTGTGTATGACAATGTTTAACATGTTTTAGCGCATTTTCCTTAAAAAACCCAGGAAAATTGACAAACAAGTAGATGCGTTGCTGTTTCGAGTATAAGGCCTGTTTTTTTTACCAAAACCCGTCTCCAAGGACTGCATCCTTGATATCTTGATTACCTTTCGAGAAAAATACAGAGGAACAAGTGATACAACCGGTATATATGTATATGTATATATATATATCTTTTAACTTTTATCATGTTTTATTAGTTTGTACCTTCAATGTTTTTAACTTTTACTTTGATTTTTAATTCATTTTTATGACAAATTATTTTAATTCAATGAACTTAGTTTTTATATTTTTTAAACTTTTATTTTAAATTTTGCATGGGTCTCCTGGCATATAGTAGATGAAGACTGTGATTATTTCGTAAGTAAAATGTTTTATTTTAATTTATTTTATTTATATAGAAATATTTATTTTTTTAAGTTCTCTTATTTCTTGGTTTATTTATTTTATTTTATTTTATTTTTTTGTTATTGCTCATTCTTATTTAATTTATCTATTTTCATTTTACATTATCTAAATAGATTGATGTTTTCTTGTGTTGCAAAGGGCCCTGATGAAGAATTTGTAGTTAAATTCGAAACGGCAGAAATAAATATATAGTTTTCATGTAAAGCTGTGTTTTTATTCATAACCTTATCCGAGATTGGTGGAGACGCGTATATATATATATATATATATATATATATATATATATATATATATATATATATATATATATATATATATATATTTGCAACTTTTAAGTTTAATCCATTTGACTCTGAAACATTAGGGACACACCTCTATTAGGGACAAAAGCTTAAACATTTTTGTATTATTCAAAAATGTTTTGAATACAAAAATTATTTTTGTATCCAAAAACCAAAATGATGGTTTTTGGATACAATGTAGTCAACTACAGGACAACATATAAACCAAAATCACAGTCTTCAGTTTATCATAGCACTGGCCTGGTACATTTTTCTTTTGGCGGAAAAACAGAATTCAAGAGTATTTTTTAAACGGCCATTGTCCCGACAATAATGAAATGATCATAAAGACAAGACTTTTCTAATAAATACTTCCTCTTCCATTTGCTTCTAATAATATTAGAAAAAAGTCCCCTGGGAATGAAAATAAATGTATTTATTAAATAGACTACATTTTCCTGTGATTATTAGCAGTACAATTAATTATATTAATTTATAGCATTGTAATCTCATTAATTAGTTAAGAAATCATACATTTTTTTAAATATAAATAATACATAAGAGGTGATAATACGAAACTTGACCCCTTGGGGTTGAACCCAACTTGTTCATCGCTTAACACGTTTCACCTATAGTTTAGACTACACCGATAAAATAGGGAATTGAGTTTCAGGGATGAACCCTGTGTTTAATCCTATTCACTTGACAGCTGCTGTGAGGATCGAACACGGAGTTGAGCTCTCCAGGGAAACACCGCGTTTGAATCAAGTATTATTTTTTCTTCTCTATTTTGATAGGCCTCTGGTAGATATCAACCTTTTATCTTTGATTAAAAGAAAGTGTTGTTACCGATGCTAGGGAAAACTTCAACAGTTTGTTAATCCACAGTTGTTTCTGGTGCAACAGTTGATTTAAAGGCCTGAGAGAGTACCCACTGCCCCGTTGAAGGAGGGGAAAGCACTTGTTGGATCTCTTTGCCTTTGGGTTATTTTATTTCAGAGAGACCAGACATTGACGCTGAGGCTAATTTTCTTCTACAGGACTTTACTTTCACAAACACTTTAATAAACCTAGTTGGTAATTGTTTGCCTTAACAATATAAATTTTGACCCTTACCTTCTATCATATCTTATAAAATCATTGCTAACCCAGGTATAAGTAGGAATCTTTTATTTTTATCGTTTTATTGCATTGTAGCTACGGACACTTAGAGAGAAAATTTAATACATCGAATCAATCATAGTACTAAATAAAAAACTTCGGGTACGGGGTACCTTGGAACTTTTTCTTATCACATTGGATTCGTTACGCTTATTCTCCCTACTTCGGACTCGCTTCGCTCGTCCTCATAATCTACAAGTCGTTACTTTTATATACATTTTTAAAAGAGATTGCACTGATGATGACCTTTAGTTAGTTTGTAAGCACTTTGGTAATAATTTTAATCTATAAAGATACTTTTTTTCTTCAAGGACCCAAAGATATGTATAAAAAGTGGGAGGATAATATATTTAATATTTTTATAGTATTCATTTTTAATTTTTTAAATTAATTTTTTTTTTATTATTTAATTTTATTTAGTAATAAATTTTAATATTTTTAATTTTTTAATTTTTATTTATTTATTTTTTTTTATATATTTTTTAATATTAATTATTGTTTCTTAATTTATACTTATTGTAATGATATATTTGTGTATTCTTGTTCGATTTTATTTAATTTTTATATACTTTGTTTGCTTTCCCTTTCCTTACACCCCTTATGCTTAAGGAAGTACTTAAAGTGGAGCAATTTAGGCCACTACTTAATTCGTTGGGTATCCATATTTATAGTGCTTGATAAAAGTAAAACTGCTTCGCGAATTAAGGTAAGTAAGTAAAACACTGGAGTTGATGGCCTCAGGTACTTCCTTACACTATTTCTACCACATTTTTATCTTTTTCTTTATTCTTTTAAAAAATAATAGCTGTAAAATGTTTTGTAAAGGCTGTCATGCCCTGTAATCAGACCTGGGAGCAGGGGTGAAATTCTGACTTCAAATAACGAAGCGAAAAAAAAGTGGGAGGATATGTTCATATTGGAGGTTTAAGTATATTAACAACTAGATTAAGCTAAAGTTCAAATTTTACTATTACTACTATTACTACTATTGTTTGTTTAACAATAGATTCTATGAACCAAAATTCTAAGGAATTTTGGTTTATAGAATCTATTGGGAATAACCTAGATGATTAAGAAGGAAATCATTCAAATATATCAAGATAAAATAGATGCATTTACTACCAACTTGTTCCAAAATTTTGCTGTTAAACTTCTTCTCACTAAAAGATTCTGAAGTAAAATAATAAAGCAAAAGAGTTTTGGCATTGTAACGAAATTCTGTAAATTTCATTAGTAAATATAGCAAATAAAAAAAATGCAAAAAGATTCATTATAGTTTTACATTTAATTTAACAATTTTTTAAAATAGAAGAGTCTACGTATCCTTAAAATTCAAAATCCGGAGTATAGAAGTGGATAAAAAAGGTAACAAATCGGTATCTCGCTGCACGTGTGGTTACGGACCCAAGGAAAATCCCGTTAACTCGTTTGGCAAAAATTCAAGTCAGATTTTATACGAGGCAAAGGTTTTCCCAGGCAAAAAGAAATCATTCACCATGCCAAGGTTTCTTTTCCTTAAAAACAAATATCCTGCTATTTCGCACCCTTACCTTAGATTTTCAAACATGGAAACCCAAGGGTTAAAAATAGCAGTTTCCAAACCTATTTTCTATGTTATGTTTAGAATATCTATCTCATACCAAGACCGTTATTTGTCCTGATCTAAAACGATTTATCAGGGACGACTCAGTCCAGATGTGTCCAAACTAATATTTTCTCTTTTTTATACAAACAAAAAGTAAAGCTATAAAAGAAACAATAGAAATCCATTCATATTGAGAAATTTTTTAAAAGAATAAAATCACGTCAAAATCTAAATATTTTTACAAAACAAGCGATCAATCTTTTAGAAAGATTAATGGAGCGATATGGTTTGTGATAAATTTTTGACCAGTATACTCAAGGGACTAAACGTTTAAATTATTTAATACCACCACAAAAAGCTACCTACATGAAATAAATAAATAAGTAGACGCATAAATATTAAAAAATCTTTAAATAAATCATATTTTCCCTTGATTATAAAATATACAAATCAATACTTGATCTCGAAATGCTGTTTATTATTCAGTCATTCAGCTAACAGTTTATGCAATGAGCAGGTATTTAATGAACTCGGGAGAATTAACAATATAATTTGTACCAGAATCAGAATTAAAAATACAAAACCAATTCTACTATTAAACGTTGGAACTCTTAGATTAATAAAAGCCAGTAGTTCATTACAATTAATTTTGTTGTTTAAAATATTATAAAGTAATATAATATTGTCATTTTTCTACAAGTGGTAAGGGAGGACATTTATAGGAATAATAGGAACATTAATAGGAATAGGAGGACATAATAGGAATAATAGGAACATTAATAGGAATAGGAGGACATAATAAGAATGAAGTTGGTTAAAAATATTTATCGGTAAACCTACACATTTTAAACCACCTGTTATTCATATAGGAAATAAATTTGTTTTTTCTCAAATGTGAGAATGTATGAAATAACAGTTTATGGGAAATGAAAACTGCAGAACTGGGAAAGAGGGAAAAACAAACAGGAAAGGTTTCATATCAAGATATAGGAGCCGAGTACAATAGCAGACAGTATATCGTCAGGGTTAAGAGTCACATTATACCGGATATCCCATTCGACTTGACGATACAACTGAAATCCGCTTTCCAATCCAATCGTTTCCATTCCTATCAGACATTTTTCAAAAATCAAATAGAGTTTGAGCTTGTATTTTTTCCGTTTAAACGATTTTACACAGTCTAAAATAATGCTGCAACTTGAGCGTTCTATTGTTTAATAGACATTTGAAATTGTTTCACCACAGGGGTTAAGTGTTAAAACGTTACATGCATCTCTAACTTTGTTTTTGAGATAAAAATGATTTTTTTTATCAAGCTAAGATTATTTAGATCGTTGGAGGGCAACATGTTAGAAATTTATAAGGTGATTCAATTCGATGTAAACAAACCAAACGCATTCGAAGGTTATAACCTGACATTTTTATGAATGACGTGTGACGTCATTGCAGGAATCGGTATAGGCGGTTAACATTGAAAATTCTCTATTTGTTCCTGCAATGATGTCAATTCCGAATTATAGCCTAGCATGAAAAAATAATTATTTCATTTATAAGACCACTCCAATTTAATCACCTTATAAACTCATTAGCTTGATTTGAGGGTATTAGGTAAAACATTCTGGCGCGAGTTCCACTAGCTCTTAAAGTCTGATTATAGTTTGATCAGTATCACATCTCTGTATCACATCTCTGATCACATCTATGATCACATCTCTAATTATATTTACTTCTCTACATTTTAAAGTGTTTGCACTAAATAACCAAAAACGGAATTTCTGCCGTTTTAAATATTTTTTGTTGGATCAAAAATTTTAAGATGATTTGAGCGAGGTCAGTGTCTGGAAGGGTTACCCCTAAATAAAACTGATGTTTTTACTGTCTGGGGACAAGGAGGGCTATCCTAAATACGTACTGCAATATAAATTAAGTTATTCCCATTTTTGAAAACGAGCGAAACGAGTCCAAAGTAATGAGAATGAGCGTAACAAATCCGATATGGCCCAGAAAATGTCTCAGCTGCCTGATGTTTATTATTAGGGTTTCGAAGATAATCTTCGAAACCCTTATACTTTCTGTCGAGTGTCTGTCTGTCCGATTTCTCATCTCAGGAACTACAATAGCTAGGAAGTTGAAATTTGGTATACATGCGTAACTATTTTATCCAACAACAGGAAAATATAGCCAACTATATCAACACGCGCATCTGTCGATTTATGAGCGAATGCGCACATTCGCAAAAAAAAAATATTTATTTGAAAAATCATGTGGGGTATCAAATTGTAGGTATCGATGGGTAGTACACAAATATGCATCGCTTTTTCAAAATGGCGGCTATTACACCCGCCAAAAATCTCGAAAACCACCAAAAAATGCTTGTCCCCCCCTTTTAAGGCATAAGGAGAAGCCCTAAAAATATAGGACCAATAGCCAAAAAAAGCACTTTCCGGGCCATAGAAATTCTTCGGAAAAAAAGTTTCAAAAGTTAATTTTAGCAATTTCAAAATCGCCCATACGCGCACGCGCCAAAAAAAATATTTTTTTGAAAAATCATGTGGGTATCAAATTGTAGGTATCGATGGTAGTACACAAATATGCATCGAATTTTCAAAATGGCGGCTATTACACCCGCCAAAAATCTCGATATAAGGCACCAAGCAGTAATATAACCAAGCAAATAAAGGTAAGCGAAGCGAGCCCTAGTATTGTATGGTTATTTTTATTTTATACTCTTAAAAAGGCACTGATAAACATATACAAAAAGGCGAGCGAAGCGAGCCCATGATTTTTATGCCTTTCTTAAAATGTTTCTCTTAAAGTAGATATTGACAAACAAGCACATAAAGGCAAGCGAAGCGAGCCCTAGTATTGTATGGTTTTTTTATTTTATACTCTTAAAAAGGCACTGATAAACATATACAAAAGGCGAGCGAAGCGAGCCCATGATTTTTATGCCTTTCTTAAATGTTTCTCTTAAAGTAGATATTGACAAACAAGCACATAAAGGCGAGCGTAGCGAGCCCCAGTATTGTATGGTTATTTTTAATTTTATACTCTTAAAAGTACTGATAAACATATACAAAAAGGCGAGCGAAGCGAGCCCATGATTTTTGCTTTTCTTAAAATGTTTCTCCTTAAGTAGATATTGAAATAAGCATATAAAGGCGAGCGAAGCGAGCCCTAGTATCGTATGGTTTTTTTTATTTTTTACTGTTAAGAAGGTACTAATAAACATATACAAAAAGGCGAGCGAAGCGAGCCCATATTTGTCATGCCTAGCTTAAAATGTTTCTCTTATAATAGATATTGACATACAAGTACATAAGGCGAGCGAAGCGAGCCCAAGTATTGTATGGTTTTTTTTTATTTTTTACTGTTAAGAAGGTACTAATAAACATATACAAAAAGGCGAGCTAAGCGAGCCCATGATTTTCATGCCTTGCTTAAAATGTTTCTCTTATAATAGATATTGACATACAAGCACATAAAGGCGAGCGAAGCGAGCCCTAGTATTGTATAGTTATTTTTATTTTATACTCTTAAGAAGGTACTGATAAACATATACAAAAAGGCGAGCGAAGCGAACCCATGATTTATATGCCTTTCTTAAAATGTTTCTCTTAAAGTAGATATTAACAAACAAGCACATAAAGGCAAGCGAAGCGAGCCCTAGTATTGTATGGTTATTTTTATTTTATACTCTTAAGAAGGTACTGATAAACATAAACAAAAAGGCGAGCGCAGCAAGCCCATGATTTTCATGCCTTGTTTAAAATGTTTCTCTTAAAATAGATATTGAGAAACAAGCACATAAAGGCGAGCGTAGCGAGCCCTAGTATTGTATGGTTATTTTTAATTTATACTCTTAAAAAGGTACTGATAAACATATACAAAAAGGCGAGCGAAGCGAGCCCATGATTTTTATGCTTTTCTTAAAATGTTTCTCTTAAAGTAGATATTGACTAATAAGCATAAAGGCGAGCGAAGCGAGCCCTAGTATTGTATGGTTTTTTTTATTTTTTACTCTTAAGAAGGTACTGATAAACATATACAAAAAGGCGAGCGAAGCGAGCCCATGATTTTTATGCCTTTCTTAAAATGTTTCTCTTAAAGTAGATATTGACAAACAAGCACATAAAGGCGAGCGTAGCGAGCCCTAGTATTGTATGGTTATTTTTATTTTTTACTCTTAAGAAGGTAATAATAAACATATACAAAAAGGCGAGCGAAGCGAGCCCATGATTTTCATGCCTTGCTTAAAATGTTTCTCATATAATAGATATTGACATACAAGCACATAAAGGCGAGCGAAGCGAGCCCTAGTACTGTATGGTTATTTTTATTTTATACTCTTAAAATAGTACTGATAAACATATACAAAAAGGCGAGCGAAGCGAGCCGATGATTTTTATGCCTTTCTTAAAATGTTTCTCTTTAAGTAGATATTGACAAAAAAGCATATAAAGGCGAGCGAAGCGAGCCCTAGTATTGTATGGTTTTTTTTATTTTTTACTCTTAAGAAGGTACTAATAAACATATACAAAAAGGCGAGCGAAGCGAGCCCATGATTTTCATGCCTTTCTTAAAATGTTTCTCTTTAAGTAGATATTGACAAATAAGCATATAAAGGCGAGCGAAGCGAGCCCTAGTATTGTATGGTTTTTTTTATTTTTTACTCTTAAGAAGGTACTAATAAACATATACAAAAAGGCGAGCGAAGCGAGCCCATGATTTTCATGCCTTGCTTAAAATGTTTCTCTTATAATAGATATTGACATACAAGCACATAAAGGCGAGCGAAGCGAGCCTAGTATTGTATGGTTATTTTTATTTTATACTCTTAAAAAGGCACTGATAAACATATACAAAAAGGCGAGCGAAGCGAGCCCATGGTTTTCATGCCTTGTTTTAAATGTTTCTCTTAAAGTAGATATTGACAAATAAGCATATAAAGGCGAGCGAAGCGAGCCCTAGTATTGTATGGTTTTTATTTTTTTTACTCTTAAGAAGGTACTGATAAACATATACAAAAAGGCGAGCGAAGCGAGCCCTAGATTGTTATGTAAAAGTTTGATTCAAGCGAGCCCTAGAATATTATGTTATGTCTTTACTCTATGCTATAAAATGAGGTTCTGATAAACCAATACAAAAAGGTGATTGTAGCGAGCCTTTAATTTTATGCCTTGTTTTAAATGTTCCTCTTCAGGTAGATATTGACGACCAAGCACATAAAGGCGAGTGAAGCGAGCCCTTAAATTTTGTTCTGTGTTTTAAATTTTCTCAAAAATTAGTATTGACAAACAAATATATATAGGCGAGGAAGCGAGCTCTAGATTGTTATGTAAAAATTTGATTCTATAGTTTGAAATTGGCTAATACTAAACAAGCAGATGTTTACTCAAATTTTATGTTGTATTATAATTATTTTTCCCAAAATCAGTGCCAACAGACACATATAGGCGAGCGAAATGAGCCCTAGTAAAATTGGTAAAATTATGTTTACTCTGCGAAATTTGCAAATAACAAACATACAAATAAAACGAGCAATACTAGCACTTATATATTTTGTGTAGATTCTAAATTAGGTACTGATTTCTGATACACAGAAACGCATGCGTAGCGAGCTGTGGAAATATTTTGTTATAACTTATTTATTTTTTCTAACATTAGGTATCGACAAATACTAACATATAGGCTATTGAAGCGAGGCGTAGAATATTAAGTATAAGTATGATTGTATAGTATTAATACATTATATTTATGCAAATATCTGAGAAATCCTTATAATGCTTGCAAAGCAAGCACTTTGACGGATTTTTTTTTAAGAGAAACACGTGCATTCTATTGTTTTTTTTTTTATGTCAACGGAGGAGAAACGAAGCGGCCTCTTGGAGAAAGACTTATCCCTCGGAATCAAAGCAGCTGCATTCTAATTATAATAAAAATAGTAAAAAAAAATTTTGTATCATTTTAAAATCAGACATTTAGCCTTCATTTAAGTTTTTGCTGATCATTAAAAAGTTTTAGTGATTTTTCTTATGAAAATCTGGAAAAATTGCTTATAAGTTAAAGCAGTTATAAGCTTATAAGCTTAAGAGTTACTGATATTTCTATAATAAATGTACCAAAACCAATCAAGCATTGCTACGGCAACTTGAGCCAGAATTATTAGAATTCAGCATTAATGCATTTGAAATGTTTCTCCCGGTATTCATAAACATTTCAAGTAAATTATTTATATTTATTCAACAGAAGCTGATGTAGAAAGGTGACATTTTTAATCAAACCGAAATAAAATGAATTTTAAAATTTCTTGAGTCATAAAATTTAATGGGTTCTGCCCCTAATTGAATGCAAGACGTCCTGGTGTTACTAGTCTCAACATTCCAGTTAACATATTTTTTTATATTTTTTAATTAATTATGAAATTTTCCAGTTTAACTCCTGTTGGTTCGTTTAACTAGAGTTAAACCTTCTTATATAAGTTATCATAAAACTAAGTACATATGTTGATTAGCTGAAAATCAACATACATAAATTTATTGTTATTATTTAGTTTTTCTTGGTGAATGATAATCACACCGCTTGCATATGCCTCTATGCATGCAGGTAGAGATGCTACATAGAAGATACATGAATTAATATATATAACCTTTCAAACCCCAATCACAATTCACTCCTATCATCCTAATTCTTATAAATAACTATCAAACCCCTATCACACTTCACTCCTAATCATCCATTCCAAAGTAACTATCAAACCCCAATCACACTTCACTCCTATCAAATTCCCATAATAACTATCAAACCCCAATCACACATCACTCCTATCATCCTAATTCCCATAAGTAACTATCAAACCCCAATTACACATCACTCCTATCATCTTAATTCCCATAAGTAACTATCAAACCCCAATCACACTTCACTCCTATCATCCTAATTCCCATAAGTAACTTTTAAACCCCAATCACACACCACTCCTATCATCCTAATTCCCATAAGTAACTATTAAACCCCAATCACACATCACTCCTATCATCCTAATTCCTATAATTAACTTTTAAACCCCAATCATACATCACTCCTATCATCCTAATTCTTATAAATAACTATTAAACCCCAATCACACATCACTCCTATCATCCTAATTAGAAGGTAACTTTTAAACCCCAATCACATCACTCCTATCATCCTAATTCTTATAAATAACTATTAAACCCCAATCACACATCACTCATATCATTCTAATTAGAAGTTCCATAGCGTTTAAAAATAAAGTCAATAATATCAAATTAGACAAACGCTTTATAAACCAATTAAAAAGACTATTTTAAACTAGCAATATTAAGTTAAAGATAATAAATACGCAATAAGTAGTGGGTAAATAGATAGTGAAGGTGTCCATTAGAAATTTTTTGCTGGTTTCTAAAAATTTTAATATCTAATAAGTATTAATTTACCATAATTTCTTGTTTATTGAGTAGTGTAGAACATAATGCTCATATGTGAAATTAGCAGACCCAGGTGTTGAGGCAAACTGAAACAAATGTTTCATAAGATTTTCATATTAGAGAGAATATAGACTGAATATGAAGGCTAATGTGCTGAAGGTGCCGCTATTATATCCCCTGTAGTCATAAAGGGACTTTTAACTCCAATATTGAATTCGATCAGGAGGGATTTAATGCTCCAAGTCGGGGGCTTTAATTTCCTCTAACATCCTCTGGCCCCCAGCATCCCTCTCTTCTTATATCCAAAACCCATTCACATCTGGGAAAGATGAAATAGAAGGAGTCAAATTTTCATTAAAACCACTTCTTTCTCTCTCCCACCAGATGGCACCTCGGTGGTGTTTAAATTAAGAGAATTTTCATACTGAACCCGATTCAGCAGATGTGGGATCTCGTAAACCTAAAACAACTATTTCCCTGAAAACTTTTCTTTTAAAACCCCCTTTAAGAGTTTAATTATGATTTTGAGTGAATTTGAACAGAGGTTAGCTCTGCTTGACACAAAAAATAACCTGGTATAACGTATTTAATGGAAATTAGGGTTCATCGTTCAATAATTACACTGTTACACTTAAATATGAAATAAACAGGTATGGGGTTTCGGAACTTTTCCTCATCACATCAGATTCACTGCGCTCATTCTTCCAACTTCAGACTCACTTCGCTCGTCTCAGAATAACAAGTCGTTAGATTTATACTGCAACAAGGGGGGACTCGCATTCGCTTCGTCGTTCATATTTATACAAGTCGTTAGATTTATACTGCAACAAGTCTCCGGACTCGCATCGCTCGTCTTCATAATATACAAGTCGTTAGATTTATACTGCAACAAGGTCTCTCCGGAACTCGCATCGCTCGTCTCCTCATAATATACAAGTCGTTAGATTTATACTGCAACAAGTCTCCGGACTCGGCATCGCTTTCGAGTTCTCATAATATACAAGTCGTTTAGGGATTTATTAACTTGCAAACAAAATTTCCGGACTCGCATCGCTCGTGCCTCCAATATACACAGTCGTTAGATTTATCTGCAAAACAGTCTCCGGACTCGCATCGCTTCGTCCCTCATAATATACAAGGTCGTTAGATTTTTTATACTGCAACAAGTCTCCGGACTCGCATCGCTCGTCCTCAGAATATACAAGTCGTTAGATTTATACTGCAACAAGTCTCCGGACCTCGCATCGCTCGTCTCATAATATACAAGTCGTTAGATTTATACTGAAACAAGTCCTCGGAACTCGCCATCGCTCGTCTCAGATTAACAAGCGTTAGATTTATACTGCAACAAGTCTCCGGACTCGCATCGCTCGTCCTCATAATATACAAGTTGTTAGATTAATACTGCAACAAGTTTCTCCGGACTCGCATCAGGCTCGTCCTCATAATAACCAAGTCGTTAGTTTATCTGCACAAGTTCGGAGCATCTCGTCTCATAATTTACAAGTCGTTAGAGTTATACTGGCAACAAGTAGACTACTGGCAACAAGTCCTCAGAATACACAATAGCTCGTTTATCTCACTGCAACAAGTCCCGGATCGCATCGCTCGTCCTCAGAATATAAAGTCGTTAGATTTAAGTCTACATACAAGTCATACTGCTCTCCGTACTCGCATCGCTCGTCCTCAGATAGAGGACGAGAATACATCCGTTTCATTCCCAGCGGTCACCCATCCATACACTGACAACGCTCGATGTTCCTTAAATTTTATGAAAAAAAAATAAAGGATCATAAATCATGGATATAATTGCCATATTGAAACAAAATTTTGGTGTTCTTATTTATTACTTTAAGGTATAAACTTACCGGATTTCAACTAAATTGGATTATTTTCAGATTTATTAAAAAGTTTTACTACACAAGTCATTTAATAAAATTGAACTAATGCCATAATTTTTTTTAACAAATTCCTTTATGCACACTGAATATATCACAATATTTTATTAACTGTATCTATTTTAAATTATTTAAGTGCCTCACTGGAGAACTGGAGAATTGGAAAATCCTGTGCTGTGTGGCACTTACTTAAAACTAATAAAAAAAAAACATGCAAAAAAAATCATAAATAATTTAAAGATTTAAAAAATTAAGATAAATAAATAAAAAAATCGACACAATATAATTTGTTCGAGAGACACCAGGGAATATAACAAGCAAAATGCAATGTTACATCTGGGAACTGTTCCCCATCATTCGACATTCGTCATCATTGATGGCTCGACATAATGTCATGTCCCAACTCTGTTTCGTTACGTCTAACTCATCAGGGCGCCGACAGAGCCTGAACTCACTCTGACCTTCAATTAATCCGAGAATATAATGTGAGTATTTACCAGAGGACGAGCGGTGCTCTCTTACCGCCCATCATGCACATTATGTCGAGCCATCAATGATGACGAATGTCGAATGATGGAACAGTTCCCAGATGTAGCATTGCATTTTGCTTGTTACAATTCCTAGGTGTCTCTCGCACAATTATACTGTGTCAACTATTCATGTTTTGCAAAACTTGGTAGAATAAAAATGAAATAAGAAATTGTTTTAATATTACGCTATGTTATTTTAAATTATACTTATTTTTGTTTATAAAAGTATTGTTTATAAGTAATAATATTACTTATAATTGTTTAAAATTAGTTTAACAATTAATTTTTTAAAATATATAGTTAAAACATATTTAATTTATTCAGTTTTACTTTAGTTTAAATTAAGCTTAATTATATTATCTTTATTATCATTATTCATATTCTTATTATATATTATTTTTTTATATATTTTCTACTTTATTTATACATTATGGTTTTATTCTAATCTAATCTACACTATTCTTATCCTCATCTTTCATGTAGTTATTAATCTTGCTCAGGAGAGATATTATGTTTTTGTCAATTTCTGAACATTTTTTTTAATTTATTTTTTAAATTTATTAGTTTTATTTTCTTTTTTATTGTTTCTAGTTCTAAGTAAGTTCGTAAATGTTTTTTGATCGTGTCAGTCTTATATATATGTATAGTTTTAAACATTGATAATAGGTCAGTAGGGAGTTGATTTATACCATTAAGTCCGTGATAAGTCTAATGTTTTTATGCTTTTATAGTGTTAGTTTTCGGTAGTTGGTAAAGTTTTTTCCTTTCGTTTCTTGTTCCTTTTCCGAGTGTGATTTCAGTCAGTTGATCTCTGTATTTAAGTGCGTATAGTATGCAAGTCATTTTATGTATAATGTCAACATTAGGGACGTCTAATTTTTCTCAAAATAACTTTTTTTGCTGCTGCTATGACTTTGGGTTTCCTAAATATCGTTCTGAGTATGGCTTTTTGAGCTCTGAGTACAGACTTCTTCGCCGTATCACAAGCAGACCCCATGCTATTATACCATATTGAATATAGAATTAATTATTCCGTAGTATAGGGATCTTATCTGTGATAAGGACAAGAAGCCTGTGACTCTTGCAAATATATATACCCTCTGTCTTAGTCTTGTGGTTAATTGCTGTATATGTTCTGTCCAGTTTAAACATTGGTCAATGATCAGTCCTAGATCCGTAGTTTGTTTTACTCTTGCTAATTAGTTGGTTTAATTTGGCTAATTAGTTTAAAAGAAGCTTAAAATACTTCCTCATAACGTACAGGTATACAATTTCATCTCGACTGGATATACAGAAATTGAACTAATGCTGATAATAATATGAAACATATCACATATGTTAGTTTTATAAATGGCAACATGCGTGCTACATCTCAAATTAATAGCGACATATTTTTGAGTTTTATGAATTTTTCAAAAATTTTTGCTGAGAAATAATTGCGATTTAATTCGTATATTCCTACGGTATAAATGAGGAAAAGTAAAAAGAAAATTTGTTTATAACCTTCTTAATAAGCAAAACAATCAGGACCATCGGGTAAGGTTAGGACTTTTCTCTATTTTAGTGAATTTTCAAAGAAAAAATAAGCTTATGAGATTGGGATCATGGAAGAGGGAGTGGAGGGACGTATATATTTTGGAAGGGAGGGTCTCCCTGATCATATATATATATATATATATTATATATATTAATATATATAATATATATATATATATATATATATATATAATATTATATATATATATTATATTATTTAAACTGATTTTGTGTCCTAGACGTTTCTATAGGACACGCTTTTTATAACCTTTGAACGCTTTCTTAGATCGAAATGAAACTTGTTAATGTCTTGAGCCCCATTGCTTATGAAATGACCCCACAAACATTTAAAAAAATCTATATTGTGTTTAGATCGGGCTGAAATAGTAGTATATGTGTAGTTCTTACGCATAAACTAGTATGTATGTTTCACATTCACAATCATACTGAGTTTCAATGTGTTATCAGTATTAATTCAGGTTTAATTGATTGACATAAACATGTCAAACAAAACAATATGTCATTGATTGAAACAATGTAAATAAATCACGTTTTTCGAATAATACATTTGAAAATTCGCTTATATTTTGGTAGTAATGTAATGCCCGTTTAGAGCCTTGCGGCTCATCAGGGATAACACCTGCGGGAACCACCTCGGGTGGTAGCACCAACCGTTACGCTCAAAGTGTAGTCTAAAGCTGGCGATAATTTATCTGAACAATAATCTTCTATAAACTGAGAGCGTAACCTGGGATGGGAACCCCAGACCTCCGTAGGTTTATATTTTGGTAGTATGCCACTTATATAAACCAGTAATATGACGAACTGATAAAGTAAACAATAATGTGATCACCAAACGGCCCCCATCGTAAACGCCGCGTAGCGGCAAAGAGTCTTGTTTTATTCTCGATGGGGTCACTTTGTTATATGGCAAATCGATTTAGTGTGTCTCCCCTTTTATACAAGATCCTTGTAGAAAACTACCTTTTTTGGTTTTGGGTTTATAGGACCTGCAAGTTGAACTCAACAAAAAACTCGTGCCCTTTTCTTCTGTTACAATTCTTCTCTAATTTTTATGGATAAAAGGAAGTAAACACAAAAAAATTAAACTAAATACATAATAAATAGTTAATAAATAAAGGTATTTATTGTCATTCAAGGAGAAGTATCCTTTTTAAAGCCCTGAGTGTAATTTTGATTGATATCTCTACCTCGGGTTTTGATTTTATCTCTTGAACGAAGAGATGACGCTATAAAAAAGCTGACAATGCTTAATCTGGAAAAAAGTTTGTTTTAGGAACGTCAGCTCGAGGTAAATGATTTGCCATAAAATACCCATTCCCAGTAAATTAAATGATAAACTCGAATCAATCATAAATTGTTGGTAAAGTTTGAACACTTTACCTGAAATTAATTGAAAGACTGTGATCCCCTTATCTATGGCTTGATAAAGTTTTGTCTTAATTAATAGCAGTTTATTGATTTACAACTTGATTTGTTTCGGAGTTAAGTAAGATTTATACCAACTTATTGAGGACACTGAAACTAGGGCAAATCGAAACTTGAAAGAAAAACAAAGGGCTTTAACTCTAACATCCCTTTTTTAAAGAGCGTAAATAGGAAACGTTTTATAAATTTTGGTTTGTGCCGTAATTGAGATTTGATCTGTAGTTGACAAATGACACCATGGTTTAGAATTGCTTTGAATTTTGGATACACCTATTACAATTACCTGATATATCTCTATCTTATAATATAATAATAATGCTCGTTTAGAGCCTTGCGGCTCATCAGGGATAACCCCTGCGAGAACCACCTCGGGTGGTAGTAACAACCGTTACGCTCAAAGTATATTCTAAAGTTGGCGATAAATTATCTAAAAAAATCCGTCAAAGTGCTTGCTTTGCAAGCATTATAGGGTTTCTCAGATATTTGCATAAATATAATGTAAAACTATGCAATCATACTTATACTTAATATTCTACGCCTCGCTTCAATAGCCTATATGTTGGTATTTGTCGATACCTAATGTTATAAAAAATAAATAAGTTATAACAAAATATTCCACAGCTCGCTACGCATGCGTTTTCTGTGTATCAGAAATCAGTACCTAATTTAGAATCTACACAAATATATTAAGTGCTCGTATTGCTCGTTTCATTTGTATGTTTGTTATTTGGAAATTTCGCAGAGTAAACATTTTACCATTTTTCACTAGGGCCCATTCGCCGCCTATATGTGGTCTGTTGGCACTGATTTTTGGGAAAAATAATTATAATACAACATAAAATTTGAGTAAACATCTGCTTGTATAGTACTAGCCAATTTCAAACATAGAATCAAATTTTACAAACAATCTAGAGCTCGCTTCCCTCGCCTATTTTTTGTTTGTCGATACCTAATTTTTGAGAAATTTAAAACACAAAAACAAAAATTTAAGGGCTCGCTTTCACTCGCCTTTATGGGCTTGGTTGTCATTATCTACTTAAAGAGGAACATTTAAACAAGGCATAAAATTTAAAGGCTCGCTTCAATCGCCTTTTTATATTGGTTTATCAGAAACCTTATTTTATAGCATAGAGTAAAGACATAACCATAATATTTCTAAGGGCTTCGCTTCGCTCGCCTTGAGGTGCTGTTTGGTACTAGCCAAATTTAAACTATAGAATTCAAACTTTTACATAACAATCTAGGGCTCGCTTCGGCTCGCTTATAGAAGTTTCTTGTTTGTCAATACCTAAATTTAGAAAAAAAATTAAAACATAAAAATAGATTCAAGGGCTCGCTTCGCTCGCCTTTATGTGTTTTGTCAATATCTACTTTAAGGAGAAACATTTAAAACAAGGCATAAAATCATAGGCTCGCTTTCGCTCGCCTTGTTGTATATGGTTATTAGTACTTTTAAGAGTAAAAAATTTAAAAAAAAAACCTACAATACTAGGGCCGCTTCGCTTCGCCTTTTGTATGTTATTTGTTTCAACATCCACTTAAAGAGGAAACATTTAAACAAGAAATAAAATCAAGGGGCTCGCTTCACTCGCCTTGTTGTATATTTTTATCAGTACCTTTTTTTAAGAGTATTAAATTAAAAAACCATACCAATACTAGGGCTCGCTACGCTCGCCTTTTATGTGCTGTAGTTATTCAATATCTACTTTAAGAAAACATTTTAAGAAAAGGCATAAAAATCATGAGGCTCGCTTCGCTCGCCTTTTTGTAATGTTTATCAGTACCTTCTTAAGAGTATAAAATAATAAAAAACCATGCAATACTAGGGCTCGCTTCGCTCGCCTTTATGTGCTTGTTTGTCAATATCTTATTTAAGAGAAAACTTTTAAAGCAAGGCATTAAAAATCAGGGCTCGCTTCGCTCGCCTTTTGTATTATGTTTTATCAGTACTTTTTAAGAGTATAAAATTAAAAATAACATGCAAACTAGGCTCGCTTCGCTCGCCTATATGTGGTTGTTTGTCAATATCTTTTTAAAGAGGAAATTTAAGGAAAGGCAGAAAAACATGGGCTCGTTTCGCTACGCTCGCCTTTATGTGCTTGTTAGTCAATTTATTCTACTTTTTAAGAAAAAACAATATTAAGAAAGCATTAAAAAATCATGGGCTCGCTCGCTCGCCCTTTTTTGTATATGTTTATCAGGTACCTCTAAAGGTATAAAATAAATAAAAATAACCCATTGCAATGCTAGGGGCTCGCTTCGCTCGCCTATTATGTGCTTGTTTGTCAATATCTTATAAGAGAAAC
Source organism: Microvelia longipes (assembly GCA_018340805.1). Taxonomy (NCBI): domain Eukaryota; kingdom Metazoa; phylum Arthropoda; class Insecta; order Hemiptera; family Veliidae; genus Microvelia; species Microvelia longipes. The sequence continues at coordinate 56,321,628 of JACMZG010001908.1, forward strand.
ATTTTTAAAAGCATAAAAAAATCATGGGGCTCGCTTTCGCTGTCCCTTGTTGGTTATATGTATATTCAGTACCTTCTTAAGGGTATAAAAGATAAAAAATAAACCATGCAATGCTAGGGCTCACTTCGCTCGCCTTTATGTGCTTGTTTGTCAATATCTATTTATAAGAGAAACATTTTAAAGAAGGCATTAAAAATCATGGGTCGCTTCGCTCGCCTTTTTTGTATATTTTATTTTATCAGTACCTCTTAAGAGTATAAAATAAATAAAATTAACCATGCAATAATAGGGGCTCGCTTCGCTTCGCTTTATGTGCTTGTTTGTCAATATCTATTATAAGAGAAACATTTAAATAAAACAAGGATAAAAATCATGGGCTCCGCTCGCTCGCTTGTTGTATATGTATATCAGTACCTTCTTAAGGAGTATAAAATAATAAAATAACCATGCAATACTAGGGCTCGCTACGCTCGCCTTTATGTGCTTGTTTAGTCAATATCTACTTTAAGAGAAACATTTTAAGAAAGGCATAAAAATCATGGGCTCGCTTCACTCGCCTTTTTGTATATGTTTTCAGTTTACCTTTTAAGGAGTAAAATTAAAAAAAACCATACAATTACTAGGGCTCGCTACGCTCGCCTTTATGTGCTTGTTAGTCAATATCTACTTTAAGAGAAACATTTTAAGACAAGGCATAAAAATCATGGGCTCGCTTCGCTCGCCTTTTTGTATATGTTTTATCAGTACCTTCTTAAGAGTATAAATAATAAAAATAAACCATGCAATACTAGGGCTCGCTTTCGCTCGCTATATTGTTGCTTGTTTGTCAATATCTATTATAAGAGAAACATTTTAAGCAAGGGCATTAAAAATCATGGGCTCGCTTGGCTCGCCTTTTTTTTGTATATGTGTTTATCAGTACCTTCTTAAGAGTATAAAATAATAAAATAACCATGCAATACTAGGGCTCGCTTCGCTCGCCTATATTTTGTGCTTGTTTTGTCAATATCTATTATAAGAGAAACATTTTAAGAAAGGCAGAAAAATCATGGGCTCGCTTCTATGTGCTACGCTCGCCTTTATGTGCTTGTTAGTCAATATCTACTTTAAGAAAAACATATTAAGAAAGGCATAAAAATCATGGGCTCGCTTTTCGCTTTGCCTTTTTGTATATGTTTATCAGTACCTTCTTAAGAGTATAAAATTAAAAATAACCATGCAATGCTAGGGCTCGCTTCGCTCGCCTTTTTTGTGCTTGTTTGTCAATATCTACTTTAAGAAAAACATTTAAAAACAAGGTATAAAAATCATGGGCTCGCTTCGCTCGCCTTTTTGTATATGTTTTTCAGTACCGTCTTAAGAGTATAAAAAAAAAAATAACCATGCAATACTAGGGCTCGCTTCGCTCGCCTTTATGTGCTTGTTTGTCAATATCTATTATAAGAGAAACATTTTAAACAAGGCATAAAAATCATGGGCTCGCTTCGCTCGCCTTGTTGTATATGTATATCAGTACCTTCTTAAGAGTATAAAATGATAAAAATAACCATGCAATACTAGGGCTCACTTCGCTCGCTTTATGTGCTTGTTTTGTCAATATCTATTTAAGAGGAAACATTTTAAGAAAGGCAATAAATATCATGGGCTCGCTTCGCTCGCCTTTTTGTATATGTTTTATCAGTACCTTTTTAAGGAGTAAAAAAAAAAAAATAACCATGCAATACTAGGGCTCGCTTCGCTCGCCTTTATGTGCTTGTTTGTCAATATCTATTATAAGAGAAACATTTTAAACAAGGCATAAAAAAATCATGGGCTCGCTTCGCTCGCCATGTTGGGTATTGTATATCAGTACCTTCTTAGAGTATTAAATAATAAAAATAACCATGCAATAACTAGGGCTCGCTACGCTCGCCTTTATGTGCTTGTTAGTCAATATATCTACTTTAAGAGAAACATTTTAAGAAAGGCATTTAAAAATCATGGGCTCGCTTCGCTCGCCTTTTTGTATATGTTTATCAGTACCTTCTTAAGAGTATAAATAATAAAAATAACCATGCAATACTAGGGCTCGCTTCGATCGCCTTTATGTGCTTGTTTGTCAATATCTATTTTAAGAGAAACATTTTAAACAAGGCATGAAAATCATGGGCTCGCTTCGCTTGCCTTTTTTATGTTTATCAGTACCTTCTTAAGAATAAATAAAAATAACCATACAATACTAGGGCTCGCTTCGCTCGCCTTTTTGTGCTTGTTTGTCAATATCTACTTTAAGAAAAACATTTAAAACAAGGTATAAAAATCATGAGCTCGCTTCGCTCGCCTTTTTGTATTTGTTTATAAGTACCTTCTTAAGAGTATAAATTAAAAATAAACATACAATACTAGGGGTCGCTACGCTCGCCTTTATGTGCTTGTTTGTTAATATCTACTTTAAGAGAAACATTTTAAGAAAGGCATAAAAATCATGGGCTCGCTTCGCTTGCCTTTTTGTATATGTTTATCAGTACCTTCTTAAGAGTATAAAATAATAAAAATAACCATACAATACTAGAGCTCGCTTCGCTCACCATTATTTGCTTTGTTATATTACTGCTTGGTGCCTTATGTCGATATTTTTGGCGGGTGTAATAGCCGCTATTTTTTTTTCCGAAGAATTTCTATGGCCCGGAAAGTGCTTTTATTGTGTACTACCCGTCGATACCTACAATTTGATACCTTTTTGTACCGCTCGCCTTTATGTGCTTGTTTGTCAATATCTATTATAAGAGAAACATTTTTTAAACAAGGCATAAAAATCATGGGCTCGCTTCGCTCGCCTTGTTGTGTATGTATATCAGTACCTTCTTAAGAGTATAAAATAATAAAAATAACCATGCAATACTAGGGCTCGCTACGCTCGCCTTTATGTGCTTGTTAGTCAATATCTACTTTAAGAGAAACATTTTAAGAAAGGCATAAAATCATGGGCTCGCTTCGCTCGCCTTTTTGTATATGTTTATCAGTACCTTCTTAAGAGTATAAAATAATAAAAATAACCATGCAATACTAGGGCTCGCTTCGATCGCCTTTATGTGCTTGTTTGTCAATATCTATTTTAAGAGAAACATTTTAAACAAGGCATGAAAATCATGGGCTCGCTTCGCTTGCCTTTTTGTTTATGTTTATCAGTACCTTCTTAAGAATAAAAATAAATATAACCATACAATACTAGGGCTCGCTTCGCTCGCCTTTTTGTGCTTGTTTGTCAATATCTACTTTAAGAAAAAACATTTAAAACAAGGTATAAAAATCATGAGCTCGCTTCGCTCGCCTTTTTGTATTTGTTTATAAGTACCTTCTTAAGAGTATAAATTAAAAAATAAACATACAATACTAGGGTCGCTACGCTCGCCTTTATGTGCTTGTTTGTTAATATCTACTTTAAGAGAAACATTTTAAGAAAGGCATAAAAATCATGGGCTCGCTTCGCTTGCCTTTTTGTAGATGTTTATCAGTACCTTCTTAAGAGTATAAAATAATAAAAATAACCATACAATACTAGAGCTCGCTTCGCTCACCATTATTTGCTTTGTTATATTACTGCTTGGTGCCTTATGTCGATATTTTTGGCGGGTGTAATAGCCGCTATTTTTTTTTCCGAAGAATTTCTATGGCCCGGAAAGTGCTTTTATTGTGTACTACCCGTCGATACCTAATTTGATACCCCACATGATTTTTCAAAAAAAATATTTTTTTTGGCGCGTCCGCGTATGGGCGATTTCGAAATTGCTAAAATTAACTTTTGAAACTTTTTTTCCGAAGAATTTCTATGGCCCGGAATGTGCTTTTATTGGCTATTGGTCCCATATTTTTAAGGCTTCTCCTTATGCCTTAAAAGGGGGGGGACAAGCTTTTTTTGGTGGTTTCCGAGAATTTTGGCGGGTGTAATAGCCGCCATTTTGAAAAAGCGATGCATATTTGTGTACTACCCGTCGATACCTACAATTTGATACCCCACATGATTTTTCAAAAAAATTTTTTTTTTGGCGCGTCCGCGTATGGGCGATTTCGAAATTGCTAAAATTAACTTTTGAAACTTTTTTTCCGAAGAATTTCTATGGCCCGGAAAGTCCTTTTATTGGCTATTGGTCCCATATTTTTAGGGCTTCTCCTTATGCCTTAAAAGGGGGGGGGACAAGCTTTTTTTGGTGGTTTTCGAGATTTTTGGCGGGTGTAATAGCCGCCATTTTGAAAAAGCGATGCATATTTGTGTACTACCCGTCGATACCTACAATTTGATACCCCACATGATTTTTCAAAAAAATATTTTTTTTTGGCGAATGTGCGCATTCGCTCATAAATCGACAGATGCACGTGTGATATAGTTGGCTCTATTTTTCCTGTTGTTGGATAAAATAGTTACACATGTATACCAAATTTCAACTTCCTAGCTATTGTAGTTCCTGAGATGAGAAATCGGACAGACAGACGCTCAACAGAAAGTATAAGGGTTTCGAAGATTATCTTCGAAACCCTAACAATAATTTTATATAAACTGACAGCGTAACCTGGGATGCGAACCCCAGACCTCCGTGGTGTCAAGGTCAGTGTTAAGACTAACCCTCTAACGACCTCGGCCACGGAGGCGGTCCTCTACTTATCCAGCATAATTAGATTTTGAACTATTTAATATCTTTGTAAGCATAAGCTTTACGTTTGATTATTAGAAGTTTCAGGTCTTAAAAGAAGCCGATGCTGCTTTGACGAAGGATTTGAAGTTCCGCAACAACACAATCTTCATCATTAAATATACTGATGAAGTATCCCTCATCAACGCAGAATTTGCCTCTTACAGAACAATATTTTGTTTTATTTAATACCTAGCTTTTAAACAAAAAAAATTCCTAAGCATTTTTAACGATAATTCCTTTCTTAATATTAAAATGTAAATCCAATTTTCTGATTAAATATTTTTGTTTTACACAAATATGTCCAAAAGATTGTAAACATATTGCTGTTCAAATTTGAACTGACTTTTCTTATAAAAAATGTTATAACAATTTTGTACGTGAAATTAAAACAAATGCGTGACAGGGAGTACAGAAAAGACACATGAAACTTCTAGTTGAAAATCCAACTTACCAGATTTTGAGGAAGCACTAACATATCGTGTCTACATAGCAGTGAGAAATAATGTTTGTTGACAATATTACTTTGATGGTCAGATTTTAATTTTGTTGCTTATTTTATCAGGGAATAAGTTTAGATGTTTAGACCAGATGTTTAGTTCATGTTTAGACCAGTGGCGAAGTTAGTCAGTTTATGGGAGTGTCAATAGTAACTAGAACCTATAAACCTGTAATAACATACAATGTATGTATTACTCTGTATTAGTAAGTCCTCCACTTTTATACCCCCCCCCCCCCTTTATTCAATAAATCTGGTAAGCTCATTTTTCTTTTGAAAATTCCCTAAACTGACCAAGAAATACATTAAGTTTTTTAATGATTTATGTCTTCGATATTTGTGACCTCAACAATACATACAAATTTAATCTCGCATCTGGGTTCCGATCATACAATTTTTAAAAAAATTGTGTGGTCATAAATTAACTAAAAACGTTATGAGATCAGAACATAATACAACTTTATTTTTCCGGGTTTGTCGTGGTTTTAGTTACCTTTGCTGCTTGTTAAGACATCGGAAAACTTCCTCGGAACTTTATCTCATCACATCGGATTCTCTTCGCTCATCCTCCCTGCTTCAGACTCGCTTACCTCGTCCGAAGTTTTCTTATCGCATATATATCTTTATATATATGCCTTATTCTGTTCTTCTAAAGTTATATTATCTTCTGATCTCATAAAGTTTTTAGTCAAGCAAATTTTGAAAAAAATGCATTGGCGGAACCATAATGCAATGGGGTTTTCTAGTTTATCTCAGGACGGGACATAGATAGAGAATTTCCCTTTTGTCCCATTCAACTTGATTAATAAATATTGTATACATATATAGTTGTGTAGGTCAGATATTTTCCAAACGAGGACTCAGAATAGAAGTCCTTGCTCTTATATCCTTTTTGTATTCAAATTTTGATTATTTTTCGCTTTGATACCGCGATCCTCCTTACCATCTCCCTTTCGAAATTACTTACCTCCTACCTGGGAATAATAATTATAAATTTCACCCAACTCAGGAATGAAAAGAAAGGAAACGCTGCTTATTTATTCCTTTAAGTCCTTTTATACCCCTCTTAAATTATTTTTATATTAAGGGGCTTTTTTTCTCATTACCATTTATTATTTTTCCCTTTCTTTCGGTTAAAAATGATTATTACTTCCTTATCTAGCCGTTTGAGGAAGAAGAAAAGTTTTGTTTTTGTAACTTTTTTATTGTTCTAGGGAAAAAGTTGAAACCACTATCTAATTAATGATAATTACCTAAGTTTTACATTTCCTCTGCGTTGGTTTAAATCAGCTCTTCAGTACAATGCTTTGTTTAAACACTTATTAAAAAACATTTATTGTTTTAATTCGAAACCTTTTCGAAATATAACAAACAATATTAATTAATAATAAATCCCAACCACTTGATTAATATTACTTCGCTTTTCACTTTTCCTTATTTATTCTGAAGATATTCAGGAAAAGTATTGTATTTGCACTAAAAATCCGAAACCGGGCTATAAACTGCGTTATCCAAGTAAGGTAGTGGTTATTACCGAGTTGTTCGTGTGAATGTGTGCGAGAACGTTGATCTATTATTATCACATATGCCAGTCTGATTTAAAACAAGAGTTGAAACTTAATAAATAAAAGAGGAAGAAGTCTCTATACAAAAATATATTTCTTTTTAGCAAAGCGCTTTCAACCTAACAAGAGGTCATCATTAGTGCTAGCCTAACAAACAAAATAATACAATAAATCAGAAAAATAAGGGAAAGCTAATAACTAAAAAGAAAAATAAACAATCAAGTAAACTAATTAAAAACACGAGTCAAAAAAATAAAATAAATAAATAAATAAAACAAAATAACAAATAAATAAATTAAAACGAAAGACAATAGTAAAAATTAAAAATACCGTTGAATAAAGAAGAGTATGAAGTTGAAACTTCATACTAAAGAGTTAAAATTTTATACTATAGAGAATTGAAACTTCATACTACAGGGTTGAAATTTCATACTATAGAGAGTTGAAACTTCATACTATTGAGAAATGAAACTTTATACTAGAGAGTTAAAATTTCATACTATATAAGGTGAAACTTTAAACTAGAAAGTTGAAACTTCATACTATAGATAGTTGAAACTTTATACTAGAGAGTTGAAATTTTATACTATAGAGTTGAATTCAATTCAGAACAACCTTTATTGTAAAAAAAATGATAACTCATTCTGTGTATTGGCCTCGTATCTTACCACTACACCACGAGTGACCCTCCTTATAAGATCAATACAATCGTCTAATTTTAACTATAAAGAAAATGTGTTCAATATTAGATTATAATAATAAAAATATTCAGTATTTTCTTATTTTCCCAGCTCGAGGAAAATATAATATGTCATATTTTTCTCTACTGGATATTTTTTAATAAAGAAATTAGGATTAAAAAATAATTAACTTTAAAAGTATTAGTGACATGGATGTTTTTATTTTGTAACATACCCTTGAAGTTATAAGGTATGTTGTAATAAGAAATTTTTTTCTGTAATTAATTTAAAATAGAAATATTTTTTATATTAAGCTCTAGAAATATTATTAATAAATAAGGTATTCCGTTTAGGTTTTAAAACAATAAAAAACAAAGCGCTATCTTTAGGATTCTTGTAAAAAATCAATGTTTTTGCTCTAAATAAATACAGACAAATAAAATAATAAGCCCTGGAAATATTATAAAAAGTTTTCCCCGCGGGCTTCAAAACAAAATAAATGAAAAGCGCTCATTTCCTTAATATTCGTTTGAAAGAAAATACAGTATATTTATTTTTGCTATAAATAAATAAGGACGAAATATAATTACCTTTAAACACATTTATTATAAGAGTAGTTGATTTCCCTTGAATTTAGAAGGATACAATACAATAAATGAAAATCTCTTTTTTCCATCAAGATTGATATAAAAGTCAATCAAACAAAAAAAAAGAAAGGGGTAAGTCTAATTATTCTTGAGGCTGACTCAAGTTTAAACAATTTTAAACAAGGGATTGGCAGAACTGTTTTCCTGTGGTTTACAGAGTAAGCAGAGCTATCTAGCGGCTGTCAGTGAAATCAGTATGCACAGCGTTTTCCTCCTACTATGACTGATGCCGACTGCGTTCCTAAATCAACTTCCCTCCTTATTACCCATTCAGGTCGGTTTCTACTGAAGAAACCTTTGAAAGCAAGCAAAACTCTTCCCTTGATTACATTTAATTATTATTCGGTATTTTAGTTATCTTTAGATAAATAATTGTTTTATTGAAAGAATGACTCGAATGAAACGTTTTATTCTAAAAAGATTAAAATACGGTTTTGTGAGAGATAGAGAATAGTGGAGAAAATGTTGAAATGATTAAAAATGTATGTTTAGTTAACCTCGTGAATATTATTTGTGGTAATCTATTATCCAGTACATTATAAACTTTTTTTTGTTAGCTGCTTCATGTAATGAGACTTACATAAGCCCACTAAAAAAAAGTTATTTTAATTATAACTCTATATATACATATATATATATATATATATACTTAATTATAAAAGAAATATAAGAAACATTCTGAAAACTTACAATAAAAACGTAACGTTTCGAACTGATTAAGTTCTTCCACAGACGAAGAGAGACATATATATATATATATATATATATATATATATATTATATATATATATATATATATATATATATATATATATATTCGTGTATATACATACACGAATTTATTATTGTTTAGCTCTAACTCTCTGATAGAAATAAACATACCCGTATAAAGATTAGGCCAACATAATGAGTAGCAGCTGAAAGAACCAAAGTTAGCCTATTATCCTATTTTGATATTTGTTAAATGTGATAAGGAAGCTTAGTTTCATACTATGCAGTCTGTTTTTAATGATTGTTCACTACCACTAACAGAGCATTGTTTCAAGTCTATCCATTGTCTAAATACGGCAGACTAAAAATAACAAATCTCTTTGTGTTGCATTGTTAAAACAATAGCTTGTTACCACTTGTGCAATATTTGTCAGAAGTAATGAATTTTAACAAATTTTTGTTGACACTGTCTAACAAAGCAAATTTATTATCTTATATCTTACCTTAAAACTAGTTTTAAAGTATAATAAACTACTTCGTAAATTTGTCCTACTTAAATACCAACTTGTTCTTATCTTTAGAGGCAAAATTATATTATAAATCATGGAGCTTTAATAGATAACCTTCTGAAAATAACCTGCGAAAATTAATTATTACTTTATATTACAGCCTAAAATTTTCTCTTCTAGTACCTCTATAAAGGCAACGTTTAAACTCTAAAACGGTGGGGTTTCTAAGTATTATATGAGAGAAAGAAGCAAGCGTGTAAGTACAGTGTTGCTATATCTCCATTAGCAATTAAGAAAAGCCGAGAGTGTAGAAGCCCCTTGTACTTAAGTTGTAAAGGTTAATAACAAGAAAGTTAAAGAAACACTTTTCCTAACATTCAATGCTTCTTGTTTTTATATTAAAAAGGAGCAACTAAAGTAATATATAAACCAAATAAGGAAGCTCCTTTACTTTCCCATGTCAAAAATTCAGACATGCATGATGTTTGAGCTATTTTTGCTCAGACATTTTAGCCATTGATATTTTGAGCTGATAGCTGGCTCAAAAATATAAAAACCGCTAAAATAAAAAAAAACTGCGTATAAGCTCTCTAGCATTTACCTTTTTTACTTTTTCTCATTTATACCGTAGGTATATAGGAAAAGTATTGTGTTTGCAAAAAAAATCTGAAACCGGGATGAAACTGGAATTATTCGTTTCAGGCGTTTTTAAGGCCTACGCTGTATTTTTTTTCAAACTTGTCTGTCTGTATGTGTGTGTGTTATCATCAAAGCGCCCAGTGTATTTATGATAGAGAGTTGAAATTTTGTACAAAAATCAGTCTACCGCTGTAGTTGTGCTATTCGGAAAATAATTTTTTCATGACGTCATTAACCCGCAATAATGACTCAGCAAAATTTTCGAAAAATCATAAAACGCGGAAAAATTAAGCGGTAATATTGAGATTCGGCACGCATATGACTATGTATAAAACTAATATATGTGCTAAGTTCCATCTCATTATTAGCTTTAGTGAACTAAATTGAAATTTTTATTAAATGACTTGTGTAAATGTTTTTAAAAAGTTAGGAAATGGTCCAATTGAGTTGAAATTTGGTACACGTGTATATTATTACTTATTAATTTGATTATTGGTCTTTATTATTATAACCTATAAACTATAGAATTATTACTTAATAAATAAGCACACTAAGTTTCGTTTCAATACAACAAGTATATCTATGACTTTTGTTGGATCATAAAAATTAAGGAGTATTGAACGTGGTCAGTGCTGAATGGGTGACCGCTGAGAATTATTCGGATGCATTTACTATCCGAAGACGAGCGAAGCGAGTCCGAAGGTATGTTAAAGTATAAATAAGGTGAACTGTATTTCTGAGGACGAGCGTTCGAATCCGATGTAATGAGGAAAAGTTCCAAGATACCCCGTACCCGATTTTTTGTGTTTTATTTTATTGGCAACACTGATAATTTTTGGTGAGTTTTAATTTTGATCGAGTATTCTAACATTAAATATGTACGTGTTATTTTACATTTTGAATTAATTCTGTGAAATAGTTGTTTCAATCATTTAGTTAAAGATTAGTAGGAACTATATAGTAAAGGTAAATCTCATGCTTTTTTAGGTTTTGATAAATATAAAGGCGAAAATTTAATGCCTTAAAATTACGATTACTATGATTATATTGAAAACCTTTAGGTTGATTATTTTTACATTATCTATAAAAATAAATGTTTGAATGAAAAAAACTCTTATATTACTTGCAAAAATATAAAAAGTTGAGTAGTTCACGCAAAAATAAAAGTTAAATTAGCCGCTCATTTTAAATAATTTGAACAAACCTATTATTTAAAGAATCACTTAAACCTCTATTGGAGGTGACAAAATATATTTTATGTACTCCTTGTATTGTAAGTTCTACTTACAGTCTTGTTATCCCACACTGTAAATGTACTTTAACTCCCTAGCGAGGAAAGGTGAAAGTGTTGCCAACTTGACAGAATTTTTTAGTAAAATTTTTAGGAATTTTAGGAAATTTTTAGGATTTTTTCGGTGTTATGTTGGTACTACGGGTAGAATATACAATATACACACGCTAATGTTTAAATTACAAATATAGTATTACACATTATTCTATTGACAGCTTACAATAAAATAATGTGAAGATAGTGGCTTTATTCTCTCTTCATCAGAGTAATTGACATGGTAAGAATAAACTAAACTAACACAATAACAATTAAGGAGCTGAAGAATGTATTAATAGTTGTTAGTATTAGTTCTCTAGTCGTAGATAAAATTTAATATGCAACAAGGGATGAAAGTTTTCAGCTCTCATATTATCTCCCTCGTGAAGCCTCGGGAGCCAAAATGTTAGTTAACTCCCTCGGCAAGCCTCGGGAGCTAAAATGTTGGTTA
>JACMZG010001908.1:56338322-56425822 GCA_018340805.1 Microvelia longipes
TACGCTTATCCTTAATGCTTCTGACTCGCTTCGCTATGACGAGCGAAGCGATATGTGTATGTGTGTGCGATGTGTGAAGATGTATACACTTATCGTCAAATTTATACTGCAAAATATTTTCATACTCACGTAGCCTCTGATAGTACTCGTACTCAGATAGTAAATACACAAGTTTTTCACAGCGGACACCCATTCAAGCACTGACCTAGCTTGATGCTGTTTAACTTCTATGATCCTACAAAACCCTAAGATATACTTGCCGTGAAACAAAACTTATTTTACTTATCTCAGACGTAACGGTATACTCGTGTACCAAATTTTCAACTCTTTTAATTTTTTTTAAAAAACGTAGACAATTCATTCGATACGTATCGAAGTAATACTGATAATATGACGAAACTTGGAACAAATATCAGTCTTATACATATATTACTACATCCATGCCAAATTAGAAATCGATTTTTTACGAATTTGAATTTTTGATATTTTCGCAGTCAGTACTTCAGGTTAATGACGTCATATACAAATTATTTTCCAGATCGCACAAATAAAACTAAAGATTGATTTCTGTACCAAGTGTCATCTTTCGAGCATAGGAGTTATATGCTCTCTATATGCTCTCTATATGCTCTCTATATGCTCTCTCTTGTACACTCTCTATAGCTAGGAGCTATACGATGATAACACACAGACATACTGACAGTAATCTTTGTAAAAACCACTCAGCAGGTCTTAAAAACACCTGAAACAGATTATTCAGATGAAAACCTTGTTTGGGATGTTTATGTCTACCTATGGTGCAAATGAGGAAAAGTATAAATATGCAAATACATTTCTTTTATAATAGTTTATAAACCAAGTTGAGTCTAAAAAAGTGTATTTTTCTAAAATTCAAGTTTTTACCTCTTTCAGCATTATATGTCGGTCATTAAGTCAGAACATATTAGAGCTGTGCTGACTTCTTTCTCAATAACAACCCTATGTTACCTGCAGTTTAATAGAATATGCATTATTTTTAAGTCTGCTTAATTCTTAAACGTGTTTATATGGAAAAACATGACATTTTAAGGTTTTTGTGCGTTTTTGGACAAAAATGTATGCTTTTAGATGTTTTTTCGGTAATCTTTTAACATTAGTATCTCCGGTTTTACTGGACCGATTTTGATGGTTAAAAAATGGATTTATCACAAATTCAATAAACTTTAAAAAACAACCCTTTAACTTTTTTGATAAAACCAATAGGAATACCATTATTATTTCGGACTTTAAAGTGACCCCGGGGCTAAAATTCTCTTATCTGAAACGGCAGTCCCCCTAATTCATTATCAGGGAGCCAGAATAAGTCGATCTAGTGGGTTAAACCTTTGGGGCTAGACGGTCACGATTTTTGCGTCTGGCTCTTGGACTAATATACCTATGTGGCCAACAGTTCTCAAAAGATCAGCCAGATAGAACAGGTCATAGAGCAGCCTGTGCTTTTACACACAGTTTGAAAAATGAGGCAAGCTAATTTCAATATTTGGTAGGTATTTTTTCTAATTTAGAGTTTTCAAGGATCTACAAATTCCATGTTGCTGCAGCGAATTTTGTCATAAAGTGTTGCTTCTATTAGAGTTTTTAAATTAGTGGTTTTTAACCTCCATTTTTCTTCATCATCCAACGTTCATTATAGACCTTCGATAGAAATTGTAGGAGTCATATTTATATCTTTAAAAATACTTTCGTACTATAAAATACTTTCAGCTTATATAAGAACTAGAAAATTTAAAGTTAATCCTTTAGAAGTAAAACAAAAGCTAAGATACTGGGTAACAATTCCATGACTAGAAAACCATGAGCAATAAAGAGTAAGGTAAATTATTGAAATTCCAAAGATTTAAATTAATGCTTAAATTTCATTAAAAGTTTGAAGCAAACGAATAGTAAACACAACTGAGGGCCGAAGTTTAAAACTTGTGTTACTGACAGCAAACATAGAGTTAAGGTTGTCTAACAAGTGTTTACATAAGGTTCTATTTAGAGATCTCTTCTTCTGGACACGAATGAGTTCTTATTACTAATTTTATTAGAAAATTTCACTTTGTTAGAAGATTTACATAACAAATAAAATAATATCGTCAATTAATTGTAGAATTGAGTTTTTATCGAAAGTTTGTATAGCATAGTACATTTAAACATACTGTATACTTTACAGGGTGAGAGAAAACATTGAAACCGTCTAATTACTTCCTTCAAATCGAAAACCAGTTTACTCCTATATTTGCCCTTTCATACCGTTTAAGTAGCCACCATATAAGGTTCATCAATGAAATTTTAAATTGGAACTGCTATATTAAAATTTATAATTGGAAAGAATTAAAAAAAAACATTTACCATACTCTAGGCTTTTTAATCCTTGGCTTTAAAGAGTTAAAACAACAAAACTCCTAGCTTTCATACGTTTGATCTACTTTGTATAGCAAGTAAAAATGGGGTATGAAGTACCTCGGAACTTTTCCTCATTATATCGGATTCGCTGTGCTTAACCTCCCTACTTTGGACTCGCTTCGCTCTTCTTCGTTCTGTCTGATTATAAGCATTAGTTCAATTTTTATCAATCAACATGTACACGTTTAAAAACAAGTACTTTAACGTGAAAATTTCTTTATGTAATACACAAGTAAAGAAAGTTTCATTTCGATGCGGCTCGTAAATCTACGGATGTAATCGGATCATATTTGCTAAGTGAGATCGAGTGAGGACAGTAGGCGGATGATTGACCACTGTGAAAAAAAACTGATCCTTTTTCTCTAAGGATGAGCGAAGCGTGTCCGAAGTGAGGAGGATGAGCGTATCAAATTAAATAAGACGAGGAAAAGTTCTGAGGAACCCCGTACTCGATGTTTTCCTTTATTTGAATTTCTTTCAGAGTTAAAAGAAACGAAGGGGTCACAAGCAGAGCTCGTGAACTTTGTACTCCTCGTTATTATTCTTCCGCTTAGCGATTTTTTTAAAAGGAATTTATCCCGAAAAACTGATTCGCATAAAAAATATTGCCGAAAGGGCTTTAAAACTTAAAAAATAAAATGAAAGAGCGTTGAGGATGATGTTGACTGCTGGCATTTTGGAATTTCTTTTCATCTTTCAATTTGGAGTCTCTAATTACGTCATCGTTGTTCTCTTGGTGTATTTGAGCCCAATTCTCTTGAACCGAGTCCAAAGAAATTCTTTCCCTCTTGATTGAAAAGCTTTTTTAATTTTTAATTTTTCTACAAATATTATAAATAAGATTAAAAGCTTTCCAAAGTGAAGGGAAATAATTGTAAAGCATTGTAAATTTTATTTTACATAAAATTCTATGTGAAACACAATAATTATAGTTTATGATAGTTATGAATAGAAGGTAGTCTAAACCCACCCTGTTAAAGTATAAAACGTTTAATATGAATTCAATAATCCCAAGGCATAAATTATCTTTTACAAATTTAGCTATTGTTACTTTTTGTTCAGTAAAATTTAGCTTGTAATTTGTAGCTAAATTTTGTTCAGTAAAATTTTTACTGTAGTGTTATTTGTATCTATGTTTTGTTCAGTAAAATTTAGCTTGTAATTTGTAGCTAAATTTTGTTCAGTAAAATTTTTACTGTAGTTTTATTTGTAGCTATGTTTTGTTCAGTAAAATTTAGCTTGTAATTTGTAGCTAAATTTTGGTGTTTTTAATATTCCTCACTCCCTGTTTGTGTGCCGGTGCGAAAATACAAGTGAAAATTATAGAAGACAAAATAACTAGTTTACAACTAGGTCTTAAAAAATCTATTGTTCTAATCAATCCCATTTTTATTAATAGCTTAAATCAACATGTATTAGTTATGTTCAGCTTTATTATTGGTGGTGCAGCAAAATAATTAATAAAACATAACACTATAATTATAAGTAAAATTAGTTGGACGTAATCCATTGTCAGTACTATTTACAATTAACGACGTTTCGGGAGCAGGTACCTGCTCCCGAAACGTCGTTAATTGTAAATAGTACTGACAATGGATTACGTCCAACTAATTTTACTCATAATGCACCATTGTCACAAACTTTCACGTCTAACTATAATTATAATAATATTATAAAAATATAAATCATAAAATAATATACAATTTTTATTAATTAAAAAGATTGAAATAATAGTAAATTTTTTTTATTTTTTTTATGTCATTTAAATACTAGGATTTCGTTGGTTCATAAAATTAAAGAAATGATTACTACACTCATTCATAACAATAGAAGTTCATTCATATTTTTAGAAACAAAGAAAATAGTTTAACTGACAATTGTTTATAATATAGTTCTTATTGTATTGAAACAAATAAATAAAATTATACTGGAAATTTTGTTAAAGTTCATAATTATTGAATGATAACCCAAAAAACAAAAAATAATTATTCGAATCTAGTTTATTAGGGTATGAGTCAAACAATGTATTCATATTTCCTAATAATCCTAATGATGATACGCAAGGGGCTTGATTCGGATTGTATGAAGACAATGAGAGAAAATTGATAAGTAACAATACAAAACGTATAAAATAGCTAACTAATTAACTAAAATACATTAGTGTAGCGAAAATATAGTTAAACTCGAATTTTGTGACAGAAAAAGCATCAAAATGAAGATTTCTGAAAATAGAGGAGCGTTACTTTTCTTTATTTTAGCAATTTCAACGCATCAGGTAATATTTGTTAAAATCAGGGAGCAATTATTTTAGGATATTATAGTGAATACGTATAATACGTTAATACATACATAATTGACATCCACGTATACCAATGTAATTGACCCCCGCGTATATACTAAAGTAATTCATGTCCACGTATACTAATGTAATTCATATTGATAGTAAGATGAGTTGTGGAGTTTCCAAATAGGTGAAAAAAGAAAGATGTCACTCCACTTAGTATATATTTATTGACAGCCGACTTTCAAACTTAACAGTTCATCATCAGTGCCGGTGGAAGCGAAGTAAAGAAGCTAGGAGACAGACGAAATAGATTTGTTGTCCAGAGGCTGGTGTCTGACTCTATCTATTTTGTCTGTCTCCTAGCTTCTTTACTTCGCTTCCACCGGCACTGATGATGAACTGTTAAGTTTGAAAGTCGGCTCTGTCAATAAATATATACTAAGTGGAGTGACATCTTTCTTTTTTCTCCTAATGTTATTCACATCCATGTATACTTCTTACGTAATTCACATCCATGTATACTTATGTAATTCATATCCATGTATACTTATGTAATTCACATCTATGTATACTTATGTAATTCACATCCATGTATACATATGTAATTCATGTCTGCGTTTACTACTGTAATTCACATTTACGTATATATTAATCCACGTATTTTCATCACATACCACGTACATTAATGTACTTCATCCACGTATACTAATGTAATTCATATCCACGTATTCTAATGTAGTTCATGTCAATGTATACTAATGTAATTCATATCCACGTATACTAATGTAATTCATATCCACGTATTCTAATGTAGTTCATGTCAATGTATACTAATGTAATTCATATCCACGTATACTAATGTAATTCATATCCACGTATTCTAATGTAGTTCATGTCAATGTATACTAATGTAATTCATATCCACGTTACGAATGTAATTCATATCCACGTATTCTAATGTAGTTCATGTATTTACTAATGTAATTCATATCCACGTATACATATCCACGTATTCTAATGTAATTCATGTAATGTTCATATCTACGTATTTTAATGTAATTCATTCCATATCTAATGTATTTATGTCAATGTATACTAATGTAATTCATATCCACGTATTCTAATGTAATTCACATCCACGTATACTATTGAAATTCAAGTCCACATATGATAATGTAATTCACATCCGCTTATCCTAATTTTATAATTATTACTATCTAGGAAGGTTGCAGTTTTTAACCTCGTGATAGTTAAATACATTTTTTTTCTTTTATTTCGCTAAAGTATCCCTAATAAAATTTATTTTAAATGTCATTGCAATTCGCCTTTATCAATTGTATGTCCATTACATGCGGTACGCTTTTAGACACATGAATGCAATTTTTGTTGCATGAATATATATGTGTATTTCTAATAAACAACAATAACCTCGTCTCTTAACTTAGTGATGAGATTTGGAGAGATGCGGTTATTGCTGTTTATTAAGTGCCCCTAATGTGTGTTTTTATTTTATCAGGTCCTCTCCGCACCACTTAGTAGCGACTGCTTATGTGAGTCACTAAAAAAATATATTCAGAAAGTAATAGAAAAACACATCGATGACATGACATGCCAACAAATCTTGCCAACTGTTGATCCTGTACCTGAACTTCAACCAAAAGAAGAATCTCAACCAGAACCGAAAAATGAACTTATACCTGAACCAGAACCAGAAACCGAGCTTGAATCCAAGCTAGAAACAAAATCTGAACCTCAATCAGAATCCCAACCAGAAATTGAACCTAAACTTCAGTCAGAATCCCAAACAGAAATGGAACCTGAACTTCAGTCAGAATCCCAAACAGAAATGGAACCTGAACTTCAGTCAGAATCCCAACCAGAAACTAAACCTGAACCTAAGTCAGAATCTCAACCAGAAACTAAATCTGAACCTAAGTCAGAATCTCAACCAGAAACTATTCATGAACCTGAACCGAAAGCCAACTCTGATTCTCAGCCACAACCAGACCCTCAGGTTGAACCTGAACCAATAACACCACCACAACCAATGACTGAGGAACTTAAAACACTATTTCATCCAAATCACTGCCCTCCTATGAATTTTAACTGTGATGCTCAGCTATGCCAGTGCCGCCCTATAGAAGGAATCTGTGTTTATTACGCGAACGGCTGCAAAATTTTTTACAAGTGCCACACTTGGCCGCCATGTTAATTCAATAGAAATAGACTCTGTAACTCAATCCCTACAGTTGGTTTCTTTATTATAATTTTCTCCCTAACCATTTCAAATCATATACGTATTAATCATAAGTTGTAGCTCTAAGGGCCTACACTTATTTTAACTATCAAGTGGAAAAAAAAGTTTTAAAAAAAATTTAATTAAAAAAAGATACGTCACACTGATAAGCAATTATTCGTACACAATAACGTAAACATTGATTGAATACCATACACAAAAAGGTAATAGTTAGGCCACACAACCAAAAAATAATATGGGCCACAAATAAGGAGTATCGAATCCCACCTCCAAAAACATGATAAAAGAGTTTGAGCAATACTTCAGATTTCTTAATAAGCCACCTTACTGGTGTACTGACACTATGTTTTTCGTTTTCCACCAATTAGTCCGTCACTTTTAGACATCAAATTTTCTACAAGTGTTAAAAAATATTTTGGCAAATCTCAAAAATTTCAAATTTTTGATAGTATTTTACAAACCCATTTTTATTCTTCTTAAAAATGCACCAAGGGAGTAAAGAATGATATTATTTCCCTGAGCGGGTAGTTGGTTCCTAAGGTGAAAGTTTAGCATTCAACTCCCGAGGAAAGCCATAAACCCCATTTTAACTTCCGAGGCAAAGACGAGGGAGTTATTGCGAGGGGAAAAATAGCATTTTACTTCCAAGGTGCATACAAGATTTTATCTTCAGACGTTGACTTCATTTAATTATTGTTATATTCTTATTTTTATATGTTTTTTTTATTTTTATTCGTATAAATTACAGAAATTTATTCGGTGATCCGAATCAATTTTTTTGGGTCGGATCCCCCTAAAATATTGTAAGGGTGCTGCCCCCAAAAATATTTTTTATGGCTCTAAACTGCTTCTTTTGGCCTTAAACGGATTTTAAGTCAATAAAAAATTTCTTTGGTCGGGTCCTCCTTAGAAATTTTTAGAATGCTGCTCCCAAAAAAATTGTATTGCCCGGAACAACTTCTTTTGACCTCAAGCGGATTTTGAGCAAATATTTTTTTTTTTTTTTTGGTTTTTGGTTTGGCCCCTCTTATAAATTTTTGGGGAGCCGCCCCCCGGGGCTGACAAAAATTGATTGGTCCCCTTTGTAAATTAAGAGGATACCACTTGTTATCCAAAAAAAATGATATAATTGGCTCTAACCCCAATAATAGAAAACGCTTTTTTCTAAATAGGTGCTTCTTTGCTCTTTAAAATCTAGTCAACTGGTTAAACTCCACATTAAGATACCGTCTGGAGATAAAATCTATTTTTAAGGGATTAAACCTTAAATCATGACTTCAACCTTGTATGCTCATTATTCTTTCAAAATTAGCTAAAAAAAATATGGAGACAAGGAAAATTCCAAAACCAAATAAAACACGGACATATGACCGTGTTTATTTGTTTTTTATCAAATTAAGATTTTATATTAATGATCCGATAAATACTGAGATGTGGAATAAGCTTATAAATAAATAAAGTTTGTCTTTCCACAGATGATTTATTATTATAAAACAAAGCCAGCTTTCAACCTGAACGGTCATCATCAGTGCCGGTGAGATGAGTCTAGATTACTTTTTTAGCCGGTTTCTGAGGCCAAGGCATGTATACGACTCATGCCTGCATGTCGTATACATGCCTTGGCCTCAGAAACCGGCTAAAAAAGTAATCTAGACTCATCTCACCGGCACTGATGATGACCGTTCAGGTTGAAAGCTGGCTTTGTTTTATAATAATAAATCATCTGTGGAAAGACAAACTTTATTTATTTATATTAATGGGTTCATATGAACCGATTAATATAAAATTTAAATATGAACGGTTTTAAACGAATCTTACTAAGCCGCAGGGATATTACGATTTTTTTTTTACTTTTTTAGAACAAAAGACATGAAATATTATAAATTGGTCGATTCTATATTCTGAGTAGGAGCGAAGCAAGTCCGGTGTAGTGAAAATGAGCGAATCTAATAAGGTGAGAAAAAGTTCCGATGTACCTCGCACCCAATTACTTCAATCGGATGGATGTCATTATTAACAAGCATCTTTAATTTTGATTGCTAATCTATTTTCATCAAATAATTATACAAGATATTCTTTAACGAATAATAAATAATATAGATCCAAGGGGAAAATTTGAAGTAATTTTTTTGTATAAATTTTTAATTACATCATTTACTGCGCAAAGAAGCTCTTTGATAATGCAAGCATAAAGACCTTTCCTTCTTAATTTATTTCTCAGAAGTCTTTTTATAGTCGAAATTAAAGAGGGAAAAGAACTTGTTGCTATGGAAGAAGCTACTTACAAGACTCGGCTTTTTCTGGAACAAGGTACCGTCTAATTTTACCTTTTTTTTACGATGAAAAATTGGGATGAAGAGGAAAAGGTCATAACAAGAGGATAGTCTTTCAATTTTTAAATTTTTCGTTGAATATTTATGGAAAATAAACGAAGGATTTTTTTGGTATTTGATGCTAGTAAGAGATCTAAGTGTGCTTTCTCTCTACTTTCCCCTTATCCATTTTCATGTTAACAATATTAAACTAGTGTTAAATTATTAATAAAGAAAGGAGCTTTTCCAAGGTAAAGTTTTTCACCCCTTCAATGACTCTACCCTCTCCATGTCCTCATTTATCAAAAAAGCACCCTTTAATAACCTAACCTTTGAGCTGAAATTTGATTGCGCCATATATTTTATTACATAGCTTATAATCTTAATTACTCGGTCATAAATTTTAAAAGTTTATCGCATAAGTTATTACAACGTCTATCGAGTTTTCAAAGTAATAAACATTTTGAAAAACACTGCGTTTTTCAATCTAGATTATTAATTATTTGTTTTATATTGCTAAGCATTCGTGCAAGTTTAACTGCACATAAATATATTTTATTATTATACAAATTAATTTATTTTAATTTGTTTAAAATAATTATAGTTTTTATTTAAATACACCTGGAAATAAATGCCTTTCGTTAAATCTTCATTTATTAAAATTAATGTTTTATTACTAATGCAATTAACATTTTAATCAAGAATAACATATTGTTTGAGCAACATATTAAACTGGAATAACATTGGCCTGATATTTCATTTGTGGAGGATATTAACTGCGTAGGCTTCCGCGATTATTTTCATGAAGATTTAGGTCTTCCGGTGGTGACCGCGTCAATGTAGATGAAGAATCCGACGGTTTGCTTCTACTGTGAGAGGCATCTCCAGGAATGTAGAACGTCATAGATAAAATCACAATGTTCAACAAATCAAAATTAAAGATTGGAGACGAGAGTAGCCCTATTTATATTGAGAGAGAATACCCAATGAATATAAACAGCCACTTTGGCAGGAGACAAGCAGACGATATTCCTTTTGATCTCAAATATTCCATCAAAACATTTGCACCCACTGGTGACAAGGGTCTTCCCATAGAAGAACCCTCCATTTGGTAGTAGTTCCATAGGAATATCGTCTGCTTGTCTCCAGCTCAAGCCTTAGAAGAGATATTTAGGAACGCAGCAGCTTTCCGCCCCGCCAAGTCAAGAAGAAAAGTCAAAATACCCCGCTTAGACAGTAAAAAAATCAAAAACCTACTTAAGCTGCCAGTGTATATTATACTTTTGGTTTTTGAGGGTCTGTACCGTGTAAACGGCTACATGAACATAAATAATATTATAATATCTTTAAAGGGTGTGCCTTCTAGATCAAAAATAAAAAAAAACATTCAAATCAGCTAAGGAGAAGTGGAGAAAAAGAGGTATGAAAATGACATTTTTGACGACTTCATATTCTCTTATTCTTCCTGCATTTATTGTTGATGCACCTACAGCCTAAATTACTGAACGGAGTCCGACATATGAGGACTTTTTGGATTCGGATTATGCTCGTGTGCGTTTCTACTTATTAAAATATCAAATTCGACATTTCTACACTGAACTTGGAGCGAAAACCTAAGCTAGCGAACAATAGTTTTATATGTCCGTATTGGGAGGTTACTAGGTTGTCAATAATAAAGGGCCTTATTCAAACTGTGAGGAAATCATCAGATTCCTCTCCTTGGCGGCGTGCCAGAAAAGTGAATCAACTTTAGAGGTAGTGTTGGCAAGGGTATATAGGGTGTAGTGCCTGATTATAGCGTACCTTTATTGTTTCATTCATTCATTTATTTCTTTTGTATACTCCTGGATCTATGCAGGTAAGTAAAACTGCTGCAATTATGACAACGGAAACTCCATCAGAAATTCCTTATTAGCAGACAGGGTGCTCCTTCACGACTTTCAAGTGGATTACGTCATACTGGACCTTCGAACCCTACTATCCTATAAGAATATTTTGGCTATAATATTCGTCCCCGAAGACCAGGTCAGAGAAAGGTAAAAATAGGGCTACCCTCGTCTCCATTCATCTGTTCAGTTTAGTTGAGCAATGTGATTTATCCATCATGTCTTACATCCCTGAAGATGCCTCCCATAGTGGAAGCGAAACGTCGGATTTTTCATCTACTTTGACGCGGTCACCAATGGAAGACTTAAACCTTTAAGTTATTCACTAAACTTTTTTTTAAATATAGTAAAGTTTAACAATTTCATCTGTAGAGAGAGGTTTCATTATTTTATTTTTATTTGTTGAATGTTTAACCAAATCATTCACTCAAGAAATATTTAATTTTAAAATTAGTAGAGTGCATCAATTGAAATAGTAAAGAGGATGAGATAAGAACCACATGTTCAATAATACAGCAACAATGTATTTAGGACACATTTCGCTAACTCCTTTTAGTGAAAGGACACGTTACAGTCCTGCGCCAAATCTAGTGGCCTGATAATCCAAGATAGATGGACCATAATTAACATGTTTGATGCTGTAACCGTTGGTTTTTCTTTCCTCGTTTGTGCCCAAATCCTAAAAATTATTGTTGATGACGTCGTAAATGAGTTATTTGCCAATTTCATATTGCATTGGAACGCCTAACACTTGACGAGGACTTTTTCTTCGGATCTGAACAACCTCAGAAGCGTAATTTTTATTATGAAAATTCGCAAAAAACGTTTTTCTTATATCAATCGATTAAACAGAAAAACTTTCTTAGACAACTGAAATAGAATAATGAGTATATTTTATTCAACTGAAGAAAAACATTAGGAACGAATTCTCCTAAAAAAACTCTTCAGAGATACCTTTAAGTTTAGAAATAACAATTATAAATTGTCGCAGGTTTGAGACGGAACCTGGGAAAAGCTACGAAGGGCACAGAGGCTTCATTTACAATGCAGAAACAGTTAGTCTTTCTTTATAACTGAATATCATTAGATCTTTGGAAGTAAAATCTAGGAAAGCTTGGAAAAGCCATTTCAAAGTTTGACTTGAAAGAAAAAGAAAACATTTCTGTTTTAGTTAGGAAAATACCGACGTGGTAATCTTAGAATAGCGACTATGATTTAAAAGCTTCTATAGCTTTATTCCAAGAATATTTAGTCAGGTAAGACTAATTGTCATTGATAGTAAATCTTTTCATTCGATATACATTTTTCAGACTTTATAAGAAGCTCTAATTGTCTAGAGTCAAAAATAACTGAAATTTTTCAAGTTCTGCCTTTGGAATGAAAACAGGTCAAAATTACGTAATTTTTTTTCCTGAAGCGAATTTTCTGGATAGCGCAACAATACCTAAGGATAGATTTTTGTACCTTGTTTTAGCTTTCTACCATACACACATTGAAAGCTATGAAGATAACAGATTCACAAACTCACACAAAAAGACCAAGGACCTTCAATAAAGAGGGTGACGTATCAAGGAACTTATCTGAACCCGTGGACGTTGTAAGTGAGATAAAGAAATAGGAGAAAACTTACCTTCCCATGTGTTTGAGAATGAGTATAAATGGAGTCCATCGTAATAGAACGAAAGAATAAAAGGTCTCTCCACAGTTATATATTTGGAAGATTTGTCTCTCCACAGAATCTTTAACTGTGGAGAGACTTTTTATTCTTTCGTTCTATTACCTTCCCATGGTTATAACAAAAAGAAAAGACCTTCAGCCTCTTTGCCGGTCCGCGGGGTCAGCGCTGGGAACCGCTTCACGACCTCTCGCCTCACTGTGGCCGCTTCGCAGCTACATGGTGGCTACAATGTATTAGCAAAACGTGAGGACAGAAACATTATGACAATTTACGAATTGGTTATATATATATATATATTATATATTATATATATATATATATATATATATATATATATTATATATATATATATATATATATATATAATATAAATATATTATATATATATAGCACAACAATATATTCTACCCCAACCTCATACGTAATTTTTTCTTTGAAAATTCGCTAAAAGTCAAGAAACGCAGGCTATGTAACAAGAATAAGTCGATATTGCTCCTCAATATTTTTCTGTGCTTTTTGTTTGTTGTGTTAGTCGTGTTTTAGCGAATTTCCTTTGAAAATTCGCCTAATGGGATAGGCGTCATGGCGGAATTCGAACCTCGGACCACGACACAAATCCGTTTCAGAGGTCCCTTATGACGAAAAAAAAATTTTCGCGAGACTTTATATATATTATATATATATATATATATATATATATATATATATATATATATATATATATTATATATATATATATATATATATATATATATATGTATGTTCTAGACATTTCTTGTAAACACTCTATCTTTCGAACGGATTAATATTTTTTAACCAAACTTGGTACAAAAATCAACCTTCGGGAGGACACGAACCCTATTGAAAACCAGGTTTTTGTGACGTCATTAACCCGGTTTGCTGAGTCAGCGAAATTTTCAAAAAATCAGCAAAATTCAGAGTTAATATTTTTTGCCGCGAAAAAGGTCAATATTTATGTTTTTTGAAACGCTGAATCGAATGAAACCGGTCCGAAGTCGATACGACCACTCTAAGTGACCTAAAAATTGAAAAATCCATTGTAAATGACCAAAAACTAAAATTTAGGTCGATTAAAAAATAAATTTCGAGTGGGGTGTCGTTTTCTATGTAATTTTGGGCGCTGAATCGAATGAAACCGGACCGAAGTCGATACGACCACTTTAAGTTACCAAAAAGTCGAAAAAACCACAAAAATTATAAAAAACCAAAATTACGGTCGTTGAAAATTAAATTTGGAGTAGGGTGTCGTTTTCTATGTTTTTTGGGCCTCTGAGTTGAATACCAGTGGTCCGGAGTCAATGCGACCACTCAAACTCAGGGTACCTGGGTTCGAATCTTGGAAGGGTCTATAATTTTTTATCGTTTTTTTTACTTAATATAAGTTTACAACTAGAAAATAATTCTGCTAAATCCTTTAAAGATAACTGACTAAGCTTAAAGATAAGTAACTATGCTTTAAACTAGTGCAAATAATAGAGTGTACATCTATTTTTAGAGGCATAGTTTTGTACAACCAACTGGATAATTATGCGCATTTCCTTTGAAAAATACAGACAAAATGAGTTACGAGCAGTGCTTGACAATTGAGTAACTGCTTAGGTTCTAAAGCATGAACCGGAACCACGCAATGGGCATGGTTCTTGCATAAGCAAGAAATGGGTTGTTTAGCACGGAAACACGCATTCTAAATGAAATTCGCCCGACAGCGGACCACCGCGCCGGAATTATTTATTTAGTAGTTGTAAACTTATATAATGTAAAAAGCACGGAAACACGCATCCAAAGGAAATTCGCCCGACATGCGGACCACCGCGCCAGAATTTTTAGATATTTTTGGCGCTTGTTGGATTAATTAAAATGAAACAGTTAAACATTGAAAACATTACTTTTTACAGTTATATAACCTTCTAAATAAGCAAAACAATAGGAAACCATTGATAGGTAAGTTTGCCACTACCAGTTGCCATGCTATCTCGGATCGAAATGAAACAATACAAAAATGAACCTTGAAAAGTCTCGAACCTTATTGTTTATTAAATATGTGTGACGTCATTAATCTACTATAATAACCCTACAACATTTCAAAAAATCATAAAGGAGTGGCAAAGATGTCCAAGACCTCTTGTCTTTTTCTTGATGGGGTCACTTTGCTATGTAGCAAATCGAATCAGAGCGTCATCCCCTTTATTCAAGATCTTTGATACAGGCAAACAACTTTGTAAAACCTACTCAAAAGGTCTTAAAACGGTTAGAACGGATAAAGCAGGTAAATCCCGGTTTCGAAATATTTACACGCAATTCTTTTTTATAAAATCCGACGTTAAATATAAGGAACTAACTTAAACTTTAACTTTGTAAAATAGTAACAAACTGGTTCGCAATACTGTAAACATAAGAATTAATTAAAAAGCAGACAACAAAGCTTGAAAAAAAACTGGCTCTTTCTTAACAGTATAACCAACACGGAGTGTAATTATTATAATATAATTTACACCGCGGTCTTATCTCAACACCAAACTAATTAAACCTATTTACACTTTGTAATACAATAATAAACACTACACAATTGTTTTATTTAATTTTATTGCTTTTATGAGCTAACACGTATCAACACTTTCAGCGAATTTTCTTTGAAATCTTTACTTTTAAGTTGGCTCGTATAGCGGAAGTTGAACCCGGGAGTGGGGCTAAAACATTTCCCTTCTTTTCTCAGAGATCCCTCATAAAAAAAGTTATACAAGGTATAAATATATTATAATATATATATATATATATATATATATATATATATATATATATATATATATATATATATATATATATATATATATATATATATATATATAAATAACAATACCCGTTTAGAGCCTTGCGGCCCATCAGGGTTAACTGATATGCTTTATTACCAGATCAGTTGCGTTATGATATGTGTTATACTACAGCTTGATGAATGATTATCGTAATATAGTGATTTTAGCATCAAATTTCTTAGAATATAATGCAGTTACCAAATTAATTAATACGATGCTGTAATTTAATTTTTCAAAGTTACAAAAAAGTGGTAATAGTACCACACTAGGCTTCAACGCAACAGTCATTTAAATAAAACCGTGGTTCATAAATTTCTCAATAAGAAATAGGAAACCAACAGGAGGTAAGTTTGCCACTAAATTTAGGACCTGCGCAGTTAATGTAACCATTGTAAGCATGCGCAGTTCGTACAAAGCATATGCAGTTTGTTGGTGAGTGGTAATAAAATTACCACACTGGGCTTCAACACAACAGTTTTTTAAATAAAACGGTGGTAATTTCATGAAGAAGAATAACAAACATAAACACATAAAGATGCGTTGATGACCTCTATGAGATCATAGATGACATCAAAGTATATCAGTTAATGATTCAACCAGTAGACTGAAAAGAGCTATGGCATGCCAAGTATATGGCAAGCCAAATATATGGCAAGCCAAATATATGGCAAGCCAAGTATATGGCAATTGCTAATTTGTGTTCTCGTACACAAATTAGCTGCAACGGTTTATTCGATTTGCAGATCCCCAAAATACATCGATAATGGCAAGATCTTTTGATCAGCGAAAGTATCGCTGATTATCGGTTATTTTCATCATGCGGCCAACTCGCCTCGCACATATTTAATATTTCTAATGTTTCTAAAAAAAGTTTTTAAACTGTGCTATATTTTCTCTATTAAAATTAATATAAAGGTAAATTAAGCTGTATTGTAGTTAAACCTTATCTAACAATTAAAAATAATAAAGTTTAACTATTAATTACAAAGATAAACAACGCTTTCGAGCAGACCGCAGCAAGCAAAGTTGAGGCAGGCAAACTAAATCGCGTGTTTTAGTATCATTAGGATTTGAAGGGGTTATAGGTATTTTAAAATTTTGACCACACGGAGGGTAAGGGTGGTTATTTCGGGTTGGCATGTTTTAGTAATCAATTATAATAATATGTTTTAATAAAGCAGAGCAGAGAAGTTTTATCCGTTTTAGTTCTCATTCTCTATGATGTTTATTTTTACTAACACGATAGAAACTAACTCCAAACTCTTAGAACAAAAATCTATGGCATTGTTTATAAAAGACAAACATTTTATTCGTTAAGGCAAAAATAGTTCCGCGCTACGCTCACCGTGGACTCTTCGAGAGGCTACTTAATTCACTTCCGAAACTAATTTCTTAATCAGAAAATTAAAGGTCATTCCCGTAGGTATGCCGGTATAAACATAAAACATTAAAAAACAATAATAACTTATATATATATATAATATATATATATATATATATAATATAATATATATATATATAATATATATATATATATATATATATATATTATATACCAGATAAAATAAACTTTTTTTGAAAATTTTGCTGACTTAGCGTGCTGGGTAAATGATGTCACAACTTGGTTGCTTTATGATGAATTAATAGTGATAGTGTCCTCCCTAATGTTTAAATGTTTCGTGTCCTCTTCAAGATTTATTTTTGTACCAAGTTTGACTTGAAAATACTTATCCAATTGAGAAATAGCGTGTTTACAAAAATTCAATGTTAAAAACAAATTAAAAAAATGTTTTATTACTATTGTATTATTACATTTTTTCCACCGTCATGTCGCTTTTTAAGTTAGGAAATATTTACATGTACGTATTAAACAAAGTTTAGTCAAACAAAGCGATAAAACAAGTCTCTGCTTGCTTTGTAGTAAGCAATGACTAAGCTCATTAATCATAGTCACGTGGCAAATATGTTATGTTTAACTTCAGTACACTTGTGTTGATTTTCTCTTATTTAGTTTCTTTTTATCGTTTTAGAATAATTATTACAGTCTAAGGCTAAAAATTCAATAGAATTATAAATAAATATTTAAGATAAATCAATAAAGTAATATTAATGTTCTGTTTCAGTCAGGTCAGTTCAGTTTTATAGAGCATTGTGTTCTACCCATGATGCACTACATCCCTGAAGATGCCTCCCACAGTGGAAGCGAAACGTCGTATTCTTCATCTACATTGACGCCGTCAACACCGGAAGACCTAAATCTTCAATATTAATGTTGTAAATACGGCGGATCATGTAGGTGAAGGAGCGAGATAGAGGAGACAACTTTAAATATTTTTGATTAGGCATTGGAAAATAAACATATAAAAGAATCTGATAAAGATTATGATCGTAGACTTGGAAAATGGGAAAACAGAATGGTAAATATGTTTCGCATTTTATGCTTTGTGTAGCATAGCCATACCTCATAAAATTCTAACGACGAGCGAAGCGAGTCCGAAGTTTTGAGGAAAAGTATCAAGGTACCATGTATCTTAAGTTTTAACTAATTTTAAGTTGTGGTTGTGTTTAATGTCTCTAGACCTAGATATGGCCTAATCATTCAGAGTAGCATGAACGAAGTAATACAACCTTTAGGTCTATGACATTCTGAGTACAAGCGAAGCCAGTCCGGAGTTGTGAAAAATAGTACCGTGGTACCCCGTACCCAAATATTTTAGGATGTATGTCTTAAAATTTAAGATGATGATACAATTTAACTGAGAAATAAATTCCGACACGATATGTACTTGTATATACAAGTACTTAATAATCAAGGGGAAGGGGTAAGTTTTCTTCTAATTCTCTATCTCATACAACTTCCATGGGGTCAGAAAAGTTCTTTAAGGCGTCATCCCCTTTATTCAAGATCCTTGAATATGTCCGAGTGGAAAGAATGGAGTTTGTTGACATAAGACAGTTATAGCGTATTTTAGGATTCCATCCGTATTATTAAAGATCATTCCAAATAATGTTTTCAAAAGCTCCTCAGTGAATTAATAAATCCCGGACCCATTGTTTCACTTTTTGCTGGCTTAACTTTTTTCCAACGAAAAAAGCACTATAAAATAGTTTAAATTGATAGCTTGTCATATTCAGGAGTTGGAGACACTCATCTCTCTCAACTCTCATCTTTTCTCTCCAGTCAGTTTAATCACCTCCATTCTCTCATCAAAACTCTGAGCTATCAATTATTTTCACTAGTTTTTCTTCATGATAAAAAAATTCCGAATTTTCCGCTCTATGGGGATCACGCATTTCCACTTGTCCTCTCATTCTAAACAAAACATTCGCAATGTTTATTGAACGAACGTCAGATACATTATACATACGTAATACATTAGACGGACAAATGGTACGGCGTTTGTTTGTGCAGGTTGCGAAGAGTGCGGTAAAATTTCCCAATTTTAATAAAACTAGGTATGTATTGGACGAATATAAGTGAGTTAGCCTCACCATTTAAACTTCTTCATTAAATGTTGCGGCGTTTGATTGTTTGAGAGTTTGCTTGTTAGTAAGATTAGCGATAACTGCCATAAAAATTTAAGATGATAGACGTTATTCTAGTTAGTATTTATTTTAGATAGTAAACGTTATTAGCAGTTCTATCAGATGATAAAAATTAAACAAATATGTGGTTTATGTAGTACTAATTGCTAATTATACGTTAAATATGAGCTAGGGGAAATCATATGAATATTAATTGGGTCTCCATAGCTGCTTTAAGCATTTGTTGATTATTCAGCGGTTTAGCGGTTCAGTTATTAGCGGTTATTAGTTATTAGCGGTTCAGCGGTTTAGCCGATGAGATATCAAGTGTTTAATTTATTTTCAATATTATAGACCAAGAGTCCAGGGGTGTTTTGTTAATAAAAAGTGTAATGGCTGGAACCGGTCTCAATTTTTCGTAAATACCTTCCTGAACAAGGATCTGCAATTCTGCCGACTCGTATCGGATAGGTCTCCCAGGCAGAACGCACTTTAGGGGTCAAAGGTTCTGCCTGGGACACCCATCCGATACGAGTCGGCAGAATTGCAGATCCTTGTTCAGGAAGGTATTTACGAAAAATTGAGACCGTTCCAGCCATAACTGTTTGTTAACTTGGGTGGTAAATTTGACGCTGTAAAGTGCGTTCTGCCTGGGACGCCTTCCGATACGAGTCGGCAAGAATTACAGATCCTTGTTCAGCGAAGGTATTTACGCAAAAATTAAACTCGTTTCCAGCCATTAACAATTTTTATTAACTTGGGGTGGTAAATTTGACCCCTAAAGTGCGTTCTGCTGGGACACCCATCCGATACGAGGCGGCAGAATTGCAGATCCTTGTTCAGGAAGGTATTTACGAAAAATTTGACCGGTTCCAGCCATTACATTTTTATTAACAAAACACCCCTGGGCTCTTGGTCTTTTAAGTCGTAACAAAACAATCTTGCCTCCAGGTTGGCAACGAAATAGTGGGTGTCTTATAGTTATTGTATCAATCCTTTCCACTCTTTACATGAGACAGGGAAGCAAAGAGTTATATAATAATCAGGTAAAAGGTACATGACAGGAAATCGCTACGCTCATCATGGTCGTCGCTTTATCTATATTTTAGTATATCAACTGTAAAATGGTTATAAATGATGTTTATAAAAGTTTAAAAAACGTGTACACGTCATTCAATAAAACGAATACTGATAATGAGGTGAAACTTGGCACATTTGCTAGTCTTATCTTATGTAAATAAATAAAAAATAAATAAATTAAAAAGGTTTATTTATTTTTTGTTTTTTACAACACATAGTTTTAAAATATAAAATAATATCTTGAAAAATAAAAAGGAGGAAGTTCAGTTGCATTACTGTTCTTCTACTTCCCCTAGATATATTGGACTACATTCGTGCCGAATTTCAAATACGGTATAACACGAAAGAAAAAAGGTTACAGTGGTTTACAATATGTCCGAGTGGAAAGCATGGAGTTTGTTGATCATGATGTTGAGGTTGATGATCATGATGTTGAGGTTGTTGATCATGATGTTGAGGTTGTTGATCATGATGTTGAGGTTGTTGATCATGATGTTGAGGGTTGTTGATCAT
Organism: Microvelia longipes; assembly: GCA_018340805.1. Lineage (NCBI taxonomy): Eukaryota > Metazoa > Arthropoda > Insecta > Hemiptera > Veliidae > Microvelia > Microvelia longipes. The sequence goes on from JACMZG010001908.1 coordinate 56,359,116, forward strand.
GATGTTTGATGTTTGAGGTTTTGATATGAAGATGTTGTTGATCCAGGATTGTGTTTATCATGAGTTGAGGTGTTGATACTATGTGATTGAGATTGCGTTGATACATGTTGAGGTTGTTGATCATGATGTTGAGGTTGTTGATCATGATTGATGCGATCATTTGTCCGTGTGTTATGCATTTTTGTTTTGTCGTTGAAGAGAAATTATTTTTCCTTAATTTTTATACCCAATTGTAACTGTTAATCTTAAAAAACGAGGAGCTAGGATGATAAAAAAACACACTCACTCAGACAACTTTATAGGAGGACTTGGAGAAATCTTAAACGGATAATTTATGTAAAATCTCAGTTTCAGATTTTTAGTGCCAACACAATACTTTTCCTGTATGGCTACGGTATGAATGATGAAAAGTAAAAAGTTTGTTAAACCTAACCTTTTACACCTTCTCTATAACAGGCAATTATAATTCCCAAGGGTTTTACGTCAATAAATTACCTTTAAAGAAAAACAAGCTCCTAGGAGCCAGGGAGAAGGGTTAGCTTGGGGCTAGAGGTTATTTCTTATACTAAAATTCCTACCCAGTACACGACCCTATTAAAATCATGTAAAGGTGATCGGAGGCAAAAAAGGGATTAATTAATATCAGGGTCAGACTAGAGTACGGGGAAAGTCAACTGATTGGCTTTTACCTGTAGCTTTTCCTGAAACTTTCCTCTCACTGGATTATCATGTCAAACAGTGTGGAAAATATTCAGGAGACTGGATAAAAACTTTCAAAGCGTTTTCTAAAGATTAAATATTTCATACAAGATTTCACTCGACCCCAAACATTAATAGAAAGCAACATGAAAATATAAATAAATAATGCATTTTGTGAAATATATTTTAAAAGTTCTCATGCGTTTTATAGAAATTTGATTGGTTTTTTAACTAACCATTGGAGGAAGAATATAAATAATATAACGGGTGGACCTGAAAATTACTCCGTAAATTTTAAATAGTTTGATATAATATATAAGATCAGGTACAGAGTACCTGGAATTTTCTTCTCATTTCTTCGGATTCGCTACGTTCACCTTCCCTATTTCGGACTCGTTTAGCTCGTCCTCATAATTTAAAAGTCGTTAGATTCATACTGCAACACATATTTGGACTCGCTTCGCTCGTCCTTGGATAGTAAATACATCAATCTCGTTTTCAGGGGTCTGAGCACCCGTTTCATCCAAGCACTGATCACGCTCGATGCTGCTTAACTTTTATATTCTAACACAAATCGTAGATATACTTGTTTTATTGAAACGAAACATGGTGTGCGTAAAAGTTTACAACTGTACAACATTTCAACTCTATAGGATTGTCTTCCGATTTTATAAAAAAAATTAAAAAACGTACACAAGTCATTCGATAAAAGTTGAACTAATGGTGATAATGAAATGAAACTTGGTACATATGTTAGTCTTATACATAGCTACACGCGTACCAAATTTCAAATTATTCGATTAATTGCAACTTATAATCGTAACTTAACCGTTTTATGATTTTTCGAAATGATTGCTGAGTCATTATTTCGGGCTAGTGACGTCATAATAAAGTATCTTTATCTTTATCTTCAAGTATACCTATAGATTGATTTTTTACAAAGTTTCAACTCTCTAGCGTAAATACACTGGGAGCAACGATGATAACAGACACAAACACACACACACATACAGACAGAAAATTTGAGGAAACTACTCAGGGGGTCTTCAAAAACCTGAAACGGATAATTTCCACGGTATTAATTTGCAAACACAATACTTTTCCTACGATATTTATAACTACGGTATGAAAGAGGAAAAGTTAAGAAAATAGTATATTTCTAGCGCAAAAGGGACTTCATTTTAGATTTATAAAACTCTTCGGGTCTAGCCCACCAATTATAATTGGCCAATTTAAGCTTTTAGAATAAATCAAAAATTTAACCGCAGGACGTACTTTTGATGGGCGATTTGGAATCTTGTAACATATTAATGTTACAAGACATATTAATGAGTAATTATTACTATTAATGGTAATAGTAACATAGTAATGTCTGAATATGCTTTTTCTGCGTTATGATATATACCATTACACCGTACATCAGTGGACATACTAGGTACCGACGGTATAGACGAGGAGAACTAATTAAAGTAGAGGATTTTTTTGGACAATAGGAAATCTCTTTATTTGTAAGGAACCGCTTATTTCATTTTCAAAATTTTAAACCTATATATGATGAATGTAACTTATTTTTTTAAGAACGTTCTAATACTAGAATCGTAAAATACCTATTTAAATTTAAGAAATTACAAAAAATATATTGTCGGGAGAGTCTATATTATATATATATATATAAATATGGTATACTATGTATAAACATATTATTATTTTATATTATTACGTCAATGATTTTTTTATGAGCATAGTTTNAATAATCAGTACAAGCTTTCAGTAAGTTCCACAAAAAGCGTTAAAATACAACATCATAAATACAAGAATGTATGCGGGAAGCCGAAAACAATTGATTTTTTATAACCCTTAACTTCACCTTTTGGAAGAAGGTTTTGAATGAGGTTACTCAGAGCCCTTGAGAGCCCCAAAAGGGATGTTTTTTAGTTTCAGCGCCTCTCAATGTAATGGAGATAGCTATGCTCCTCTGTATATATCTCTAGCTTACACTATAATGGCAGGGAAATTAAAGGAAACTGAATCATTCCTTTTAATGTTACTAACATATGTCATACAAAATAAGAATTATTCAATGCAATAGTATAACAGAAAAAAATTAAAATTTAACTCTAAGTAATTATTTAAAAAATGTAAGCAACATTCCCTTTTACGTCAGAAGTTTTTTCTTTATTATAATTTTATAAATTTAATATATTTCCCCTCTGTATCTTCAGATCCTTTTTACAGTTAAATATTAAAATGAGGCTTTCCTTCTTTAGCTCTTTCCACTAAGTATGAGTCAGGAAAGGTTTTAATTTTTAATTTTATCGTATTTTTTTTTCAACTTTCTCCTTTTTCATACCTTCTTTTTTTAAGGGCCTTACAAATTCTAACGTAGAGTTCCCCCTTGTGTAGGTTTACTCCCCCTTTATGAAAAAAGCACAACTGTTAATGAGATTTAATGGACACCTTTTTGGCACACTGTTTATTCTACAAAAAGAAAAAAGTCAAATATAATATATATATATATATATAAATATATATATATATATTATATATATGATATATATATATTATATATATATATATATATATATACATATACACTATATAATATATATATATATATATATATATATATATATATTATATATATATATATATATATAATATATATATATATAATATATATATATATATATACAACCACTTAGGCACCGTATTAGAATCATTTTAAAAAAATCTCTCCTAGGTTGTTCCTAGCCTTCTCCTAGGTTGTTCCTAGCTTTCTCCTAGGCCTAGCGGTATTCAGAAATCAGGTTTTTGAAATCTTCTCCTAGGTTGTTCCTAGGTTGCTTCCTAGCTTCTCCGTAGCTTCTTCCTTAGCTTTTTAAAAATCAACCCTAGGAATTTGATTTTTTACAATACGTAAATTATTCGTGCTAAAAACGTTAATATAACAAAAATAGAATAAAAACTTACATAGAGTTAATTATAACTTAATTTATTTATTATCTTTACAATAATTTGAACCTCAATTTTACGTAAACAGACATTTTTTGACAACTAGCTCGCTACCTTAGTAGAGAACTGTAAAACTAATAATATTGAGGATATTCTACAAAAATAAGACAAATGATTTGTAAACAAACCTGGCACAGAATTTAAAAACTCCCTTAAAATACGTAAATTGTAATGACAACAAACTTATTTATTAGTTGCCGATTATTTAAACTATATCTAATGTGAAAGTGGCTGACCTTGACCCAGTGTGAAGTGTTTTTGAAAACTAGAGAATGATTTTTGCATTTTATATTCACTTATGAAGAAATCATTATTATGGTATCAAGTACTATTTAAATGTTTTTTACAATAATAGTTGTGATAATTAAAACAGGTTAAACTTCGTAGAGTGTATGGGGCCACATTTTTTAATTGTAAGTTTATAGAAGAAATTATTATATTTGACATAAATAAATCATCATATTATTAGGGTTGATAAAACCCTACAGTCGGGTACTCCATTTTTTTCACACTGATCTATTAAAGTCATATCACGGTAAAGTCAAATTAGTTTACGTAGCAATTAGTTCGTTTTAGCGGTTTTAAAAAGCGGTTGATATTCGGTGACCAGTTAAAAAACTACACAAAACAAACAAAATAGTACTTTTCAGTCTTGTTTACCTTTTATTAAGTTAGCCAATTTACCGTAATTTATTTGTTTAGTTTTTAGAACTTTCCAGTAATAATTATATACTCAATAAAATATACTCAGCACTAGTATATTTTATTTATTTTTCTATTAAGGTTTCATCAAGTTTATGATTACTTCCATTTATAATAATTTGATAGCATTTATTGCAAGGTTAGCAATCAAGAAGGGCGGTCGCTCAAACGGGGATTTTCAAAACAGTTTACAGCCTCTACTTCATTCTTAGATGGGGAATATTACAACACTACCACGTTAAGGCAGAGTTTTGAATCCCACATTTTATTGGGGAGATTACATCAATAAGTATAATGTTTACTCTTACCAAACATAATGTAAACAATGCTTACTTATCCGTTTGATTTGTTACTTAGCTGATCTTTCTAAATTCAAATCAGCATTAAAAAACATCTCTGAGTTTCATTTAAGTTGTGAAACGTTAGAGATCCGATTTTCTTTACGTTCGTGAACTGTTGTGTATTTTTATAGTATTCATAAGGCCTATTGCTTAGGAAAAAAAAACATTTGTTATAGTTAACAAAAATTAAAAAATGGTAAATGGAATGTAAAAACTTTGCTTCGGGTATATTAATCGACCCATATCAAATATAAATACGTCACGGAAAGTTACGTTTTGGTTGCCAGAACGTTTTCTTTGTTTACATTAATAAAGCAATGCTATTTGGTCATTTTGGATTCACAAAAAATAAATAATAGGATCCTTTGTTTCATTTTGTTTTTGATATGAGCCAATACGTATTTTGTTGTGACGTTCCACTTTTCGCGACGATTAACATAGGTGCTCATGAAAGAAGATATATACAGGGTAGTGCATTTCACCCCTGCCCACTGGTGCATTTCACCAATACATCACATTTGATTAACTCAGGCTTTCGTATGGAGCTTATTCGCGATATTAAAATTCGTTTACAACCCCACTAAGTTGAACAACTGGAAGTTTGAATACCAATTATTATGTTGTTATCGTCTCTGGTATGTATGGTCATCATATTACCAATATGTGATTTTTTACAGTAACTTAGATTATATTGGAGCAAAACCTTTGCGTCATATTCTGAACATTTGATACTAATAAAATGAAATTCCGGTAATTTTTTTTGTAATTTTCCCGGGGGTGGTACCCTCAAATTTATAAGGGGACCCGTCCAAAAAAAAACATTTTTTACTGGCGCAATATCCGTTTCAGGTCAAAAGAAGTTGTTTGGAGCAATAAAACAAATTTTTGATTTTTTTGGGGGCAAACACCCCCCCAAAATTTAAAAGGGGGGAGCCAACCAAAAAAAATTTTTAATGGCTGAAAATCCGTTTCAGGTCAATAGAATTTGTTTGGAGCAATAAAAAAATTTTGATTTTTTTGGGGCAGCACCCCCAAAATTTATAAGGGGTAACCGACCAAAAAAATTTTTATTGCCTCAAAATCCAAATCCGTTTCAGGTCAAAAAGAAGTTGTTTGGAGCAGATAAAAAAATTTTTTGATTTTTTTGGTGGCAGCACCCCCAAATGTGTAAAGGGAAACCGACCAAAAAAAATTTTTTATTGCCTCAAATCCGTTTAGGTCAAAGAAGTTGTTTGGAGCATATAAAAAAAATTGACTTTTGGGTCAGCACCCCCAAAATATAAAAGGGGGTGACAACCAAAAATTTTCGCCCTGTGAACCTCTTGTTTACCAAAACGGATTTTAAGCTCAAAAACAATATTAAATAGAACAAAAAAGACTAAAGACAATCTAGGGACGATTTAAGGTACCTCTCTACCTACCTTGGATCTTTCCTAGGTTGTTCCTAGCTTTTTCCTTAGCCTTGCCTAGAATTTAAGGTGCAAAGTTAGAAAGGAAGGCAAGAGAAACCTAAGGAGAGATCTCTTCCTAGCCCTAAGGGACGGGTTAAATGTTCTAAAATGGACACACTAAGCTAGGAAGAAGCTAGAAAAAGCTAGGAACAACCTAGGAAGAACCTAGGAGAGATTTTTTTTTTAAACTTTGATTCATTATTGAATACGGGCCTTTAATACTTATTAGCTTGCTTATACAAAAAATACTTTTTCATACGTTTTTCGCTGATAAAATTTTGTTATTCGACTGATAAAAAAGCTACTAAATTCAATATCAATTAAATTAAATAACAATACAAACTAAACCTAATAACTAATATAAATAAACATCCTAATAAACAAAACTAAAACAATTAAACTAACAAAAACTATAACAACAAATAACAATATATAACAGTAATTTTAAAATGGTACATGTAAACAATTCTCTAATTAATATTAATCCATTTTCAAATTTATTCCCTATAGTAACCATAATTTCTTTAAATAATATCTTCCATCCTTCTCCATTCTAGCCTGTCCATAGCTACTCTCTTCCAAGTTACCCGCACAACATAACCTCATTCATGATCCCAATGCTCTACTTCGGTTCTTCCTTTTCTCTTTTTGTGCTCAATTGGTGACCATTCTAATATTTTTAGTCATCTACCGTCAGTGTTCGCACAATGTGCCCGGCCCATTTCCACTTCGACCTATTATATCCTCTTCCCTATATCACTCAAGTTGTTTGCACCTAATCCACGCATTTCTTTATCACTTAACCTATATTCTAAGCATACTTCCTTTCCATGCGCCTTACACACGTTCTCAACTCATCCTATATTATTTTTAGATGTACACCAAAGATCCGCAAACCATACATCACACCGGCTTAACCACACTGTTCCAAAGCTTCACTTTAATCTTTATATCAGCATTCTTTGATCTAAACAATTTGGAATAACAGTTGTAAGCTCTCCAACTCATCGCTACTCTTCGTTTTATTTCCTTCTCCATCCATTGGTCTTTTGATATTGTTTGGCCTAAATACACAAAATCTTGAACTACTTCGATTCTCTTACCCTCTACTTCTATCTCGGTTTCCTCCTCAATATTAATATACATTAACTTAGTTTTACCAATATTTATATTTAAACCTATTTCTTTTGCGTTTTTAATTAGTTCTTTAAGCATACATTTAATTTTCTTCATTATTTTTTCCAATTAATATTAAATCGTCTGCAAATTTTAATCTATTGAGTACTTCCCCATTGATATTTATCCCATAGTTACTCCAATCTAGACCATCAAAGGCTTCTTCAAGAGTTGCTCCAAATAAGCAAATGTTTTTATAAAGTTTTTAAAATGTTTTTTATATATATTATATATATATATATATATATATATAATATATATATATATATATATATATATATATAATATATATATATATATATATATATATATATATAATTTTATTTTATTATTTTTATATAATAAATTTATTTTATTATATTTATACAGTATGTCCACGGATTGAGTATAAATATGTGTAAATGATAAAAAATCGTTTTTCGACAAGAAATTACTCTTTATAAAAACATTTGCTTATTTTAGAATGAACATTTATCGCAATAAAAATTTTGTAAGATGAACCTTGTACCACAAAAGTACATTTATTAGAATGTTAGCTAAGAGAGAACTAAGTCAAATTTTGATTATTGGCGATTCAAAGAGATAGTTGTAAGGTTGGCAATACCAATGGCGGGAAAACGAAAGGGTGATCAAAACAATTTTTATCATAGGATTAGCATGGGAGCCTATAAAAATTCTTCTTTTATTCATTTATTGTTTGTTAATTTGTGATAAATGTGATGAATATTATAAGAACGACCATCGGTGCTAAAAAAATTGCAAATATTTCATAGATAAATATTTCGATAATTCCAGGATTTTAAATATAGAATCAAGCTCTTATCGCTACAGACTTTGATTCGTCGAATTTAACCCAGAAATAATAAAACCTAAACGGATAATTTAAACAAACATTTTACAAAAAGTGAATTAATTAAGTTATAAATTATTTTAGTGCGTAAATAAAATTGATTAATAAATTAAAACACCATTACAGTGAAAATCGGCTTCTTATCAGTTAATTTAAATACCTGTTACAACTAATTTTAACAATTTAATGCAATTAAATGGTAATTTTGTGTGTTTGTGCAAACTAAAATTATTTAAAAGTAACATCATTTACAATAAATAAAATAAAACACTATATTATGATCTTCATCTTCTTATCACTCAATTTAAATACTCGTGACAACCCATTAAAACGCTATTTTTCAATGAAATTGTGATTCTACTGATTTCATACGCCCTAAAATTAGTTAAATTAAAGCACTTTGATAAAAAAATTTAAAGAAATAATCGTCACAAATAAGAAAAACCAGAAAATCCCCATAAGGACTTTAACAACGATCACCCTTTCGTTATCAATTTCTTATCAGCGACGGTGGCGCTGCTACGGACTTTGAATCGCGAATAAAAATTTCCCCTTTTTAAGAGGTTTTGAAATGTGTAATAACGAGTACCAAAGTAATTCCCCTCCCACCTCCTGCTCCTCAATATTTACCTCTTATTTTAGATAATGAAATATTAAGTTTATTAAATTAAATGATACTATTAGTCATAACATTTATCAATAATTTAATAATTTTGAATATAGAAACATTTTGTTTTAATTTTTATCTCAGTTTGGGACTAAATTATGAAAAGCTGCGAGGATGGGACTAACAAAATGTTGCAGAACTAATTATTATTATTATTATAGCAAATAAATACGTTTGGCAATGGCTGTGGGCTGGCCACACAGCTAGAGTTTCAGACAACAGATGGACAAAAAATATATTAGAGTGATACCCCAGGTATTTAAAAAGAAAAAGAGGTAAAGCAAGGAAAAGATGGGATGAAGAGTTCAGGACTGTGTGAGGATTTGTGACCTGGCTCAGAGTAGGAAACCAAAGAAGAGAATGGAAAAGAATGACGGAAGTTTACTACCAAGTATGGCTTACTCCCCCTTAAAATAATACATGCATAGTATTTAAAAATAATATATTTTTTGTGTCTCTGTATTATTCATCTTGATTTCTTTATCAAATCAATAAAAATAAAAAAATAAATAAAATATTAAAACTTGAAACTTTTTATAAATTATAAATAAATTATCCATAAAAATTGGAGAATAATTATAATAATATAAAACCTCTTATAGAGGAACCACAGCATATGCTGATTTGCATGTTTTAAAAAAATAGAACTTATCATAAAAAATCTTTTTTTACTAGCAATAAATGGTTATTGTATTGTATTGTATAAATACGTTTGTTCAGTCGCGACTTAAAATATTATTTGTATTGTGGCGCTAGCCTTTGTTTCATATCTTATCAGCTAACAGCTAGTTGTGTTGTAAGAACACTGTAAGGGATCAGCGGCTGCATCCGCTCCTTTTACCGCTTTATTTTGATTTAATTTTTAGATCTATGTTTAGATTTCTTTGCTAGCCCTTCTCTGTAACACTTGTTGATTTCTCAAAAGTGTGGTGTAGTCAAAGAGACTAAAACTATTAGAGGGAGGATACAACAGAGAGGATACAACAGCTCTTATCATTCCTTGGGTAGCTAGGTGCCCTAACGGTAAATTAGTGACGTCATAGTTTTGATCTCTTTGGGTGTATAAATATGTGCTCCGATAGAAGTTGTAGGGGAGTGGGGAGTAGTTCGCCTCTCTCTAGGGAGACTATAGTGGGGGTAAGTACAGTTAGGGCACCTATGGAAACTGTCTCACTTCCAGACCCCTTATCATTGTCTATGATCATTATCATCATCATAGACCCCTATCATCACTAATAGTTTTAGTCTCTTTGGGTGTAGTCCAGCCGGTGCTATGTGAAGCGTCATGTTATTTCATTTTGGTTAATTTTATTAATTATTCAAGAGTTAAATGTAGCTATTTGGTGGTTTCGTAATAATGGAGTCCGACATTAATATTTGGAAGGATCGGACAACAAAACAAAATATTTATTTACTTCATATTGAGTGATCAGTTTGACACCACGAGACTCTGATATTTTGGAGTTGGAACCGTTAAATCTCAGGTAATATGAGTTAAACTTATGTTACGGGCAGGGCACACTATGTTTTGTGCCGTTATCAACCTATCTGGAAATCTGTAGCCGGGTGCACTTTGGGAAGCACTCTGGCTATTTACCGGCTACTTCTACAGCACCACTGTACCCACAAGTACAACAGAACACTTCTTCTCACCTGCCAGGATTGGCATGGTGTAAAGATAACTAATTTTTATACGTATTAGGGCAGATCTAAGTTTATTTATTTATTAGCATTATTTTATCTTATTCTATTGAGCATAGTACTGCTCAGGGACATACAATCTTGTTAAGGGCATACACTAATACTTGAGTTTTCTTACATTTATATTTCTCTGTTTTAAGAGTTTATTCTTGTGACCTTGGTAATTTCATGTATTTCTTAAAATATACATTCATGATCAAGCTCAATGTTTTGGATTTATTCTCTTACTTTAGCTTTTAAGACCCTACTTTCCTTTCAATACAGTCCTCAACTTATTTGTTTGTTTACCAGCTTTTAGAGAACCCATGGTTCAGGTAAGCTCCCCACATGGGTCTCGAACAACGTTTATAAAAAATTATATTTTTTCGAAAATTAAATTCATAAGCTACATCACTCTCGGTGGTTTTTAAAATATTAATACTTATAAGCTACGAGATAAAAAATTGCAAATTAATATTATGAAAAATCTTAGTTTGCCCAAAAATAAAACTTCTTAAAATAAAAAGTGAGTTTTTGGCCACCTTACGTATGAGCAACTCAATCCATGGACAGTACAAAATGCTATTTTTTGGTTACGTGTCACAAAATATTCAAATATTTTTTAGAAGGGGGAAATCAAAACTTTATTCTTAGAGGGTTGTCATCTGTATTATTTATTAGGAACTAATGTATTATATAACATTAGTGTATTATATTACATTAATGCACTTCATTGTATTAGTCTATTATATTACTTTTAATGAGATGGTAATAATAATTAACATAGAACGTCAGTAAACGCTAACGAGAAAATATTAAAACTAGTGATACTTAAAACCATGAAATTATTATTTATGGTTGAAGATTTAATATTTATTACGCGTAAATCATATTAATAGTTGGTAGATCAATAGCATCTATAAGTTAAGCCAATTACATGAAATTTATTTGAATGTAATAATAATGGTATGAATAATTATTAAAAAAATTAATTAACAACGATTAATTTAAAAATGTAAATGTTTATAGCCTATTCTAAATTACTAGTTATTTTCTTTCATTTTCTATTAAGTAGAGAACGCGAAGGATGAATACCATTACTCAGATCTATACTGGTGGAGGCTGTTGCATTCGTACCAGGACCAATACCAAAAATCATCCTGTGTCAGAATTCGTACGGTGTTAACTTGAGATGATGATCGTATGATGATGTATCAGCTTAAATTACGAGACAATTCAAACTAATTCACAAAGACACAGGACTAATTTACTTGTTATACTTAAACTGATGACAACACATGCATAAATGTAAAACAAGAGAAACATAAATGCATGACAAGGCATATCCAACTGAATGATAAGACAAACTCAACTAATTTGCCATACAAAAACAATTGATTTACTTGCCAGACTTAACTGAATGATAACACAAACATAAATGCAAAACAGGACAAACCTAAATGTATGACAAGGCATATCCAACTGAATGATAAGACAAACTCAACTAATTTGCCATACAAAAACAATTGATTTACTTGCCAGACTTAACTGAATGATAACACAAACATAAATGCAAAACAGGACAAACCTAAATGTATGACAAGGCATATCCAACTGAATGATAAGACAAACTCAACTAATTTGCCATACAAAAACAATTGATTTACTTGCCAGACTTAACTGAATGATAACACAAACATAAATGCAAAACAGGACAACCTAAATGTATGACAAGGCATAACAACTGAATGATAAGACAAACATAACTAATTTACATGACAAAAACAATTGATTTTCTTGCGAGACTTAACTGAATTAACTTGTGATTGCGTGGCATCAATCGGCAATTTTAAGTTATACTAGATTATTAACCTTACTGGAAACATGATCCCTTTAGAAAATTGTTTTTTTGTGACGTTATTAACCTTGTTGCTTACCAAAATTTAAAAAATTCTGTAAAATTAAAGGTTAAATACAGAAAAAATTTGATCGATACCTGAAAACATCCTGGACCTAATTTTCTTGTCACTCATTATTCCTCTTTTCCAGTAATATCTTTTTTTCCGTGGGGCCTATTTTTTATAATATAAAATATTTTGAAAGGGAAAAAAGGAGGTCGGCCGTTGTTCCTGTTTCTAATATATTAAGGGTTTGGAGGACTATGGAGGTTTGCGAGTGATGGATGCTCCATTTCTCTACTCGGTTTTTAAACATCATTCTTTTTTTCATCTTGCAAGTCCTTGGTTTTTGTGTTAGTAGTTGTAAGGTAAGGACTCAAGTAAGGGAAGGAAGACATCAATAACCGTTTAGCAATATAAGCTTGATGGATGGTTACAGTAATAAGACTCGATTACTTTAAAAGCAACATCATTCTACTCTAACCATCAGAGAAGGAGCATCAAGGAAAAACCCCCGAAAAAAGATTTTCTTTTGGGACTGATGACGAAAAAGAATTCTTCCTTCTGAATAATTTTGTAAATTTTTCTCTTTTACTATAAAAAATGATATCTAAACAAAATATCTCCAATATTTTAAAGAAAATTAATGATTTCAGTCATTAAGCTAATAAACAAGCTTAATAGGATATGCTGTAATAAAATCAATGGTTTATAATATATCATATAGTAAAGCTCAGTATTTTCAACCAAATTTAAGTAATTCAGTAAATGTATTTGGAATACATTATTTTTTCAAATAATGGATAATATACTTTTCTTTCACAGCATATTTGCTAAGCATAATGCGGAACTTGAAGTATTGTCATTTCCAGCACATACTAGTTGATTTACAAAATGATCAAATGGCATTAAACTTATTATATCTTACTACTTGATTATTCGGACTTATGGACTATCACTTAGATATGATTTTTAATCTTTATCACCTAAGACCTTAGGTAGATAAAAAATTTTTGGGTTGGACGTAAAATCCGAAACCAAAAATTCATATGAATTTTTCGTTTTAGGCGTCTTTAAGTGGTTTTCTTCGCGATTTCTATCTATGAGTGCAGGCTGTGTTTATGCTCGAAATTTTAAATTTGGCCCGATAGTAAACCTTTAGGCCTAGTTGTGCTGCCAGAGAAATGAAAACTGTTAGGACATATTGTCTTAAGTCATTCATTGAGTCACTGATTTATTTTAATAATCGTGAAGTTTTTTTTCCATAACTCCTGAAATGGATAAAAGTAAAGCCAACACCGCAGCATTAGGGATTCTTCTTTAGAGCTTCTGTAATGCCTTATGATAACTATTAAACCTTGGAAAGCCTGTTCTTATTGAAGCCCATTCTGATGCGGTGCCAAAACATTATCATGGGCCGCACAATTAGATAATAATTAGATAACATCCCATGGGCCCATTATCCCATGGAATATTATGGGCCGCAAAATTGCTATGTATAACTATCACATTACTATAGAAGTAAAGTCCCTTGTTTTGCTATGGGCTCTTCCTAATCGTTAGCAGAACATGCGTAGCAAGATTTAGAAGTTTAAAGTAACTTTTAGGAGTTTAAGCGCTCCAGTTTAATTTCCCACGTTGTGCTAGTTAAAGTTCCTGGTCAGTTAGGTTTGGATATTTAAACCCATCTAGTTTAAAGGTACTTTTTCAATTATTTTACTTAAATACAATGTGAATTTTCGTTATTTATTTAAAATTTAATTTGTCAAAAGTATGTAAGTATCTATTTATGTAAAGAGAAAATTATTTCTTAGAAATGTTTTGTCTGTTTCGTTAAAAACCACATTTAGATCGTAAAAATTCCTTTTTGCACGTTAAAAGGAATTAAACATGCAAAAGATTGAACTACTGTTATTTTCTTAGTTATGCGCAATATTTCTTTTTCTGTACAAATTTATTATTTTATTTTTGAAACTTGTATTCTAACTTCAACTATTTGTATACTTTGACTATAGAGTCAAAACCTAAACATAACAAGGAAACCATAATTAATTTCATAAAATATAACCAATTTTAAAATACCTTGGTTTAAACAAACAGTTATTTGTGTGAGAATTTTCACCCGAGCTTTCCATCACACCTCAAACTAAAACTCCACAATGCTGCAAATATATTAATCTTTTTTAGAGAAAATTCTAATCAAAAAAATACTGACAGTTTTCATCTAAAGTTTTGTGTTATGATTTTTCCTACAATTCAAAGGTTTCATCAGTCATTGCAATTTCAAAAACCGTCTGAGGACCGAGATAGTAACTAGAATTCCTCTGTCTATACACCTTACTAAAATATTTCTCTTGATGTTCAAAGTTTTTTTATATTTAACAAACTTTGATTGATGGTCCTTATTTCTTTCTTCTCTTTTACTTTCATTCAATGGTTTTCCGGGGCTACACCCTGTTTTCTCATCTATTAAAATCTTTTCATTTTTAGGTTTCAATAGAGATAACAAAATTTTGTGAATAGGTAATAAATGTACTATCAGTTATCAAGTTTGAAAGAGTTTCAAAACTATATGCATTTTGAGTGTAAATTATCCAAAATTTGGTGGTTCTTACAAATTTGACATGTTTATTGAATTTAACATTTTTTAAAAATTTTATTTAATGTTATGATGATGAAATTTAATTTTAATGAACAACATTGATTTAAGAATAATCTTAATTTCTTAATAGATGTTTAAGCTTTGTTAAAATTTTTTTGATGTTGATGGTCCAATAACGTGATAATAAAAAAGAAGCATTATTGTGGCGACGTTTCGGCCAAGCTGGCCATAATCATGCCTTAATAGGAAAACACAAAATCCACCCTGTTGCAAATATAGGGTTTCATAAAAAATTAATTAAAAATTAAATAAGATATGTTAAAAAAAATAGTTAAAAGGGGGGGGGGGATCACGAAGGGGTTCAACTTCGTGATCAAATTTTATTGTTTTGAAAACAAATTGGTTATAGATAAAATTTGATGTATTGATAAAATTTAATGCTACAATGAAATTTTATGTTTTGGAAAAATTTTATGCCCTAAAGAAACTTTAGTAGGTATATTAAAAAAATAAAATAAATTAATGAAAAAACAAAGACTTCTTTTTAGAAATTTGTTCTTGTTTGTTTTTCATTTGTATCCATTTATCACATTTTCTCCATCATTGTTAAAAAATATATTAATTGAATAGGAAGCCATGAGCTCAGGGATGTAACTTCCCGCCCCACGGCAGATATTGTTTTAGATACTGGCAATGAGAAAAAAAATTGAAAAAAAACTTTTTGTTCAAATCTCCACTTTGCCCCTCAAAACCTATTGTTGCCCCCTCCTCAGCTTCCACGTGGTCTCTTTTTATTATGTATATTTTTATTATATAACCGTCAACCTCAATCCTTGGGGTTTTTTACATACCTTATTTTAAACCACAACTTTTATAATATTTTGACAAAAAAAGTTAACAAAAACCAGGATACAACATAGAAAAAACAGGATTATTAAAAAAACGCTATACGTATAAACAGACAGTCTAATACCATTTATAGTAGGATAACAAGAAATACTAGGCAAATGGTTTTTATGGAGACAAGCTGTTACTAAACCCCTAGTATTTTTTAGTGATAACAAAAATATGTTACGAATTTATAAAAATGAGAATATATTCAATAAGGGGTAAATTAGAGCTGCCACTTAATTTGTGTAAAGGAAACTGGAAACCAAAAAATAGAATTTTAAACTAATTTTCTAAAAGAAAAACAGGATGGTGTCAAATTACAAAAAAGGGCTCTTAGCTTCTTCGCCGCTACATTGTTTAGCCTGTAATGTTGGGCCGTCTCACGCCCAGATTCCTTCCTATATTTTCATGAAAATTCACTAAAAACATAAGCTAAAGCATAAATTCAGTAACTGTAGTGAAATATTCAATTACATTAACTACACCAACATGTTATTCCACAAAATCTAGACTTTGTGGAAATGCGTTGATGATATGATTATTACAAGCTTCAGGTTAAAGGTACAATAAGGAACATTTTATTTCAAATAAAATAAAAAGTATACTTTAAATAATAAATAATTATCACAGAACTTATTGTTTAAAAAAGTAGATAAAATCGTATAAAAAAATAAATTAGTTTTAAAATTAAACATTTAGTAAATAAATAATGAGAGTATTGACCAGTGAAATTTAAAATTCAATTTACATATTTACAAATCCGTTATTCAAATTTATTTGGGTACTTTAGTGAATTCCGAAATGAGATTATAAGCCCAGAGTGGTTGGTCTTCTGGAACGGTGTGGCCAGAGTTCCTCACCATAACCAATCTGATGGATCCGTTACAGTGATCCGGTGCGGACGTCTTGATGTATCCTGCGAGCTGGCCATCCACTTTCCATTGATGTCTTTCAGCAGTGGCTAATTCTTGGGCACCGCACCAGTTTAATTTACTTACATAGTTGACTGTTAGTGGATAGGGTACAACTATATCTAATTCGCCGTTGTACATCATCATTTTATAATGGTTAGCTAACTCGGCTACCCATGGTGCAACTGAATGGGAGAAGTCATTAATAAGAGCGAAATAGACGTCTTGAGAAATCATCTGATAATTTAAATTACCTACGTGAATAGCTTTCCTACTAGATGTAGAATCGAGGAATTTGACGTATCTCTCGTCAAAAGGCACGTTGTCGCTGATCAGATAATTGTAAACGTATGTGTAGCCAGTCGTGTTGTAGAACAGAGAACCAGCTTTTCCTAATATTCTGTTATAGTTGATAAAAGCATTTAAACTGTCGTTATTGGCAATCAATTGAAGAGTGACATTCTGTTGTTCTTCAAACTTCTCCTTTTGTCTCTTATCAATTAGATTGATTCCATACAGATAGCTACCGTAGTCCCACTGGTTCATTGGATCACTTAATCCATTGCCCATAGCCATACCTTTCAAGTTGATTTTTTTATCGGCTGTTGGGTTCTTTGTATGAATGGCATAACCTAAAGCTGGGATATATTTTCCAGCGTAGGATTCCCCAGTGATGTAAAATTCATTTTTCCTGAGTTCGGGGAAAAGAGTGAAAAACTGCTGCATACAGATGTATAAGTGATTACCTACGCTGACTTCATCAGTGGAATAGCCATCAGTTGAAGAGCTGTAACTGTAGCCAGTTCCTACTGGATTGTCAATGTATAAAACATTCATGGTTTTTGTCCAAGCCAAATTACGTTTTTGGATTTTTCCATCTTTACCAATCATATAAGGACCGTGTTCAACAAATAATCCATAAAGTGATGATCCACCTGGTCCTCCTTGCAGCCAAAGAACAACAGGAGCCGTCTCTGGGGATTCTTCGGCAGGGGTGAACCAAAAGAACATATTCGAGTCATATTCTTTATCAACAGTAAAGAATCCAGAATAACTCTGGACATTGCCAACAAATGGTGGAACAAAAGAAGCTTTTTTTGCTTCATCAATCATACCTTTTTCGAGATAAGGAGTGAGGATGAGCGGTTCTCCAGCATCGTCGAACCACCAAAGTTTGTTTTCATACTGCTTCGCATAATTTGTTTGATTTAACTCTAAATCTAATATCAACCACGAATTAACTGCATTTAAACACAAAAACGATAAAACTAACAAACTTATCATTTCAAGAAATTTACTTGTTTACAATATACTATTTAAAAACTGAATACTTCCCTATAGCTCATACGCGACTTTATATACTAATTCGTCTTATCAAATTACGTATTTCTAATTAAAATAAATATATCGTCACCTGATTCAATTTCAAAGAACAACAATTACTTTGACCACTTGAATTAATTGCAAAAAAATAAACAACAATTAAATCGATTGTTACTCGAAATCTCGAGTGTTACAACAAAACCCTCCAGATTTGTTGACCACCCAGTCAATTAATTGAGTGAATAATAACAATTCACAAGTAGGAAACTCAATCTTACTATACTAAAATGACATAATCATATCATAAAAATTTGTATTAATAAGATAAAAATAATTGCGATGTAATAAATTCTAAAATAAATAAAATAACCCAACATTCATACAATATTCTTTAAATTACTCGCCACTCTACATTTTACAAATCACTTCTCACTTGAAATTAATTAAAAACACTTTGCACTTATTATTTTATTGATTTTTAAATTGATTTATCTATTAATTAATTAGATTATCCCAGATTTTTTAAAAGCATAGACTTGTTAACTTTACGTATAAGTTTAGAACTAAACGTTAAAATAAAAAATAATTATAAATAATAGCAAATAGAATTTTTATCGCAAATTACTTTGTAATTAAATCAGATAGAATAGATTCTAATCCAATCAATGCATTGCAAGAAACGTGTTTTTATCTATTTTTATTTAATTAAAATATTTTATTGATAAGGAGCCGTTATTATATAGGGAAGACATTGATTTATTGTTGTAAAACTTTGACTTAAAACTAATACAACCACTTGTGTTATATAAATCCTTCAATAGCAACAGTTGTGTAATTTTAATTTAAAGTGAAGCGGAAAGAACGAAAAACAATTAAATAACACTAAGAATAGTAAACCCTAAAAGAATAAAAAAACTTGGGTGCGGGGCACCTTAGAACTTTTCGTCATAATATCAAATTCGCAACGCTTATCCTCCCAACTTTACCCAATCAGGCACTGTTCACGCTCAATGCTGCTCTAACTTTTATGATCCAACAAAAATCATGGACGTACTTGGATTAAAACGAAACTTGGTGTACTTATTTAGTGTGTAATGGTATTTTCCGATTTTTTTACAATTTTTTGAAAACGTATGCAACGTGACTTTTTGTTATAATCAATAATCATTTTAATGTAAAAACGCAAAACATTTCATAAATTCAATGTTCAACTAATTGAACATAACGCAACATTTCTATTCCACTAATTTAGTTCAAGTCAATTTTTTTTAAATTTTTAGCAAAATATTACAATTTTTCTTACCACGCCAAGGAGTATCACAACTAGGTGATTCCTCCTATGAAGCCTGCCAAGTCCCTTTAACCAGGATGAGCACTATGTCAAATACATTTATTGTAGACAATAATCAATAAAGTTAAAAAAATATGCAAGTCATTCAATAAAAATTAAACTAATGCTAACAATACTATGAAACATATGTTAGATTTATATATGACTACATGCGCGCTAATTCATAAATCGGTCGAATCATTTTTCAATAGAATGAATGAATTTTCAAAGTTTTTGCTGAGTCATCAATGCGGGTTAATGATCTCATAAAAAAATATTTTCCAAATTGCACCACTACATCTATAGACTCATTTTTGAGCAAAGTTTCAACTCTCTAGAATAAATAAGCTGGGAACTGCGATGAGAACAGACACACTCACACATACAAACAGACACACTCACACATACAAACAGACACACTCACACATACAAACAGACACACCTCACACATACAAACAGACACACTCACACATACAAACAGACAACTCACACATACAAACAGACACACTCACACATACAAACAGACACACTCACACATACAAACAGACACACTCACACATACAAACAGACACACTCACATACAAACAGACAACCTTTGTGAAAACCACTAGGGAGACCTGAACGTGAAAACGGATAATTTAGGTAACATCCTAGTTTTTATTTTTTTTATGCAAACACAACACTTTTCCTATATACCTACGGTATAAACGAGGAAAAGTAATAAAAAGCTTTGCTGGAGTGGCACATGGTAGTGAAGCGAGTAGGTTAGTAAATATTTTTATTTGATGCATTCTCCTGGTGTGAGTTCTGGAAGCAACGCATTACTATAGCATTGTAACTTGCAACTGAAATTGCATAAAAATATAAAGGTAAAGTTATCACATTTTTTGATAAGGGTTAATAAATAAAGAAACCAACAGTCTTTCCATTTGAAAGTATGCTGTTATTAGGAGAGAACTTTTCAACCGTATCTGGTCTAGTCTATAAATACCAAATAAACTAATTACTTATTATTAAAAGAACAACTTCAATTCTGCAGCGTTTTAGTTATATAGAAACTATTACTTTGTTCACAAACGCGGTTTGGCAAAGGGTTCAACCCCCAACTGTTCACACGGTATTTCTAACCTATAGTTTAGACTCTACCCCGATAAAAAATAAGTTTTAGGGTTAAATTCTGTGATTAATCATGTTCACGCAACAGCCCCTAAGAGCCCCAAAATGATGTTTTAGGACGCTTAATGTATTGAGAAGGCTATGCTCCCTCTAGTATATATCTCTATGGTTATGACAGGGAGTTAAACTCCTTGCTAATAAGTGTAACCAACTTAAATAGAACAGTAAATCTTTATTTAGTTGAATTTTGTGAAGATTTAAGTTCGCGCCACTGATTGATTTATTTCTTACATGACTGCAATAATCTTTTTTAAAGTTCCTTTGATTTATTTCATAATTTGTTTTTAAATCAAACTTGTTAATAAATTTTTGTTAAAACTATATAAGTAGTGTAGAAATTAAATAAAGAGAAGACTTATTTATACTGGAAGAAAAAATCGTAAAAATTGATGAACTATTACATGGTATTTTATTGATGAGCTATTAGAAGATATTGTGCAAGAAGCTAGGGCAGTCAAATTAGTTTTCTTATGTTTGAGAAT
This sequence comes from Microvelia longipes, assembly GCA_018340805.1. Lineage (NCBI taxonomy): Eukaryota > Metazoa > Arthropoda > Insecta > Hemiptera > Veliidae > Microvelia > Microvelia longipes. The sequence goes on from JACMZG010001908.1 coordinate 56,380,307, forward strand.
GAGCATAAATGGAGTCCATCGTAATAGAACGAAAAAAATAAAAAGTCTCTCCACAGTTAAAGATTTTATTAAAAATAAAGCAGAGCTCCTTCGACCTAACAAGAGGTCATCATCAGTGCCTATTAAACAAATAAGACAAAAAATGTCAAAACAACAGAAATTTTTCTGTAATTTATCTGTTTTCTTTGGTTTAATTTTGTAATTTTATGTATAAGTTTGTTTTGACATTTTTTGTCTTATATGTTTAATAGACACTGATGATGACCTCTTGTTAGGTCGAAAGCGCTCTGCTTTACTTTTAATAAAATCTTTAACTGTGGAGAGACTTTTTATTTTCTTCGTTCTATTAGTTTTCTTATCTTAAAAATCTTTAGAAAAGTACGAAAAGATATATAATCAATTTAAAACTTTGTGTATTGTCAAAACAATAAGGAAATCAATGATTTATTTCACTTTAAGAATGAAGAATCTCATTTTAAACTGCACTTGTTACTTCTCCTAAAAGACCGAGTAAAGTACATATGTGTTAACAATAATTTATGAGTTATCGATGTATTTTAACAAAATTAAATAATTTTATAATTCTATTTATGCTATTTAAAATTATAACGAAATATTAGTGGCAATTATTGTGTTTTAAAATGTTTTGTGCTCATAATATTCTATCAGTGATACATTTTTAAGTGCTTGTTGTTCACCCTACTTTTCATACAAATTCTAAAATTATTGCGTGAAATTAGAGCAAATAGTTGTTGTTTTATTAATATGTACTATCTTTAATAAAATAAAGAATCAATAGATCTCTTGTTGTAGATATCACAACGCCTTATATGGCCTGACATCGAATTCACTTGACCCAACAGAAAGCTGATATACTTAAGTACTTAATTTGAACGAAAAGGATTTAAAACTAGCAATTGGTCCAGTAATTTTTTATAAAAGATGCACTATCTTTTATAAAAAACTACTGGTCCTTTAAAAATAAAATTGCTACTTTTAAATCCTTTTTGTTCAAATTAAGTACTTACATTTGAGTAAAAATTGTCTTAACCTGCACTAGGTTAAGAAAATTTTTTCTCAAATTCTTAGTCATGATTTTCATAATTCGGTCGGAAAATAAAGCACACAAAACTTAATTTTTCACTGAAATTTTAATGGGATCTAAAACAATTTAGATCTCGTAAAATAACCACATTTTCTAACAAAGCAACTCAATTAAACAATAAATTGAACAAAAAATTGTAAATTATTAATATCTATTTTATTTAGCTTGGAAGATTAAATAACCCAGGAAGAAGGTTATTCTCACTTTTTACCGTTTTTCTGTTCGCGCACGCATCTAATTCAGAGTTTACGTCACTTTACACTAGATTACTCCAAAATGAACAATTTGAGTGTAAAAAAGAAGAGTGCAGAGTAGAGTAGTGTACTCCAGTGCATGTGCTGAAAAAACTTTATGTAATTAGGTCCTATATTGTTAAATCATTGCCTCAACTGTGCTGGAGTCAAATTAAAAGTGATCCCACTACTTACACGTCTTATATTATGCTTTGCGCTAATATTATGCTTTGAAATTTTTATATTTTCTAGATTAGGAATTGATATACAGATAATTAGCAACCTCAACCTCCATGGCAGCCTGATAAAATATTCATGTTTTGTAGTTGGTTATTTTTTAACAGGTTTGTTCTAATAGGTCTCACGTATGATTTTGATTTCATTTATAGTAAGGCACCAAAGATGATCCGTTAAAATTGAAAGCGTGATATTTAAAAGATAATAATCATTATTTAGATTTTTCTTTACGACAACTGATGCAGGTATGTAAAAGCTACCTGTAAGCTTTCAAATCTAGCTATAAACAGGTGTGTTTTCTACGCTGATAGGGGAAAGGGATAAGCTTTACGAAATTGTGAATATTGGATATTTCTAGGCGGATGAGAGCAATATTACACCTTGACGACAGGTGGGGGGATATCAAACAGGTAGGTTTTCCTGGTTGAGCACGACCAACAGGTGCCCAGGCCATCCACTCAGCAAGGATCAATATCTCGCGCTTACTTCTCATTCCTAACTCGACTTTTATCAACTTGACTCAGCATATCAAAAAAGAAGAGAAATATTGGAAAATATCCCTGAAGATGACAGCCAATTGAAAATACTTTGAAGTGATGTTGACGAAGGAATGCTTTGAAAAACTTCACTTACCCAAATGCCGAACAAAATAATTTCAACGCATAGAGTTTTAATTTAGAAAATGTAATTTACTGAAATAAAGATTTTTTTTATTTTATTATTATTATATAAATAAAAATAGTAAATATAATATAAATAAATAAATATAAATAAATAATATTTTTAACAAATCGGGTACAGGGTACCTCGGAACTTTTCCTTATCACATCGGATTCGCTAGGCTTATCCTCCCTACTTTGGACTCGCTTCGCTCGTCCTTAAAATATAAAATTCGTTAAATCTATGCTGCAACACCTCTTCGAACTCTTTTCACTCGTCCTCAGATAGTAAATACATCCGTTTCATTCTCAGCGGTCACCCTTACAGCACAGACCACCATGTTTTATTCCGATCCAAGAAAGCGTTTGAAAGTGATCGTGGCCCATAGCCACGATTTTTGGGCCAAGTTTCTACTTTCTAGCACATATACACTGGGAGATACAATGATAACACACACACACATAAACACTCACCCACTTACACACATACAGACAGACAAATTTGTGAAAACTACTCAGGAGGTCTTGAAAACACCTAAACTGTAAATTCAGGTGAAATTCCGATTTCAGTTACACAGTAACTGAAATTACTACAGCAACAAACTGTAGTCCTACTTATAAGGCGCGGTCGAATATCCACGGCCTTCTAGAACATTGGATCACCAACAAACTTTTTTATAACTTTTTTTCAAAATTTTCAGTAATTAGCCAGATTTATGATAAATGAAGCCTATTTCCGTAATCTGCACGCTCTTTTGGTTAATCTCAAAGAGTATTTACATTCACTCAACGATTTATTTTTAATCTAACTTGGTACATACATAACTACTGTTAGATGTCAATAACACAAATCTACCTGATTTGTGTTATATTTTGACATGTCATATTTGTTAACATTGACGTCTAACAGTAGTTATGTATGTACCAAGTTAGATTAAAAATAAATCGTTGAGTGAATGTAAATACTCTTTGAGATTAACCAAAAGAGCGTGCAAATTACAGAAATAGGCTTCATTTATCACAAATCCGGCTAATTACTGAAAATTTTGAAAAAAGTTATATAAAAAGTTTTGTTGGTGATCCAAGTTCTAGAAGCCGTGGATATTCGACCGCGCCTTATAAGTTATGAAGTATAAACTAAAAACTTTAGAAAAAAATGAAATGTTGAGCAAAGAAGCAAGCGTTTGCTCCTCCAAGGCAGAATTATTTCGAGGTAATTTATTTATACATAAACAAATAATCTAATAACACATTCTCGAATATACTATGATTCGAACCTAGGCCTCTGGTCTAAGCACATTAAATGCTAGTATCAACTCTAGATAGGTTTTTATTCTACTAAAAAAAATCATCTACGCGACACCCTATTTAATTTTATGTTTACCAATCGCATTTTAGGGTTTTTGGTAGTTTACTGTTATTCGTTATTTTAGAGCGGTCATATCGACTTGGGACGGGTTTTATTTATCCCAAAAAGCATCGTGAAGTCTATTTCTTCGTAGTACGGGACCTCTAAAAGATATTTCGGATAGTCTCACGGGTCCGACTCCCGTCATGCCACCAATCGCATAAGTATTTTGTTTTTTACTAAAATCTGAAAAGAAAAGTGTGAGGATATTTTCAAGAAAATATATGTGTACGAAGTCTAAACCAAAAGGAAAGCACAGTATAGAAAATATATAAATACTTTAAATTGTATGCTAAATTTTCTAAATGGATCCGTTACAACTGTTTAGAAGATAAATAAAACAGGAGACCCTCATGTACTTCAAACCCTAATGTTTAAGGTATAACAAGTTGGTGCAAATAATACTAATGATTCTCAAAAAGGGTATTTACTTTCTGATAAACATCACAGTAATTAAACCTTCAACACATTTATGTTTCCATTAAAAATTCAAAGGTCGCTAACAAGTTAAACACTAACTAAAATACCATAACTTTTTCAAAAAAAGCAATTAATCATAAAGCCCATTTAATAACTAACAAATCGGGTACGGGGTACCTCGGAACTTTTTCTCATTATATAGGATTCGCTACGCTCATCCTCCCAGCTTCGGACTCGCTTGGCTCGTCCTCAGAAATACAAGTCGTTAAATTTATAGTTCAACACGTCCTTAGGTGGTAAATAAATTTGGTTCATTCCTAGTGGGCATTCATCCAGGCACTGAAAACGCTCGATGGTGCTTAACTTTTATGATCCACGAAAAACCATAGATAGACTTGTTGTATTATAACGAAATTAGTAAATAAATAAATAAACCATTTATTTGCACAAAGAATATACACTTATTATAAAATATTTTACATTTAATAGCAGTGCAAAGTCGGCACTAAGCCGTGGTGCCTTCTACTGAGGGATGATTTTAAGTACTCCTGACTTAATTATTTTTTTGACTGATTACTATTCTATTGTTACGAAGCACTATTGTTAATTTACATAAGTGTTAATTAATTATTAACTTAATTCTAATTTGTTACTATTAAAATATAACTATTTTATTTTATTATTATTATTATTATTTTTTTGTTAATATTTTTCTTAATTAAGAAGAAAGTATAATAAAATATTTTCTTTATTAGAATAACTAACTTTTCTTTATTTATTTAACTAAACAAATAAGTAAATTAAATTAGGTAGCCGTAACTTAACGTAACCTAAACCTAACTAATGTAACTTAAACCATTTTACTAATTTGCTTAACTAAAATTATTTATTACAACTTATTTGTATTTTACATTTTTTTCTCTTTATGATGTAATTTTTACATCATAAAATTGTACTAATACTATTTTACTTATAACCTATTTTTACTAATACATAATCCAATATTATTAATTAATTTATTTTATTTATTTAAGAAAACATTTTTGCACACCTCTCCCATCCTTACCCATTCCTTCCTGTCCCATGCTACCCTTTGCCATGTTTCCTGTCCACATATACTCCTCATCCCATCTCACTCTAGGTCTCCCTCTACTCCTCTTTTTCTCTCTCGGATACCATTGTATTATCTTCTTTGTCTATCTTTCGTCATCAGTCCTAACTATATGTCCTGCCCATCCCCATTTCCTTTCACTCACTATTCCAACTATGTCCTCCATACCTGTTTGCTTCCTGATCCATTCATTTGTTTTCCTTTCTTTTCTGCTAATCTTCAGCATGCTTCGCTCCATACTTCTTTGGGCGACTCTCAACTTTTGGAGATAACGAAATTAGTACACTTATTTAATACATCAAGGGTTACACTTGTACTAATTTTCAACTCAATTGGAATGTTATCTGATTTTTTATTTTTTTTAAAAAACGTATACATATCATTCGATAAAAATTGAACTAATGCTGATAATGAGATGAAACTTTGCAAGTATGTTAGACTTATTCATTGCTACATGCGTGCCAAATTTCAAATGAATCGATTGATTTCAACTTTTTTCCGCGTTTTATGATTTCTCGAAATTTTTGCTGTGTCATTATTTCGGGATAATGATGTCATAAAAGAATTATTTTCCGAATACACCTTTACTTAATAAATAAGTACACCAAGTTTCGTTTTAAGACAACTAGTATATCCATGATTTTTGGTGGATCCTAAAAGTCAAATATCATTGTGCGTGGTCCGTGCCAGGATGGGTGACAGCTGGGGATGAAACGAATCTATTTACTATCTTAGGACGAGCGAAGCGAGTCCGAAGACGTTTTGCAGTATAAATTTAGAAGCTGGGCGAATCTGATGTAATGAGAAAAAGTTCCGATGTAACTCCGTACCCGGTTTTTTTAAATGATTAAATGTTCATGGTTATCAATAATCAAAAAGAGCCTTCAGCCTTTTGACTATTTTGAGGCTAGGGATCAAGTCGCGGCGTAAGTTTTTTAAGGGTCATATTGTCACAATATTAGCGAATTTCCAAATGTATTAGTCGAAAAACTAAATTTTTTACATCAAACTTTAAATGTCCAACGATAATACTAATAATTATAATAATTAATGAGAATAGAGATAATACAGTTGACCTTTGTAAATATTTTAAACATCATAATGTATATAAATATATAAAATTAATAAATATAATAAACTATATGATATATATATATATATATATATATATATATATATATATATATATATATATATATATATATTATATATATATATATATATATAATATTATATATATATAATATATATAATATATATATATATATATATATATATATATATTATGACATTTCAGACGTCATATAATTTTTTATAAGTTCTGTAAATTTTTCAAATTTTGCTGAGACATTATTATTGAGGGTTCATGACGTCATACGCATTTTATAAACAAGGGTTCTTGACATTTAAGAGATTTATTTTTTTGCCAAGTTTAAAATCTATATATACTTAAAAAATATATACATATAGCTTCCTGAAGCTTGGTCATGTTGTTAAATAACACTTCATTCTTCAAAACCCGGCTGTAAACCTTTTTTTCTCCCGAATGTAGTAAAAAATATTAATTCGTTCGTTTTAATTATAATTATACATTTTTCAAGTGACATTAAAAGAATTGAACAAAAAACAATAATTAAAGAATTCAAATAGATAAAATTAACTAGGTAATTAATGACGGCATTATCTCCGTTATAAAATGTAATCTTTATGAGGCATCATTAAGTTTTTTTCAGAATATTTAATGCAGTGAATTTGTATCACGCTAGACGTAATAAAGCTTCCTCTGGGCTCTAAAAAAGATAAAATGGAAAGGCAGTGTTAAGAAGTGACAGTAAAAAATTGAGAAAGGTTAAAAAGAGTTTTAAGCGGAGTTATAAATGTACATGGTTATTTCATGGCGTAGGAGGGCTTAGGGCGTTTGAGAACAGAAATAAAAATAGCCATGAAAATGGTCCTTATATCTTCAACTGAAGCCTGGCTATAAACCCTTGCCAGTAAGATCCGAGATTTATATTTTTTCTGCTGATCCTATTCTATCTACTCTCACCTTACTCTTTGTCTACCTTTAGTCGACGGACGTTTATATTGTTTTTATCCATATTTATTTATCTAAACGTGCAAAGAGTTGTTTATTGCTGTTATGAATGTAATAATAAATAGATTTTAATAAAACAACTGGTGACTTAATCTTACCTTAGGAGTTATAAAAAATCGGGTACGGGGTACCTCGGAACTTTTCCTCCAGCTTCGGACTCGCTTCGCTCGTCCTCAGAATAGGATGGTTAACAAATGGCCTAGGGTTTTTAAACTTCGGACTCGCTTTGCTCGTTCTCAGAATAGGATGGTTACGAGTGGCCTAGAGTTTATGTACTTCGGACTCGCTTCGCTCGTCCTCAGACTAGGCTGGTTAGCAAATGGCCTGGGGTTTTTAAACTTCCGAGGTACCCCGTACCCGTATAAAAAAGCAAACAAGAACGTTAAACTTCGCATAATCTTAAATGAGAAAAAGTTCCTATATTTATTCGGTTTTTTTTTAAATTATTTGGATTTTTGGCGGAAATTTGTAATATTGACAAATGTAAACAAACTTTTACGTTTAACAAAAGGGTCTCACTAATTAATCATTAAGTTCGCTTATAACTTTTTAATTAATTAATAGATTTTGATTGGAGTTTTTTATATTTGTTCCTATTTTTTTTTGCGGTTCCAACGACGTGTTATATGTCAAAAACACGTGTATACTTTTGGTATTATTAAGCGTCAAAATTTTAAATTTCAAAAGTAAATAATTTCTAAATGGCGGCCAATATCAAAACGAAATTCGGAAGATTTGTTTGTTATATTAAGAGGTATATTCCTGCTAAAATTCATCAAGTTCATCGGGTCATTTTTCGATTTTTTACGATTTTTTTAAATTTTTGCTGAATAAGCAAATAGGGTTAATGGTGACGTACAATTTTGATATTCCGGGCAGCACAACTAGACCCAAAGACTGATTTTTGTACCAAGTTTCAATTATCTAGCATAAATACAGTGGGAGTTATGCGTGACGCAGACACACACACACAGACATCAAGCTAAAATTGGTTCAGATGGTCCTAAAAACACCTAAAATGGATAATTCAAGTGAAATCTCGGGTTACAATTTTTTGGGTGAAACCAATACTTTTCCTCTATATACCTTCGGTATGAAGATGAGGAAAAGTAAAAATTATTTTGGTATTGTTATGTATTCATTTGCTTTTCATGCTCGCAATAAATATGTGATACTTACTAATAAAAAAATGTATATGTATACATATACACATACATAGCGTACACTAACTTAGTTTCTAGCTCCGTATTTAGCGTAGTACCGTCGAATTTGAGGATTTATCTGGTAGGACTACCATAGGCGTAGCCCTGATCACGTTTCACAAAATTACAGTAATACTAATAAAACAGAACGTTTAAAATACAAAACAATATGCAAAACCGATACCTACTGACTAATGATAACTTTAAGAAATATACAATGAGGTTACACAGAGCCACTTAGTCCCAATAAGAAGTTTTAAGTCTCTTAATATATTGAGATAGGGTATGCATAGTAATGTTTCTATATGGCTACGATGGGGAGTTGTTACAGTCTCGTCAACTTAAATTGAATGCAAAGTGTTCACGTAGTTTATAATAATAATAATAAAATTGGTTTATTTATAGAATACAAAAAAAACATGCATATTAATATAAATTACTATTATAGTTATTTACAATAATTTTTAATTAGAGCAGTTATATGACGTAAATTTTCGATAACAGCACTGCTATTTTCTATGATTACTCTTGTAATCAGCTATTTTTACATATTCACTTGATTTTTTGTACGAAAAATCTATTTAACATTAACTTTTTGTTAATTGTGTTGTTAATAACATTTAATAGTTTCTTGCTTAATTTACAAACTAATTAAAAAAATAGTAACTATAGGTGAATGGCGTGGATTTTTTTTTTAGGTGATAGCTAGAAAATTTCGAGCTTCTAGAAAAGCTAGAAGCTTAATTTATTTCAAATGAAGTCTTTCTATGTTAAATATTCTTTCTCTTATGAAGGTAAAATCTCGCACTCACCATGAGATTGGAATGATATCCGTTCCCATTGGTCAACCATCTAGGTATTGACCTCACTTGATGTTACTCAACCTTTGTGCTTAGTTTTAGCATTAACCTTTTAGCTTAACTTGACAAAAACCCTAGATAAACTAATCGTATAGAAGAGAAACTTAAAATACTTATTTATTACACGGAACAATTAATTCCACTACAGTTCGATTTCAATTTATTCAAAATAAACACTTATTTGTATCATTCGATAAAAATTAGACTTATGCTGATAATCAAAAGGATTAAAAAGGTTGTATTCACCACAAGTTGAAGAAGAAATCGAAGAATCAGATACCGTCGATACTTGCTGTTGGATATGAATATCCCTGGACCGGTTTCGGCATAATGCCATCATCAGCAGGTGGGGCAACACTCGAGATCTCAACTAATAAAGTTATATCAGTGATTAACTTCTAGTCTCGAGGGCTTTTCGTCAGAGGGCTCGTTGTGCTCATTGAGACTAGAAGTTAATCACTGATATAACATTATTAGTCGAGAGCTCGAGTGTTGACCCGCCTGCTGGTGATGACGTTATGCCGAAACCGGTCCAGGGATATTTATATCCAACAGCAAGTATCGACGGTAGCTGATTCTTCAATCAAAAGGATCTTAGCACCTTTGTTAATCTGATATAGGACTACATGCTTGCCTACTTTTAAACTTTTTTTGCTGAGTCCTTGATGACGATCAATGATAATTAACAGGGAAGATTAGTTCCGTACTTGTCTTGTAATGAATTAATCATAGATGACAAAGAAAATGTCAAGATCTTAATTCAAGGTTTAAACCCATTTCCGTTCGAAAATTGTTTATAAATGACGTTATTTAGCTATTGTTAGGAATGTAGGTTAAATCTAAGGCGTTCACAACCAATTAAAGATTTTAATTCAATAAAATTCTGACTCTATTAATTTTATTGTCTCTTTCCACAGACAAGGGGAAAGCATTGTAATTGCAAATATGTGGCCCACTTATTTCATCAAGCCAAAACCTTAACTACATGTCGCAAAATTTAAACAGCTCTAGCTTCACCCAATATCAATTTTTTAATCGTATTAGAATAATGGAAAGTTCTAGAAGAGCTATTTAAACACTTAAATGTCAATGTGATATAGGTCCCTAGACACACTGGCATTCTTATAGAAACAAAAAAGCTGATGATGTAGCTAAAACAAATGGCATCAACAGGTGTTTTTGGCCCAGAGCCTGCAATTAATTGGACATGAAGACATGCAAAATCCCTCGTAAAAAAAATTGATACGGAAGGAAACCAAAAATCATTTAACAGTCAAAGATAATGCTTCCAATATTGACAAATGGAAATTTAGAAGGGTTCTAAATCTGAGTAAGTCAGACTTACTCAGGAGCAACGGACTTAATCAGACCTATGGTAGGAGTAATCACTGTATACTGCCGGCTTAATAGGCATTTAGCCTTGATGAAGGTGACCGAGATTCCTATATGTCCAATATGTGAAGACATTGAGGAAGAACAGCCTATCATAATTTGGCAATGTGTGAAGGGTTTGGAAGGCTCAGGTTTCAAATATTCGGAAGGGTACAATAAGAGGAAATTGTGTCTCTAAGATGGCAGGATATTTTAACTAAATTCATCGAAGCAGGAGGTTTGCCGAGGATAAAGTAGAGGATGTACAGTGATAGGTGGTTGATTTCAAAGTTAGTAAAAAGGACCCAAAGGTGGTCTACTCACCAGGCTTGACCTCCCCACTCTTACTACTACTACTATTATCTCTTTCCAGAGACAAGGAGAAAGCATTATAATAGGATATTATAATAGTTTATTTACCAAGTGTCGAAACCTTAACTACAGGTCGCAACATTTAATCGGGATCTGTAAATGTATGAATGTGTGAGTACAGAGATATATTATTACTAGAAGAGTCACAGTCTGATCTATCAGTAGAGTAGAAGCCATAAAATACTTTTGCGGAGCTCTTAAAGCTCTATGTAACCTGAATGAGACCACCTTCGAGACTGTTAAGGTTATTTTTCGAAAATTTAAAGCCTTTTTAACTGTTTCTAACATTTAATTATATGACGTCTGTAAAAGATAATATAAATTTTTCATATATGAATGTATATTAATTGCAATTTTTTAAGTTACTAGATGGGGCTAGAATAACAATTTCTTACTTTTTTAAATGGCACAACTGTAGCGGTAGACTAATTTTTGTACAAAGTTTCAACTTGCTAGCATAAATACATTGGGATCTACGAAGATAACGCAAACACACTTATACGGACAGACAACTTTGCGAAAACGACTCAAAGTTTTCAGTACTCAGGAGGCCTTAAAAACGCCTGAAACGGATAATTTCAGTGACATCCCGGTTTGGGATTATTTTGCCAACACAATACTTATTCTATTTACCTACGGTATAAATGAGGAAAAGTAAAAACGTTAGAGTAATCCAGCATAGTCTATTAATACTACTTCTTGGATTACTACTCTACTACTAAAACTTCTTGTAAACAAAATACTTCAATATACCTACGGTTATAAAAGTATAAATGGAGAAAAGTTAAAAAATGCAAATTTTTAATTTTTGCTTCGCTCTTCCTTGTTTGCTCGCTTTGTTCGTCCTCAAACAAGAAAGATCAGTTTTAATACAAACGGTCACCCATTTGTATTAATGCTCCTAGACAAATATGATCTGACCGAAACCGTTACTTATATTTGTTTATCTACTCACGGCAGCAAAATTAGCCATTACTGGACTGTTTTTAAGCTGCAAAATGTCATTTTACCTACACTGTCAAACAATACGGAAAATATTTCAAAACAGTACGCAATATGTTTCAAAACAGTACGCAAAATGTTTTGGTAATGAAAAAAGTACTAGGGAGTTATGGCTCATTTAAATAAAATGGGAAACAAGTCCAAACTCCCTAGGCGGGAAAATGAATGATTGCGTGAATTTCGGTATTGTTTTATTTTGTAAACTATGATTTATTCTAGCTTGTTTCTAGTACGTAACTTTCTTTATTGTTATTTAAAATTACGGTATTATTATTAAATGTTTAACATTTAACATTTGTTTATCTAATAATATATAATGTTTTGGAAACAAATTGGCAACACTGATAATTTTGGCATTAAATTAAATTATTTACCAGCTGTTTATGAATCGACAGATTTTTAATGTTTAAGTCGTCAGATTTTGTATTTCATGTTGTTATATTTAGTTTAAGTATATAAAGTTACAAAAATAGAACGTTATCAAAAACTAAATCTGTAAACTAAAGTTAAGTTACTAAAACATAATGAGTGAGAACAACAGTGAAGTGAATAAAGATACACACATTGTTGACATTCACGAGTTATTGGACCACACTCCACCTGATTAGTCAGCGTTGCATCTACTTCAAAGCAATCTTTACTGCCTGTAAAATCTCGCAGCAAGTATTTAAAATAATCTCTTGTGTATTTTTTCTGCCGTTAGTAGATAAAATAGTATATGCTACTATGCAGCAAAGGAAACATTGCAGACTCGTGCAATTAATTACCTGCCTCGGCTTACGCCTCTGCAGGTAATTCGCCATTTGTCAGCCTCGGCTTCGCCTCGTCTGTCAAATGGGTTAATTACCTGCCTCGGCTTACGCCTCTGCAGGTAATTTCCATAGCCCACCCTCGCCTTCGGCTCGGGGGCAAATTTATGAAACTCGTCTGCAAAATTCCATTTTGCTGCCTAGTAGCATAATATACTATTCCTGATTTTTAACAATTTGTAAAAAAAAGTATTAAAATCATTCGATTAAAATTAAACTAATGCCGACAATGAGATAAAACTTAGAACATTTGTAGGTCGTTTTTTAGTACTACATGCGTGCCGAATTTGTAAGTCGTTTTAAGCACTACATGCGTCCCAAATTTCAAATCAATCAGTTCATTCTTCTTTGTTTTATTCAATTTTTGCTGAGTCATTTATAACGGTTAATGACGTCACAGAAAAATTATTTTCCGGATCTCACTACTAAACCTAAGGATTAATTTTCGTACTGTGTTTAAACTCTAAAGCATAAACACACTGGGATCTACGATAATAACACACACACATAGAGATATATTCTAGAGGGGGCATAGCCTATCTCAATGCATTAAGCGTCCTGAAACATTATTTTGGGGCTCGCAGGGGCTCTGTGTAACCTCATCGAAACCTCTTCTAAGAGTAAAATAAGGTTATAAGGAATCAATTTTTTCGGCTTCCTGCTAATTGTTTGTGTTTTAATTATATTTTCAGCGTTCTACTATATAATTCACTGTAATTTTGTTCCGTTTATTTGATTATTGATAGTCGAATGTGGTCAGGTTATTTTTTCGATGTTTCGAAATTCAACCAATAGGGCCTCTCTAGTAATATATCTCTATGCACACACACAAATACATAGAGAGACAACTTTGTTAAAACCACTCAGGGAGTCTTGCAAACTTTTAGTTGCACACAATAATTTTCTTTTTTACCTACGATATAAATAAAGGAAAGTAAAAAAGCAATATCGTGATTTATTAAACGTACTTTAACAGGTGATTGGAATCCCAAAATTTGTTTTTGAAGAAAATAATCATATATACTTATCTAGCTAGTCGATAAAATCTTAACACTTCATTATTCATAGAGTTTATGTCGGTAATCGATAGAGCGATTGAAAGATATCAAAATCCAACAAGCAACTCTTTGATTCAGTATAATTTTTTACATCGTAGATAGTAAGGTTAATTATTGTTTATAGAACAGGAAGAATTCTTCCCTAAACAAATTCACAGTTGTAATCTATAAGCATATTTTACATGCAATTATACTTATCAAATTATACATAAACGTATGATACATAAACTCATAGAGATATATACTAGAGGGGACATAACCTATCTCAATACATTAAGACGCCTGAAACATCTTTTTGGGGCTCTCAGGGTCTCTGTGTAACCTCAATGAAACCTCCTTTAAGAGTGAGGTAATGTTATAAATTAATTGACTTCGGTTTTCCTTACATTGCTTGTGTTTTGCTTTGTAATTTTAACGTTCTACTATATAAGTTATTATGATTTGGTACTGTTTATTTGATAAAATTTATAAGCAAAGGTGGTCAGGTTACTTTTTCGATGTTTCAAAATTTAACCTATAGGGTCCCTCTAGTAATAATATCTCTATGCATAAACTCATAATGCATAAATGCATAATATATAAACGCATAATACATAAATACATAATACATAAAACGCATACATACATAATACATAAACGCATAATACATAAATATACATAAAATGACATAAACGCATACATAAATGCATAATACATAAACGCATAATACATAAATGATAAACATATAACGCATAATACATAAATGCATAATACATAAACGCATAATACATAAATGCATAATACATAAACGCATAATACATAAATGCATAATACATAAACGCATAATACATAAATGCATAATACATAAACGCATAATACATAATGCATATACAAAATAATACATAAATGCATAATACATAAACGCATAATATATAAACGCATAATACATAAACGCATAATACATAAATGCATAATACATAAACGCATAATACATAAACGCATAATACATAAATGCATAATACATAAATGCATAATACGTGAATGCAACTCTTTATTGGTAGCAGTTGGGATTTTATCTAGGATCTTGAATAAAGGGGAATGAAGTCGATTTGTCGCATAACAAAGTGAAACCTTATTGAGACCTTATTGAGAAAGAAAACGGGGACAACCGGGATCTGGCGCGGTGGTACGCAAGACAGGCAAAGTTCCTGTGGAATAATTGCTTTCTTGCGCACTAATCCAGTTCTTAATCAGGTTTCAAAACAGTAACACGTGTACTTGTCTGTCATTTTTCATGAATTTTTGAAAGAAAATTGAGCTCATGAAGAAGTATCTTGTACCCTATGTATTTAAATGACGTCATATATCACATGGACGTTGGCCTCGAATATAGTAAATTGTTTAGAAAAATACTAACTTCCTTCCAAATCAGAGTAAGCGTTAAGTAAAAAATTAAATTAACCGAAATTTTCTTTGAAAAAACGCTGAAGAGTAAACTAAGAAGCAAAATGTCTGTGTTGCTCACAAGCCAGTGCTCATGCAACACATATGGTTTTGGTTTGAATTGTTTTATGATTTTTCTGTTTTAAAATGTAATATTTTATTTTATACTTGTAAATTATTAAGTAAATTATATAAAAATGGAATACATTTTAATTTTAGTTTGATGATAATAGATATAATTTGTCATGTAATAAAAAATATATATCTAATCATGTTTGGTTCAATCGACTTTGGTTTAAGCTATCAAAGCATTAATTAATTGGTATCTTTTAAGTTAAGTCATTTATATTCACTGGGAACAACAAAAAAGCATTTACACGTTCAGATAATTTTACAGAACTTCTCTGTTAGATCGACTCGATGGATTAGGCTCGACGGATGGACTCCGTCGAGCCATCGGAATTGTAAATGTATGTTACACGTTTACATGTATCGGAAATGTTTCGGACGTTACACGTCCGAAAAGTTCGAACGTGTAAACGTACTAATTGACATTTAGAGGTTAAATGTTTTACAACAAATGAAAAATAAAGCAAAATAATTCATTTAAAATGTGTTATATTGTATACGTTGTTTAGAATGCATTAGAACGAGATTCCCAAGCATGATAACAGATGTACTTTTAAGTAGAAAAAAATTCGAATAAGTTCCATAAGTCAAATAGCCATTTTACATAACATAAATATTTACATATTTATTCAACAATGACAGATTTTGTTAAATAATTATATAATCTTTTGATTTCGTTATCTAAATTTATGTTTCGTTAATTCACTTTGTATAAGACCAATTATTGATCACTATCCATTCCATTTTTCTTATCTATAATCTTGTAAATAATTAACCAGGTTTTATTTACAACAAATTATTTTCATATTGATTCTAGACAATTATACTGGCTTTTTTTGGACGTTAACTATTCAAGATCTGAATTAGTGATAAATATCGTCTAATCGCTGGTAATGAATAAGTAATGTCGAAATTCTAATCTTAGAATCAAACATGTCGTGATAAATACTTCATTTATAAACAAGTTCTTGATTAATACTTCATAGGCAATTTAAAACGGAAAAATTCATGTTTATTTTTAAAAAATGAAAATAAATTTATTTAGTTAAAATAAGGTGCTTAATATTAAATTATTAGCACCTCTACTCATGTCAAAAAAAATAAGTGTGAGCATGAATATACAGAGTAAATAGATCATTTTCACAAACAACCCGCGCACGCGCGGGTGTGTATGCGTGTGCGAGTCTGTTATCATCGTAGCTCCCAGTGTATTTATGCTAGAGAGTTGAAGCACGTGCGCCTGCTACCCAGACAATCCGGGTTCGATCCCGGATTGTCTTCTTCGATCGGGGCGGGACTTCTTTTACGTGCTGTCCATCGAAAGGGATGCTATGCCGGTGGTTTCGAGCCAGTGCGATGTTAGGTACTCGTAAAAGATCCCTATCCCTGAATGAACCTGAATTGAGGCAAAATTTAGGACCCTCAGTAGAAGTTTAAATATATATGTTTCTACCTTATGGCTTCGAGAGCAAGAAAGCCTGGTAGTAGGGCACGCATTGTTCCTAGTTAAAGCTAAAGAACTAAAAGTAAAAAGTCGCAGGTTCTCTGTAGATTAGACGTAAAAAAGTCCTGCACTAAGACTCATAAGGTAATAGAACATTATCTTCTATCTAAGGGAGTTAGCAAAAAGGGCCCAACAACGCGGCCTACTTACTAGGTGGTCTATCACCTCTCCCTAATTACTATTATCATCACTAAGTCTAAACATGTCTATTTAATCAGCTTAGTAAAAGATTATAGTTATATAATCCAATATCCCTATATTTGCGTTTAAATTAACCAACAGATCTTTGAATTAGTCTTTTGTTAAAAAAAGAAAAAAAAAACAAGTTGAAAAAACAAGTTTGTGCAATATTTAAAGAGAAAGGCTCTCAGGAGTGAGAAGTAGGGCTTTCGTGTGATTCTCGGGGCCCATTAGGGACTTGTTTTCTAGAGGACTATTGTAATAGGGAAGACCTAAAACCTTAAAAACCTCTGCATTTAAATGGAACACAATCAGAAGGGAGAGGACGGTACAAGAGGAGAAATTCAAGGATTAACATTTCGTTAGATGCATTTTAATTTTTGGGTTTGTAGTGTACATTAGAGAAAATGTTTTTTTTTTATTTTTAAAAGATATGGGGTATTCAAATTTAAGATTAAGCCAGCTTACAAGTATTTTAATTGTATTTTTATTTAAATTTTCACTACGAAACAATATATACTAAAGGACAATTAATGTACTTGTTAAATAACATGCGTGACTTGCAGTTTTAATATACAGTTCAATATCAGTGAAGCTCAACCTTAAAGAGATGCTTGGAGTAGAGAGGATAGAGCTATGGAATATTTGATGACTGAGTACAAAATTCTAGCGCGAAGGTCCGCAAGGCAGGCGAATTTTCTTTGCAACGATTGCTTCCGTTCGTAACAATCCATTCCTCGATAATTATTCCGGTTTGCTTTGTAACTTCAGCAGAAGCGCCACTTGCCAAGCAATGTATTGCTTGCCAAGCATGAGGGCGGTAAGAGAGCATCGCGCGTCTCTAGTAAATACATACATATGTTATTATGGTAAATGATGTATGTTATTAATGTATGTATTGTTGTTATTATTATATATATTGTTGTTGTTATTATTATATATATATTATATATATATATATATTATTATATATTGTATGTAATGTTATTAATGATGTATTGTTATTATGTAAATGATATATGTTATTTACCAGAGACGAGCGATGCTCTCTTACTGCCGTCAGCAAAACATATATCATTTGATACTACCGAGTTTTGCAAAACATGAATAGTTGACACAATATAATTGTGCGAGAGACACCTAGGAAATGTAATAAGCAAAATGCAATGCTACATCTGGGAACTGTTCCATCATTCGACATTCGTCATCATTGCTGGCTCGACATAATGTCATGTCCCATTAAATTTTGCTTGCCAAGCATGATGGCGATAAGAGGGCTCCTCTCTGGTAAATACTTCACATTATATTCTTCGGAATTTTAATTGAAGATCAGAGTGAGTTCAGGCTCTGTCGGCGCCCTGATAAGTTAGACGTAACGAAACAGAGTGGGACATGACATTATAGTTGATGTTTTGCAAAAGTCGGCAAAACAACGTATAAAACAAAGTATCAAATGATACAACGTATAAAACAAAGTATCAAATGGTACAACGTATAAAACAAAGTATAATGATACAACAAACAAGTATCAAAATGTAAAAACAAAGTATCAAATGATACAACGTATAAAACAAAGTATCAAATGATACAACGTATAATTCATCATCTTGCTATTCAAAATATAAATGTATAAAATGTAAATTATAAAAGAATTTATATATTAAACTGTATAATACACTCAATTTTACACTGCATAATACACTGCATAATACACTGTATAATACACTGTATAATACACTGTATAATACACTGTATAATACACTGTATAAAACACTGTAAAATACACTGTATAATACACTGTGTAATACACTGTATAATACACTATATAATGCAATATTTATCACAATTTAAATACAATGTGTAATAAATTTGTAGAATAACTTTTAAAAATATTAACTGCTAAAGAAAGTCAACGTTTACTTGAAAAACAATTAAGCCATTAACTTATTTCTGAATCCCAACATAAACCCATAAAAATTTATTAAATGATATTATACACTTTAATAATCAAACCAAAAAGCTTAATGTGAGATAAGAACAAGTTTAAAATTGTTTTCCACAATATCCCTGGTTTTTTCCAACTCGATACTTAATTATTCAAGTTTGTGTGTGTAATACTTTTTTATTCGTTCCGAACACATCAGAATTAATAAATATTCATATAGGAAGGCTTGGAGAGAAAAGCTTTCAAAATCTCATCATAAACGAAGCAGTCTGCTGCAAACTGTCATCCCTGCATACAAAATTATCCTCTGCTCTACATAGCCGTAAAAAAAACCATGCTAAAATAAAAGTCATAAAAATACATCACGTGTAGTAAAGATAGTTTCCCTGTAGTGTTATCAATTTGTTTCATAAATAAAGATAAATATGCAGTAGCTGTTCGCTGTCCTTAGGTCGATACATGTTAAAAGCATTATTGGGAAAATTTAATATTAAACAATGTTATTTGCGAATTTCTAAAAGACAAAATATCTAATGAAAGGAGTTGCATGACAGGATTGTGACTGAAAATTATTTCAGATAAATACATTTATTCAGGAGATAAATTCAGCCAGTTACAAACCTCTAGACAAAACTGTAACTGCTGTCTCCTGACTCTTTTCTTCCCTGTTCGCCGGTAATTATATTTTATATATTTCATGTTTTACATTTTATTTAATTCGTTTATTTCATTTGTTTTTTATTTCTTCTGTGTATTTGCTTCCCTATTTTATTTTATTATGCATTTATTTTATTTTGTATTGATTTTTATTTTAGTATGTTATTTTTATTTAGAGTATTTTATGTGATATATTTTTACTTTGTTGGTTGGGCACTGATGATGATCTGTTAAGATTGAAAGATATACCTGGCTACATGCGTGTCAAATCTCACTCCGGTCGCACAATTTGTATGCGTTTTATGACTTTTCGAAATTTTCGCTGGCTCATTATTGCGAGTTAATGACGTCATAAAAAACAATTTCCGAATAGCACAAAAACAATCGTAGCTTTTTTTCATCGTAGCTCCCAGTGTATTTATGCTAGAGAGTTGAATCTTTGTACAAAAATCAGTCTACTGTTGTAGAACGATAGGCTGATTTTTGTACAAAGTTTCAACTCTCTAGCATAAATACACTGGGAGCTACGATGATAACGGACAAACACACACACACACACACATACAGACAGACAACTTTGAGAAATCTACTCAAAAGGCCTTAAAACACCTGAAACGAATAATAAAAATGACATCCCGGTTTCGGATTTTTTTGCAATCACAATAATTTTCCTATATACCTACAGTTTAATGAGGAAAAGTAAAAATATTTTTGATAAAAGATAATAATAGGAATGCAGCAGTATAAAAAATGTTTATCATATATGTTGGATTTCGCTTCATATTTCGCTTTATAGGTTTATGATTCCACCCTAACGAAAAATCGGATCTTGGCAACCATTTCCTGTACTGAGCTACAATTTGAAAAGCGTTATACGAAAACAATCAATAGATCAAAACCAAAAGAGATAGTGAAATATTGAAAACAATTAAAAATCTATTATCACTGAAACTGATTAAACAAAAAACAAGTGACGAATTAATGCTGAACTGAACTCTTGAAATGGTATCTGAAGTGAATTAACGTGACAGTGCTTCAGATTTGTCACGCTACTAATTGTTTATTGTTATTCCTAATTAGGCATAATATGATTTATATAACTCAATGGAATACAATGGGAATCAGCTAATATTTAAAGATGATGGTGATAGCAATATTTTCTTTTATATGTTATTAAAATAAACAGACCAAATCGGGTACTGGATACCTCGGTCCTAGACTTTTCCTAACATCGGACTCGCTTCGCTCGCCTAAATGTCATGTAAAACTACATCTTAAGGTGATATTACTTAGGGTGTTTCTTTAAATGAGTCCTTTGTTTTGATATTCATATTCTCCTTATTATTCACATCATATTATTCCTTATATTTTCGAAAGCAAGAAAGCTTATTACGGCAGTGGTGCTAGTGTTGCTTAAAACAAAGCTGTAGAAACTTATGGAAAAAGATTAGACGCAAAATGCATGAACTAGGACCTATAAGGTAGAGCACTATCTTTCATCAAAGAGAAGAAACAAAAGGGCCCAACAATGTGGTCATACTTGCTAGGTGATATCACCTCTCCCGAATCACTATCACTATCACTTTATATTTATAAATGGTAACATATTGATTGAAAAATTAACAATAGGCCTCCTCTCTTTTACTTCAGTTATAAGAACAACCTCAGAAGAACAAAATTTGCTATAAGAGAAAAAATCAATATTGAAATCTTACATTATTACATTTCCTTATCTCCACTATATTCCATTTAATCGGATAGCTTAAAAATTTATTATCAAATAGAAGATTCGAATCTTCTTTACCAATAATGTAATATTTTTAACGATACAAATGATAAGGCAGCATTGAAATTGGGATAAAAAGCCAAATGAGATTAAATGTTAAGTTTTTAATTTAATCCTTCTGTTCCTTTTTACTTTTTAGCGAATTTTTAAAGAAAAATTGAGCTTATGAGATTGGGGTCATGGAAAGGGCAGGTAGATTTACGTGATCAAGAATATATATATATATA
Source organism: Microvelia longipes (assembly GCA_018340805.1). Classification (NCBI taxonomy): domain Eukaryota; kingdom Metazoa; phylum Arthropoda; class Insecta; order Hemiptera; family Veliidae; genus Microvelia; species Microvelia longipes. The sequence continues at coordinate 56,402,099 of JACMZG010001908.1, forward strand.
TATATATATATATATATATATATATATATATATAATATATATATATATATATATATATATATATATATATATATATATTACAAAGGAATAAGAAAAAATACTAAAAGTATAACATAACAATCTTTATAATAATATAATAATTTACAGGAGGTGAAGCGAAGAGATTTAGAGGGGTTTTGAAAATTTTCGACATACGACATTACCTGACCGAAGAAGACATACGTCGAAAATTTTCAAAACCCCTCTAAATCTCTTCGCTTCACCTCCTGTAAGTTATTATTATTATAAAAGATTGTTATATATATATATATATATATATATATATATATATATATATTATATATATATATATATATATATATATATGTCTGTGTACGAGAATTTTTGTGTCCTATAGACGTTTCTAGGCAAATATAACTTTCGAACGCTTTCTTGGATCGAAACTTATCTTGGTACAAAAATCAACCTTGTTAATGTCCCGAACCCTATTGTTTATGAAATATTTAAGACGCCATTAGCCCCAAAAAATGACCCCACAAACATTTCAAAAAATCACTAGTCTTCATATTGTGTTTAGATTGAGCTGAATTTTTATACACGCATATTGCTTTCTGTGTTTCACAAACATACGAAGTTTCATTGTATTATCAGTATTAATTCTGATTTGATTTAAAGGACATATATATGTCAAACAAAACATTGTCATTAATTAACATGTAAACTTAGAATAATACTTTATATAGAAGGAGAACTACTGATAACACGAAAGCCGGTTGACTGGTGCAACTAAGTAATGCTGCCACCCTAACAATATACAATTTTCTAAAAAAAAAGTTGGCAATACTTCCGGTTGCTGAATTATTATGTTCTATTATTAATTAATGATTGATTATTCATAAAATACTAATATAAATATCGGTGCATTACAACATTTAAAGCATTTTAAATTGTAGTTTAACGTATTTATTAAAATTATATATAAAAAGTAGTCCTCGTCAACTAAATGTAGATTCTTGTATTCCGCCACCCTTTTGCCATGTAAGACCAGTTTTATTAAATACTCAGCAGGTATTTTAAGTTATTATATTTGTTCTTTGCGATATTTCTTCATTAATAGATATTTATAACAAATATTTAACATAATGTTTTGTTGTCAGGTTGGCAGCATTACTTAGGTGCACCAGTCAACCGGCTTTCGTATTATTAGTGGAATTACATTGTGTTTACAGCCCTGTGCTCCTTCTTTATATAGTATTATTCTAAGTCCAAATCATTTGGAAATTTGCATATTATATTGTGGCAGTATACCACTTATATAAACCATTAGTATGACAAACTGACAAACCTGAAAAAGTGGCCGCGAAGCGGCAAAGAGGCCGAAAGACTTTTGTTTCATTTATACCGTAGGTATATAGGAAATATATTGCGTTTACACTTACAATCCGTTCCAAGATTTTACCTGATTTATCCGATTCAGGTGATATTAAATCCTCCTAAATGTTTTTACCAAGTTATCAATGTGTACATGTGTGAGTGTGTACCTGATTTCAACGTACCTAACCGTTTGTTTTTACTTTCTCTCATTTATAGTGTAGGTATATAGAGAAAGTATTGTGATGGCAAAATAATTCGATACTGGGATGTCACCTGAATTATCCGTTTCAGGTGTTTTAAGACCTCTTATGTAGTTTTCTCAAAGTTGTCTGTCTGTGTGTGTAAGTGTGTATGTGTGTGGGCTCTTCTTGACATACGAAGGACATAAATTAAGCTCTTTTTATGTATATTGAACATGCTTAGCGAAGTCCTAATATACATACATTTTATATATAGGACATGCTTAGCGGGTACCTTAGAAAAGTCTAAGGTACCCGGTACCTTACATTTGTTTCTTTTTTCTTAAGAATAATGTCAACCAACATTTAATTTCAAGTTTTAGATTTTTGAGCTCTTCATCTAACTAGGACCGTAGTTAATAAGGCGCGGTCGAATATCTAGAACGTTGGATCACCAACAAACTTTTTTTATAATTTTTTTTCAAAATTTTCAGTAATTAGCCGGATTTGTGATAAATGAAGCCTATTTCCGTAATCTGCACACTCTTTTGGTTAATCTCAAAGAGTATTTACATTCACTCAACGATTTATTTTTAATCTATCTTGATACATACATAACTACTGTTAGACGTCAATGTTAACAAATATGACATGTCAAAATATAACACAAAATATTGACGTCTAACAGTAGTTTTGTATGTGCCAAGTTAGATTAAAAATAAATCGTTGAGTGAATGTAAATACTCTTTGAGATTAACCAAAAGAGCGTGCAGATTACGGAAATAGGCTTCATTTACCACAATCCGGCTAATTACTGAAATTTTGAAAAAAAATTATAAAAAAGTTTGTTGGTGATCCAACGTTCTAGATATTCGACGCGCCTTTATAAGGCGGTTAACGCTAGCCAATGGCTAGGCGAATGGGTTTCATTCAAATTAGGTCCATACGCATTGTTTTATTCACAGTCTGTCTGTTTGTTTAAAAACGTTTTAGTTTGTACACTAAGCCGTTTCATCTCTCTAGATTTACTATTGAGGGAGCAAATTGTTCTTCTATCAGAATGATTTCAATCAAGAAAAGCATATTTTAATGCAAAGGTCTTTTGTTCATTTACGTATAGTTTTATATTTTTATTTTTCTCATAAAATCATATTTTGTACATGATACGAACAACTAAGTAATTAAAGGTCTGTCATGGAGGTAATTTGTAAATGACAAGAAGAACTTAGTACGTAATGGTCTGTCACAGGCGTAATTTGTTAGTGATAAGAACAACTTAGTACGTAATGGTCTGTCACGGGCGTAATTTTTTAATGATAAGAACAACTTAGTACGTAATGGTCTGTCACAGGCGTAATTTGTTAATGATAAGAACAACTTAGTACGTATGGTTGTCACGGGCGTAATGTGTAAGATAAAGAACAACTTAGGTACGTAATGGTCTGTCACGGGCGTAATTTGTAAATGATAAGAACAACTTAGTACGTAATGGTCTGTCATGGGCGTAATTTGTTAATGATAGAACAACTTAGTATGGTCTGTCACGGGCGTAATTGTTAATGATAAGAACAACTTAGTACGTAATGGTCTGTCATGGGCGTAATTTGTTAATGATAAGAACAACTTAGTACGTTATGGTCTGTCATGGGCGTAATTTATTAATGATAAGAACAACTAGTACGTATGGTCTGTCATGGGCGTAATTTATTATGATAAGAACAACTTAGTACGTATGGTCTGTCATGGGCGTAATTTATTAATGATAAGAAAACTTAGTACGTAATGGGTCTGATCACGGGCGTAATTTGTTAATTAGAACAACTTATACGTAATGGTCTGTCATGGGCGTAATATTAATGATAAAACAACTTAGTACGTAATGGTCTGTCAAGGGCGTAATTTGTTAATGATAAGAACAACTTAGTACGTAATGGTCTGTCATGGGCGTAATTTATTAATGATAAGAACAACCTTAGTACGTAATGGTCTGTCATGGCGTAATTTATTATGATAAAACAACTTAGTACGTAATGGTCTGCACGGGTTTTTTAATGATAAGAACAACTTAGTACGTAATGGGTCATGGCTTAGTACGTAATGGTCTGTCATGGGTAATTATTAATGATAAGAACAACTTAGTACGTACATTGTCTGTCATGGGCGTAATTTTTAATAGACTTAGTACGTAAGGTCTGTCAAGGGCGTAAATTAATGATATACGTAATGGTCTGTCATGGGCGTAATTTTAATGATAGAACAACTTAGTACGTAATGGTCTGTCGTAATTTGTTAATGATAAGAACAACTTAGTAGTAATGGTCTGTCACGGGCGTAATTTATGGTAATGATAAGTAATTATGTTACAAATCGTATTTGTTAATGAAGAAAACTTGTACGTAATGGTCTGTCACGGCGTAATTGTTAATATTAGAAACTTAGTACGTAATGGTCTGTCACGGGCGTAATTTGTTAATGATAAAAACAACTTAGTACGTAATGTCTGTACGGGCGTAATTTGTTAATGATAAGAACACTTAGTACGTAATGGCGTACGGCGTTAATTGTTAATGATAAAACAACTTAGTACGTAATGGCTGTCACGGCGTAATTTGTTAATGATAAGACAACTTAGTACTAATGGTCTGTCACGTGCGTAATGTTAATGATTTAGTAGTAATGGTCTGTGTTATTAATGATAAGAACAACTTAGTACGTAATGGTCTGTCACGGGCGTAATTTGTTAATGATAAGAACAACTTAGTACGTAATGGTCTGTCATGGGCGTAATTTGTTAATGATAAGAACACTTAGTACGTAATGGTCCTGTCATGGGCGTAATTTGTTAATGATTAAGAACAACTTAGTACGTAATGGTCTGTATGGGCGTAATTTTGTTAATGATAAGAACAATTGAGTACTTAATGTCTGTCAGGGTAAATTTATTAATGATAAGAACAACTTAGTGTACGTAATGGTCTGTCATGGCGTATTTATAATGTAGTAACAACTTAGTACGTATGGTCTGTCAAGGGACTTTACGTAATATAATTTATAAGAACAACTTAGTACGTAATGGTCTGTCATGGCGTATTTTGTTAATGATAAAAACAACTTAGTACGTAAATGGGCGTATATTTATTAATGATAGAACAACTTAATGGTCTTACGTAAATGGTCTGTCATGGGCGTAATTATAATGATAAAACAACTTAGTACGTAATGGTCTCTGGGCGTAATTATTAATGATAAGAACAACTTAGTACGTAATGGTCTGTCAAGGGCGTAATTTATAATGATAACTTAGTACGTAATGGTCTGTCGTGGGCGTAATGTTAATGATAAGAACAACTTAGTACTAATGGTCTGTCATGGGCGTAATTTTTAATGATAGGTAGTAACATGGGGTATTTATTAATGATAAAAACAACTTAGTACGTAATGGTCTGTCAGGGCGTAATTTGTTAATGATAAGAACAACCTTAGTACGTAATGGTCTGTCATGGGCGTAATTTTTAATGATAAGAACACTTAGTACGTAATGGTCTGTCATGGGCGTAATTTATTAATGATAAACAAAGTACGTAATGGTCTGTCATGGCGTAAATTTGTTAATGATAGAAAACAGACTTAGTATAATGGTCGTCTAACGGGCTAACTTTATAATGATAAGAACAACTTAGTAACGTAATTGGTCTGTCACGGGCGTAATTTGTTATGATAAGAACAACTTAGTACGTAATGGTCTGTCACGGGCGTAATTTGTTAATGATAAGAACACTTAGTACGTAATGGTCTGTCACGGGCGTAATTGTTAATATAAGAACAACTTATACGTAATGGTCTGTCACGGCGTAATTGTTAATGATAGAACAACTTAGTACGTATGGTCTGTCACGGGCGTAATTTGTTAATGAAAGAACAACTTAGTACGTAATGGGTCTGTCACGGCGTAATTTGTTAATGATAGAACAACTTAGTACGTAATGGTCTGTCACGGGCGTAATTTGTTATGATAAGACAACTTAGTATAATGGTCTGTCACGGGCGTAATTTGTTAATGATAAAAACCTTAGTACGTAATGGTCTGTCACGGGCGTAATTTCGTTAATGTTAATTAACAACTTAGTACGTAATGGTCTGTCACGCGTAATTTGTTAATGATAAAGAACACAACTTAGTACGTAATGGTCTGTCACGGGCGTAATTTGTTAATGATAAAACAACTTAGTACGTAATGGTCTGTCACGGGCGTAATTTGTTAATGATAAGAACAACTTAGTACGTAATGGTCTGTCACGGGCGTATTTGTTAATGATAAGAACAACTTAGTACGTAAGGTCTGTCACGGCGTAATTTGTTAATGATAAGAACAACTTAGTACGTAATGGTCTGTTCACGGGTAATTTGTTAATGATAAGAAACAACTTAGTACGTAATGGTCTGTCACGGGCGTAATTTTGTTAATGATAAGAACACTTAGTCGTAATGTCTGTCACGGGCGTAATTTGTTAATGATAAGAACAACTAGTACGTAATGGTTCTGTCACGGGCGTAATTTGTTAATGATAAGAACACTTGTACGTAATGGTCTGTCACGGGCAATTTGTTAATGATAAGAACAACTTAGTACGTAATGGTCTGTCACGGCGGTAATTTGTTAATGATTAAGATACAACAACTTAGTACGTAATGGTCTGTCACGGGCGTAATTGTAATGAAAGAACAACTTAGTACGTAATGGTTGTCACGGGCGTAATTTGTTAATGATAAGAACAACTTGTACGTAATGGTCTGTCACGGGCATAATAGTTAATTGATAAGAACAACTTAGTACGTATATGGTTGTCACGGCGTTTTTAATGATAAGAACAACTTAGTACGTAAATGGTCTGTCATGGGCGTATTTGTTAATGATAAGAACAACTTAGTCGTAATGGTCTGTCACGGGCTAATTTGTTAATGATAAGAACACTTAGTAACGTAATTGGTCGTCAAGGGCGTTATTTATGAATGATAGACAACTTATACGTAATGGTCTGTCACGGGCATTTTTGTGAATGATAAGAACAACTTAGTACTAATGGTCTGTTCATGGCATAATATTGTTAATGATAAGAACACTTAGGTAATGTCTGTCACGGGCTTTAATATGTTAATGATAAGAACAACTAGTACGTAATGTCTGTCACGGGGGCACTTAACGTAAATGTTAATGATAAGAAAACTTAGTACGTAATGGTCTGTCACGGCGTATTTGTTAATGATAAGAGAAAACTTAGTACGTAATGGTCTGTCACGGGCATTTTTTGTAATGGATAAGAACAACCTTAGTACGTAATGGTCTGTCACGGGCCTTTTGTAATGGATAAGAACAACAGTACGTAATGGTCTGTAGCGTAATGGTACCTGTCACGGGCATTTTTTGTAATGGATAAGAACAACTTAGTACGTAATGGTCTGTCACGGGCGTAATTTGTTAATGATAAGAACAACTTAGTACGTAATGGTCTGTCACGGGCGTAATTTGTTAATGATAAGAACAACTTATACGTTAATGTCTGTTGACGGGCATGGATAAGAACAACATAATTTGGTTGGGGTAATGGAGGATGGATAGAGTACAACTTTATTTTTTATAATGGTATAGGAACAGGGTCTGTCACGGCATTTGTTAATGATAAGAACAAATTAGTACGTAATGTCTGTCACCGCGTAATTTTGTAATATAAGACAAGCTTAGTACGTAATGGTCTGTCAAGGGAATTTTTGTAATGGATAAGAACACTTAGTACGTAATGGTCTGTANCTGTAAGGGCTAATTTCTTTGTAATGATAAGAAAAACTTAGTACGTAATGGTCTGTCGGGCGTAATTTGTAATGATAAGAACAATTTATACGTAATGAACAACTTAGTACGTATGGTCTGTCACGGCATAATATGTTAATGATAAGAACCTTAGTACGTAATGGTCTGTCACGGGGTAATTTGTTAATGATAAGAACAACAGTATATGGTCTGTCACGTAAGTGTTATGATAAACATAGTACGTAATGGTCTGTCACGGGCATTTTTGTAATGATAGAACAACTTAGTACGTAATGGTCTGTCACGGGCATTTTGTAATGGATAGAACAACTTAGTACGTAATGGTCTGTCACGGGCATTTTTTGTAATGGATAAGAAATGTACTAAGGCACAAACAACTTAGTACGTAATGGTCTGTCACGCTGTAATTTTTGTTTATGATAAGAAACAACTTAGTACGTAATGGTCTGTCACGGGGCATTTTTTGTAATGATAAGGAAACAACTTAGTACGTAATGGTCTGTCACGGCATTTTTTGTAATGTAAGAACAACTTAGTACGGGCATTTTTGTTGTAATGGAAAACTTAGTCTAGTGGTCTGTCACGAACAACTTATACGTAATGGTTGACATGGGCGTAATTGTAATGATAAGAACAACTTAGTACGTAATGGTCCTGTCACGGGCGTAATTTGTAATGGATAAGAACACTTAGTACGTAATGTCTGTCACGGGTTTTTTGTAATGGATAGACAACTGGTAGTAATGGGTCACGTAATTTGTTAATGATAAGAACAACTTAGTACGTAATGGTCTGTCCACGGGCATTTTTTTGTAATGGATAGAACAACTTAGTACGTAATGGTCTGTCACGGGCATTTTTTGTGTAATGGATAAGAACAAACTTAGTACGTAATGGCTGTCACAACTTATCGTAATGGTTGTAAATTTGTAATGATAAGAACAACTTAGTACGTAATGGTCTGTCATGGGCGTATTTGTAATGATAAGAACAACTTAGTACGTAATGGTCTGTCCACACGTGGCATTTTTTGAAATGGATAGAACAACTTAACGTAAGGTCTGTCAGTTTTTGTAATGATAAGAAACACTTAGTACGTAATGGTCTGTCATGGGCGTAATTTGTTAATGATAAGAACCTTGTACGGTAATGGTCTGTCACGGGCATTTTTGTAATGGAATAAGAACAACTTAGTACGTAATGGTCTGTCACGGGCAATTTTTTGTAATGATTAAGATAAAACCTTAGTACGTAAAATGGTTGTCACTGGGCGATTTTTTGTAATGGATAAGAACAACCTTAGTACGTACCGTCTAATGGATAGAAACTAGTACGTAATGGTCTGTCACGGGCATTTTTTTGTAAATGGATCAAAACAATTAGTACTAAGTCTGTCACGGGCATTTTTTGTAATGGATAAGAACAACTTAACGTATGGCTGTCACGGGCAAAATGGAGTACGTAACAACTAGTACGTAATGGTCTGTAGGGCATTTTTTTGTAATGGATAAGAACAACTTAGTACCGTAATGGTCTGTCACGGGCATTTTTTGTAAATGGATAAAACACTAGTACGTATGGTCTGTCATGGGCATTTTTTTGTAATTTTAGTAACGTATTGGTCTGTCAAGAAAGAACAACTTAGTACGTAATGGTCTGTCACGGGCATTTTTTGTAATGGATAAGAACAACTTAGTACGTAATGGTCTGTCATGGGCATTTTTTGTAAATGATAAGAACAACTTAGTACGTAATGGTCTGTCAGGGGCGTAATTTGTTAATGATAAGAACAACTTAGTACGTAATGGTCTGTCAGGGCATTTTTTGTAATGGATAAGAACAACTTAGTACGTAATGGTCTGTCACGGGCATTTTTTGTAATGGATAAGAACAACTTAGTAACGTAATGGTCTGTCACGGGCGTAATTTGTTAATGATAAGAACAACTTAGTACGTAATGGTCTGTCATGGGCATTTTAGCGAATTTTCATTATGAAAATGACGCTTATGAGTTGTTCGGATGACGGAAGTTGAGGTTGGGAGTGAGCGGAATCGGTTCCTATTGGCTTCCTGATAACAAAAAGTATGTCCGAAAAAGTTTATATATATATGTATATATATATATATATATATATATATATATATATATATATATATATGTATATATATATATATACGAGTTTCTACCCTTTCGTAGGCGAACGATAACTCTCGAAGGCGTTCTCAATTGAAACGAAACTTTGCAAATCGCGAGATGTCGAGGAGGTTACGAGCCTATTGTTTATAAAAACATTATGACGTCATCAACCAAAGTTTATGACGTCATGAAAAAAAAAAATTTTTTGAAACTTGAAATGGCTTTAAAACAAGGTATCTCGTATTAAAGTAGACGGCTAGCTGAGTCGATTAAGACCAATTTCAGCTCAATGAACCATCACAATGGCGCAAACGGATACATATATATATAAATCTTGTATATATGTATACGTCTAGGTCAAAGACTCGTACGATATCTGTTGGGTTCAGTAGTGTTAGAGGGTGGTGTATAGTATAAAGAGGGGCCTCTACCTCTTGCTCCATTCTGGTAAGCCTGCTGTCCAGAGAGACAGGACAAAAAATGGTTCCACTAAACCACGCCGAGCTAAGCAGGCCGTAAAGCGGAAGAACCTCGAAGTAGTCTTTATATGGTCGAAGTCATTCTAACGATTTGCGACCGGTTTGAGCTCAGTCAGGCAATCTTTTAGTGGAGGAAACGGCATTTTTATTTAAAAACTAAAATCATGAATATATTTTTGTTTGTAATTGTCGCGGCGCCGCTAGGTTTATTTTTATCTATATTTGTTTTGTTTTTTAATGCTTTTGTTTTGGACAACACTGTCAGGGAAGAATTATGTTTGACGTATTTTATTCTAGTTTTTTGATTCGTTTCAAGATTTATTAGTTTAGACGGTAAAATATTCTTTTACGGGTTCTAACCAAGGTTCAAATGGGTTTTTTACGGGTTCTTGTTCGATTATTGTTCGCGAAAACGGGACGTTTTATGTTACAGTTGTTCCTTCTTCGTATCGATACTTATACCAATAAAACTCTGTGAAAGTTTAAAGCTGTCTGACTTTAAATTTGTGTAGCTAGAATGAATTCCGTGACGATTGTTGCGCGATTGCCGGCACAATAATGCTTCTTAATTTTAATATTATAGCATACTATTAATAATAGAGTATGAATAAAACTCAATTAGCAAAATCAAATTTGCGAGAAGCCTCTCAGGCCGCGAAGCGGCCTGTGTGGAAAGGCTGTGAAAATTCGCTAGATACATGGCAAAATGCCATGTAACAAGAACAACACATAATACAAACCAACAACAATGTGGCCGCGAAGCGGCCCAAGGGGGGCCCCCGGCCGCGAAGCGGCCCGGTGGGCCGACGCCGTGGAGCGGACGAGGCGCGAAGCGCCGAGGCCGCGTAGCGGCTACGGGCCGAAGGCCCGTATTTTGTAATGGATAAGAAAATACTTAGAACGTAAACGTATATTCAGTCAACAACTTGATCAATTATTTGAATAATAACTACTACTATTGTAATGACCACCTGTTGCATAGTATCTATAAATCTCTCATCATGACACTAGTTATGTAGTAATTTTATAAATAATTTAATCATGATTATCAATAAAAGAAAAATATATATGGATGGTATGTTTCTCAGACAGCTTATTTATAGAAGGTAAAAGAAAGAGAAAAATATAGATTTTTTGAAGGGTTCCTTGAAGAGCCTTAAACCTTGAAAGTGAAAAAAAAGAAAAAAAGCCTTAATCTTCTTAAGTGTGTCGATAAGAAGCAGGAGCTAAGCAAGCTCCCACATAACTGGGAGAAAAATTGGACCAACGAGTTTTAGAAGCAAAAGAAAATATATCTTATATAATAGGGCTAGAGGATTATATGAAGGGAAAGTGTTAAAGAAAAGAGAATTTTACCTCAGGTATTATAAATTTCTAACATTTTCATCTCACAAACAACTTTATTTTAAATTGCAAATGTAATAAATTTAATTTGCACAATCAGAGGTAAGATAAAATTTACATTTACCGCGACACAAACACGTTTTCTTTGTTGCTTCTACGCAGAAATTTTCTCATTTTTAAAACGTAATGACGCTCTAGGAAAAAATACACTCTGATTTACAATATAAAATTTTATTTTTTAATAATTTTATTTTAGCGGATTTCTAAAAGAAAATTGTGCTTATTTATTTTACTTTTCTTCATTTATACCGTAGGTATATAGGAAAAGTATTGTGTTTGCAAAAAACCGAAACTGGGATGTCATCTGGATTATCCGTTTCAGGTGTTTTAAAGTTCTCATAAGTAATAAACTGCGTAGGCTTTTATGTTTTATGTTATAAACTGCGTATTTGAGTTCAGTTTTGTAGAGCATTCCATGATGTCCTACATCCTTGAATATGCCTCCTACAGTTGAAGCGAAACGTCGGATTCTTCATCTACATTGAAGCGGTCATCACCGGAAGGCCTAAAACTTCTTGTCCTCGTAAGTGTTTTTTCACAAAGTTGTCTGTCTGTATGTGTATGCGTGTGTATGTCTGTCTGTTATCATCGTAGCACTCAGAATATTTATGCTAGAGAGTTGAAACTTTGTACAAAGTTTTGTACTTTGTACAGTTTTGTACTTTGTACAAGTTTTGTACTTTGTTTTTGTACTTTGTACTTTGTACTTTGTACAAAAGTTTTGTACCTTTGTACAAAGTTTTGTACTTTGTACAAAGTTTTGTACTCTTTTGTACAAAGTTTTTTGTACTTTGTACCTTTGTACAAAGTTTTGTACTTTGTACAAAGTTTTGTACTTTGTACAAAGTTTTGTACTTTGTACAAAGTTTTGTACTTTGTACAAAGTTTTGTACTTTGTACAACTTGTAGTTTTGTACTTCTTCATTTTGTAAAAGTTACTTTGTAGTTTTTACAAAGTTTTGTACAAAGTACAAAGTTTTGTAGGTTTTGTACTTTGTACAAAGTTTTGGTACAAAGTTTTGTATTTGGTTTTGTACTTTGTACAAAGTTTGACTTGAACAAAGAAGTGAGATCGAAGTAGGGGGGATGAGCGTAGGGAATCCGATGTGATGAGGAAAAGTTCCAAAGTACCCAGTCCCAGTACACGATGTTTATAAATTTTATTTTAAAATAATGTACTTATACTAAAAATGTTCTCGTGACTCAACAATAATCATCAGCGACCAAATTTTGAGTCGCAAACCAAGAGTTGAAAACCTCTAATACAGAATAATCAGAGCCACCAATCAATATTAAATTCTTGCAATATATATCCTATTATTGATAAAAAAAAAACATTTAAGTACCTAAAAGTCTGAAACCCAAATTTTTTAACGAATTTCTACATTTAGTAAAGATATAAAGTTTCTAATAAATCGGAAAATGTTAATGTCTCTACGTATGAATGGAAGGATTTAGTATTCTTAATTTGACAATGGTTTAATACAACGTCAAAACATAAAGGAATCAATGTAAAATAGCGAAACTAATATTATATAATATATATAATACATAGTTTAAATAAATTAATGGTTTATTTATTTTATTTTAATAAGTCATGAAAAAAATAGTACAAAAAAGTGAAAAAAAGGATGAATTTTAAGTCACTTTGTTCTTTCGTTCATCCTGAAAAATGGATGGAATTTAGTTGTCTATATATTTCATATAGTTTATCTCAAAATTAACTGAATTCTTTTAATAAACTGCGTAAGCTTCCGCGATTGTTGTCATGAAGATTTAGGTCATACGGTTGTGACTGCATCAATGAAGATAAAGAATCCTACGTTTAGCTTCCACAGTGGAAAAGCATTTTTAGGGTGTAGGACATTCTGGATGAAAATCCAATTCTCTGGGGTTTTAGCGAATTTCCTTTGAAAATTCGCCTAATGGGATAGGCGTCATGGCGGAATTCGAACCCCTGACCACGACACAAATCCGTTTCAGAGGTCCCTTATGACGAAAAAAAAAATTCGCGAGACTTTATATATATATATATATATATATATATATATATATATATATATATATATATATATATATATATATATATATATATATATATAGAGACGCTTTCTTGTAAACACTCTATCTTTCGAACGGATTAATATTTTTTAACCAAACTTGGTACAAAATCAACCTTTCGGGAGACACGAACCTTATTGAAAACCAGGTTTTTGTGACGTCATCAACCCGGTTTGCTGAGTCAGCTAAATTTTCAAAAAATCAGCAAAATTCAGGGTTAATATTTTTGGCGCGTAAAAGGTCAATATTTATGTTTTTTTGAGACGCTGAATCGAATGAAACCGGGTCCGAAGTCGATACGACCACTCTAAAGTTACCTAAAACCGAAAAAACCATTGAAAATTACCGAAAACCAAAATTTAGGTCGATAAAAAATAAATTTCGAGTAGGGTGTCGTTTTCTATGTTTTTTGGGCCTCTGAGTTGAATGCCAGTGGTCCGGAGTCAATACGACCGCTCAAACTCAGGGTACACGGGTTCACATCCTGGAAGGGTCGATAATATTTTATCGTTTTTTTTTACTTAATATAAGTTTAAAAATAGAAAATAATTCTGGCGCGGTGGTCCGCATGTCGGGCGAATTTCCTTTGGATGCGAGGACTCAAACCCAGAGTAGCAGTTCCTCAATTGTCAAGCACTGCTCGTAACTCATTTTGTCTGTATTTTCCAAAGGAAATGCGCTAAAACCTTTAAAGATAACTGACTAAGCTTAAAGATAAGTAACTAAGCTTTAAACTAGTGCAAATAATAGTGCGTACTTCTAATTTTAGAGTCATATTTTTGTACAACCAACTGGATAATTATGTGCATTTCCTTTGGAAAATACAGACAAAATGAGTTACGAGCAGTGCTTGACAATTGAGGAACTGCTTAGGTTCTAAAGCATGAACCGGAACCACGCAATGGGCATGGTTCTTGCATAAGCAAGAAATGGATCGTTTAGCACGGAAACCCGCATTCTAAATGAAATTCGCCCGACAGCGGACCACCGCGCCGGAATTATTTATTTAGTAGTTGTAAACTTACATAATGTAAAAAGCACGGAAACACGCATCCAAAGGAAATTCACCCGACATGCGGACCACCGCGCCAGAATTTTTTATCCATGATGTCCAACGTCCCTGAAGACGCCTCTCACAGTAGAAGCGAAACGTCGGATTTTTTATCTAAGTAGACGCGGTCACCTCCAAAAGACCTAAATCATCAATAATTCTTATAATTATTATACTAAGTTTTATACCAGTAATACTTATATGACATAAGAAAGCCAGGACTATAAAATAAATAGATTAATGTGATGACGTAATGATTTTATTGAGTTTATTTCAAAACTTTAATTATTATAAGTTCTATTCCTGTAATAGTAAGGTGAAATAAGAAAGCCAGTGCTATAAAATAAGTAGATAAATTTAATGTTATTTTTTTATATTATTTATCTCAAAACTAATTGAATTCATCGTTGTAATTATCATACTGTTTTATACCAGGAAAAAACACCTTGTTCTCATAAAACTTAGTTTTGCCATAACAGATAAGACAATCTTATGATAACTTTTTTGCTTTTAACCTCTCTCCTTATATTCCTGTTATAAACAAGAATTTTATATCTTTTCGTCAAAGAAAACTAGTTTTTATTACCTTTTCAATTTTTCCTGTGATTTCTTTTTAAAACTCAATAATAAAAGAATGATAAAGGAGTGCGCTTAGAGTTATAAAATGTCATTGTGCAGGAGCTCCCCCCCCCCCCCCTTGACAAATGACATTCTCCCTAGAGCTATTTTGATAGCAAAACATTGTTATGCTGGTCTGTACCTCTGAATTTTTCTCGAACATTTTCTTCTTATTTTTCAGCAGTATCAGTTTAAATCATTTTAAATGTCTTTTGACATGGAAGGAAAATACACGTAAATATTTTTTACAGTAAATTTTATATTTAATCTTCTTTTTTCCTTCTCCACATCTCATAATATAGAAGGATATAGAATTTTAATAAGAATATAAGTGCTGCGTTAGACCACTTCGCGCCCATATACATGTATCATGATTATTCAATGCTTAAGGTGGTATAACTTTGGTCTTGCTCTACTTGACTTTATAATAAATTATTGATCCAAAGTCTAGGATGTTATGATTTCGGGCTTGCTTCACTTGCCCTCATTTGTCCTCTCTTTCTCGATTACTTGAAGCCAACAAAATAAAATTACTATAACAGAATAAAGTAGTGATCTAAAGTCTACACACAACTTCGTCTACACATACTCAACTTTGTCTAAACATACTCAACTTCGTTTATACATACACAACTTCGTCTGCACATACTCAACTTCGTCTACACATACTCAACTTCGTCTGCACATACACAACTTCGTCTACACATACTCAACTTCATCTAAACATACACAACTTCGTTTATACATACACAACTTCGTCTGCACACACACAACTTCGTCTACACATACTCAACTTCGTCTACATATACTCAACTTCGTCTAAACATACTCAACTTCGTCTAAACATACTCAACTTCGTTTATACATACACAACTTCGTCTACACATACACAACTTTGTCATGTTGTGTACAAAACAAAAATCATAGACAGACTTTTCGTAATATAACGAAACTTAGTACTCTTATTTACTACGTCAAAGGGTACACTTGTATCAAATTTCAACTCAATTGGATTATTTCCTATTTTTTACAATTTTTTAAAAATGAATAAAAATCATTTGATAAAAAAACGAATGCTGATAATCAGATGAAACTTGGCTGATAAGTTAGTCTTATACATGGCTACATGCGTGCCAAATTTCAATCGGATTGCATAATTTTTCCGTGTTTTACGATTTTTCGACATTTTTGCAGAGTCATTATTGCGAGTTAGTGTTGTCATAACAAATTATTTTCCAAATACCACAACTAAAGCGGTGGACAGATTTTTGTACAAAATTTCAACTCTCTAGCATAAATACACTGGTCGCTACAATGATAACTGACAAACACACACAACAATATACAAACACATAAAGACAGACAAATTTGCCAAAACCACTCAGGAGGCTTTAAAAACGCCTGAAACGGATAATTCCGTTTTCGGCGTTTCCGAAAACGGTTTACCGTTTTCGATTTTTTTGCAAACACAATACTTTTCCCTTAGTATAATTGAGGAAAAGTAAAAATATCGTACATTTGCCTTATAAATATTAAACGATAATAACACGAGATAGTTTCTTGTTCACGATACTGCTCTAATATTAAGAATAGAAAATGCGTAACCACAGTTTGGTTCGTTTACTTTTACAACCTAAATTTGATACTCAGCAACCCCCTCCCCCCTCTTTACCCACAGCAGTAAAAATACCAAGTAAAAAGATACCATGTCCTATTTCTTATTTTAAACTGTCCTTTTTATATAGTGGGGCAAGGAGGCAGTAAAATCTTTTGGAAAAGTCAAAAAGGCTTAAGTGTGTTTTCCAGAGCCGTGGAAATGCCCACACTCCAGTTCTGTCGTAAAATTTCTATAGAACAGTAAATACCGATTCTTTTTTTTATAGAAATAATAAAAATAAAATCAAGATTCTTTTAAAGATTTTATTTTTCCTTTGGCTTCTTCTTATTGCTTAAGTTCTTTACTTCTTTTAACTTATAATGAAATGGAAAGACTTCATTCGCATTATATTTCATGTTTCAGCTCTCCACACGTAACAAATATCAAACTATTTTGTGCGCATGTACACTTTTATTATTGTCAATTTATGTATAACTGTATAAATTGTACTTTGCAATATAAATTGTACATTGCTATATAAATTGTACTTTGCAATATAAATTGTACTCAGCAATGTAAATTGTACTTTGCAATATAAATTGTACTTAGCAATATAAATTGTACTTTGCTATATAAATTGTACATTGCTATACTACTTTGTTATATAAATTGTACTTTGCAATATAATTTGTACTTTGCCATATAAATTGTACTTTGGTATATAAATTGTACATTGCTATATAAATTCTACACTGTTATATAAATTGTACTTTGCAATATAATTTGTACTTTGCCATATAAATTGTACTTTGGTATATAAATTGTACTTTGCTATTATTGTACTTTACTCGAAAAGTATCATCAGAGATAAAACTAATTAGATTTTCGTTGAAATCCAGTATATTGTATAATTTATTTATGCTAGAGAGTTGAAACATTGTACAAAAATCAGTCTACCGCATTAGTTGAGCTATTCGAAAAAATATTTTTGTCGTTATTTACCCGCAATAATAATAATAGCAAAAATTTCGGAAAATCATAAAACGCGAAAAAATGTTCTGATTAATTTGAGATTTGGCACCTATGTAGCCATGTATAAGCCTTATAGGCCATGTATAAGTGTTAAATTGCATCTCATTATCAGCATTATTTCAACTTTTATGGAATGACTTGCGGACGTTTTTAAAAAAATGTAAATCGGCAAAAACTAAGTTGAAATTTGGTCCATTTGTACACCTTTACGTAAAAATAAGTACATTGAGTTTCGTTTGAGTACGTCAAGTATATCTATGATTTTTCTTGGATCATAAAAGTTAAGTAGCATTGAGCGTGACCAGTGCTGAATAGGTGACCCCTGAGAACAAAACGGATACAATTAATATCTGAGGACGACCGAAGCGAGTCCGCGGGCATGCTGCAGTATAAATTTGGCGAATTGTATTTTCTGAGGACGTGCGAAGCGAGTCCGAAACAGGGAGGATAAGCGTAGCGAATACGACGTGATAAAGGAAAAGTTCTGAGGTACCCCGTACCCGATTATTTTATAAGATTGTTTGACCTGTGTGGAGAAGTGTTGTAAATTTGCTAAATACATGGCAAAATGCCATGTAACGACCAATAGTAAAGAAGTAACAATTAATACATAACAATAACAATGTGGCTGTGAAGCGGTCACAAGGATGCCCCTGGGCTGCGAAATGCCCAAACCGCATAGCAGCTACGGCCCGAAGGACTACATTTATCATTCATTTCATTTCTATATTTAACATTGTAGTTATCAGCCAGCTAAGAAAGGTTATTTTGCTTTTATTTCTCTATTCATCAAAAACGAGAGGTCATCATATCTTAAAAAATGCATCCCATTCCTTTAGTAAACCCTTGTCACAAAATCAAAAACAATCACTCGAAGTCATTTTAATGATACTCGTTCAATTTTATCAACCAAATAGAACTTCAAATAAAGATAAGATAATTATGTAGAATAATGTTGACTGAAGGAACATACTAAAGAAATCAATTAAATTCTAGAGTGAGATTCCGCCGCCCAGAATTCCTATTTATTTTAACATTTAAAAGCTCTCGCGAATCCAAGTCTCAAGGCTCTGTTAGCTTAAATAAGCTTTTGAAATCCATCCAAAATCCATCCAAAATCCATCCAAGCTACTCCAGTGCTAGAAATAAATGGAAATACTCTTAAAAGCCCGAACTCACTTTCATTTTGGTTTTATATTTAAATAATAGAGAGTAAAATAAGAGTACATAACATTTAAAAATAAGGAATTTTATCATTTAAAGAAAAATACCTTTCTGTTTCATTTTAATATTCTTAATCAGTTTTTAAAACTATTATCAAGAAGTATATTATAAATTTTGACTTGTGTTTTGCGCCCTGTATTTTTGTGCCCTGTATTTTTGCGCACTGTATTTTTGTGCCCTGTATTTTTGTGCCCTGTATTTTTTGTCCAGTGTTTTAGCGTCCTGTGTATGCTTTAATAAAAAATAAAATTACAATATAATGTTTTATATTAACATTAAAACATTATATCGTGCATTAAGGAACTATTTTTAATTAAAAAGATAAATTTATTGTCTAAGTCTGAAAAATACAAAACGACTGTCGACTGTAGATAAAATAATAGAGGGAGTCCGGCGCGGAGATCCGCTTGTCAGGCGAATTTTTGTGCTTATCAAATGCGTGCTTCCGTGCATTACAGTTTATTTCTTGCCTAAGTTTCCGGTTTATCTGTAACTTGAGCAGTAGCATTACTACTTATTACTTAATTTTTCTGGGATTTTCAAAAGGAAATGCGCATATTTATCCTATTAGTAAATTTATGCAAGAAATGGATTATTAAGCACGGCAGCTAGCTTTCAAAGGAGATTTGTCCGGTTTCCGGGCTTCCGCGCCATACTAAAAAACACATTATAAAATTATTGGCTTACCAGGATTTGAACTTATCGACGTACGAATTTGATCGTATCGACTACGGATTGCTTTCATACAACTCAGTGCCCACAAAACCCCAAACAAACGAAATTTGTTGTTACTAATTATTCACCAACAGTTTTTCGACTTTATGGTTACTTCAACTTCGGATCGGATAGATTTACCGTATATTATATATATATATATAAATATATAATATTATACTATAATATATATATATATTAATATATATACACACACTATATATATATTATATATATATATTAATATATATATATATATATATATATATATATATATATATATATATATATATATATATATATATTATATATATTAATATATATTATAATATATAATATATATATATATATATTATAATATATATATATATATATATATATAACGCTAAACGTGTTCTTTCGTGGTTGGGATTTTCGAAATAAATTTTTACACACCCAAGACTTTGACTCTTGCCATCTAACCCATTAGCGATTTTTTAAATGGAAATACGCTAAAAGAGAAATTAAACGATAGGAAATCTAAATGTAATTAGAACAATGGATTCAGATTTTTAGTTGTGTAGGGTTTGCACTCAACCAAGTTCCTGTTTATCTTGGGGAATTTCGGACCATTGGAAATGTGAATAAGGGCAGGGAGGTGCTGAACTAAAGTACAGAGGAATTGGAAGACAAACACAAGGGATAACTCGGGGGTATGTGTTTGGCTAAGGTCGGGGCCCTTTTCAGTAGGAGGGTTTCCCACTTGATTTATAGAGGCTTGGAAAACGAGCATTTCTCTTCGTGCAAACCACACATAGCCTAGCTTATCTACAAGCAACCTGATAAATCCTTTCTGCATACATACATTATGTACACAATATACAACATAAACTATACACAAACATTACAATAACATAGTTTTGAAACATAAGGGTCTACCATCTAATATTTTTATGTATTCCAGCTCCTTTATTTTGTTCTAATATATTTTAACCTAAGACAAGTTTAATGTTATTCTTTAATAATAAAAATTACACTAAAAAAATAATAGTAATACTAACTACAATGAATAAATAATAATAAATAAAGAAAAAATGAATAAAAAATAAGCAATGTATACGAAAGTAAGTAAAGAAAAAATAAATAAAACTAAATTTAGGTTTTGGTTTTTAGTGTCTCTTTCTATTTGTTTGTATTTCTATTTTGTATGCATTTATTCGAGTTACATGACCCTTAGAGATCAACTCATCGAGTTAGATGACCCTTAGAGATCAACTCATCGAGTTAGATGACCCTTAGAGATCAACTCATCGAGTTAGATAACCCTTAGAGATCAACTCATCGAGTCGTCCAACTCGTAGACACCAACTCATCGAGCTGGACGACTCGTAGAGATCAACTCATCGAGTCGTCTAGCTCTTAGAGATCAACTCCTCGAGTTGGACGACTCAATCATTATTGTTTCTCAACACTTCCTTCGCACCTTTTCGTTACACATGATGGACTGTGAAGACTAAAACCTGACTCTATTATTATATTATTCTTATTATTCTTTCTTTAAATAATTAAAATTTTATATTTTGGATTTTGCGATTTGGCCAAAAAGTGATATTCTAAGGTACAGATGGGAGTTTTTAGTTAGAAATATCGTAAGTCAAACAGTTGCTTACAGTCAAAGAATGTTAAGGAAGAAGACAGAAACAAAACAATTCCGTTTTCCAGGTAATATAATGCCTAAAAAACGTGATGGCTACAGCTGTCAGTATCATCTTATTGACAGTGTAGAATAAACTCTTATGAGTGTTGCTCTTGTGAATATTGTACTATATGGTGGCATTGTTACGTCTGACGTCACACAAGTAGTCCCGCCAAAAGAACATGTTTAAATATATTTTTTGTTTTTGCTGTATCATCAAAAGTATAGCTTTTTCATTCTAATATTTACAGGTGTTCTTTTATAAGACGTACTTAAAGATAATGCAATAAAAAAATTGTGCAAATACTCTATTAAGCAATGGCCTTCTAACGCTATAGAATAAAAGTAATACACAGTCATTTGAAACAAATTATAATTTCTATATGATATTTTTAGAAATTTTCTTTTGTTTAATAAGGTAAAAAGTTAGGAATATCCTATAGAGGAGCAGCTCCTTTTTGTGAATCAGCTTCAACTGCTGGACCGTACTGAACCAAGGAATGGAGCAACGAGTCCAAAGAGATTTTACTTTGAGTTTCCCAAGAACTTCGACCCTGCAGGATCATCCCTTATTCACGAGTATCTTCACCTCTCCTTACCCTATCCTTAGCTTTTCTTTATTTTCTTATCTAAATCTAATCCTACTTTTTTTATCCTTTGAGAACATTCAAGATGAAAACTTTAAAAAAAAATAATAAAAAAGAGGATAATTTTATTCAATAGAGAGAAAAAACAACGAGATAATCCTTTTAAATCTCATTAAGAAACAAAGACATATTCTCAATGGACGCATTACAGCTTTCTGTATCTTAACATGAAAAAGAATTGCAGGTCATGAGCCTCTAGACAAGCTTAAACAGAACTCTTTCAGGAAGCGAAGCTTACTATTTTTTCTCTTGAATGTAAGCTATTTAATTCTAATATTTTATATTTTTAAACTGAAAATAATAGAATATTTCTATTTAGTAGTTTCCGTAAAAAATTTAAAAGTGCACATATTTTTCAATGAATTTAAAATGACCGCTAGGAAGATGCCATCTTATATACTAATCACTTTTTCCCCCAAATTCATAAAATAAGTCTCAAATAAGATCACCTATAATCTAAAATGTAGAAACGATCCATGATGGAGGCATATGGAGTCTGAATTACCCCACTTTATTTCTAAATGGTTCAAAAATAAAGTTATGCTATTCAGCATTACTTCCAAGCATTCCAATTTGAGTATGTATTTGAGTATAAAACTCTCTATAAAAGTAAATTTTCTTTAGCTTGCTTTGCTCGCATTATAGTTAGAGTAGACTCCTTTACAATAAGCCAAATAATCGAATCTAAAAGGAGAAAAGATTTTATTATAAAGAGCAACATATGGGACGAAAATAATAAAGTTGATTTATTGTAAAACTGGTTTATTATTTTCTAATAAATAACAAGATTTATTTTAACCATTAATAATAAATTTTTATTTTTTTTAAAACATGTTTTTATGTATCTTTTTTAAGAACTTACAACACTAGGAGATAGATAATAAAAGAAAAGAAGTCAATGCACAAAACAAAACTTTATTGGCAAAGCGCTTTCAACTTAACTAGAGGTCATCATCAGTGCAAAACCGTTGAGAAAACATAGACTCACTTCTCTACTTCTTTAATATCTCAACAGTTTTGTACTGATGATGGCCTCTAGTTAGGTTGAAAGCGCTTTAAAATTTCAAATTTTAACTATCAAATAAATAGTATATTATGTAATTAGGCTGTAAATGATTTTTAATGCTGCGAAAATTCATTCTTCCACAAGAAGAGCGAGTCAATATTTAATTTCCAAAGCAATCAAATCCTTTTATTGCTAACACGCTTTTCAACCATGTTGCATATATTTTTTTTTTAAATATTATAAATTTATAATTTATATTAATCTAAAATTTATATTCTCATCGAGTTTATAATATAAATTTTTTTGTGTAATAGATAAGTCAATATAGCTAAAAATAAGTCCATTCAAACCCCAATGGGATTAGAAAAAAAAACTAATGCACATTTAGTGTAAAAATGTTAAGTCCAACAAACCCAAACTAAACAACTTTAATAACGCTAAGTGTCCAACTTAAACTTCGGTTTACTGATCCCAAAGATAAATGGTTTAGATATTTTAAAAAGAAACTTTTTTTTTTTTGGAAACACTTCTTTTTAAAGTAACAAATAAAAAGTAGGTTGACAAGACGAGAGAAAGAGGAAATGGAGCCGCGGTTTGGACTTAAAGTTTCCCAAGTGTGTAAATGACAAGTTTGCTTATCTCTAGTCGGGGCTTAAAACTTCTTGTGTGATAGTTCTACACATTAATGTTTATTCACTG
>JACMZG010001908.1:56430822-56444375 GCA_018340805.1 Microvelia longipes
CGGTAGAGGCTCTGCTATTAGAGCTAGAGAAAAACAATAAGCAACGTATTCCAAGAGAATAATCCAACCCTAAGAATAACTCTAAACTGGTATCCGAATGTAAGTCCACTCTTAATAAACTGGGCCAAAGCAATCATTTACAGATCATTTGGGTACCAGGTCATTGCGGAATTGAAGGCAATGAAAGCGCTGACCGTCTGGCCCGTTCAGGATCAAGCCAAATCCCAATATGCCCAGAGCCTGTTATTGGCATTCCAAAATGCGTAATAAGAACCCAACTAAAACAGTCTTTGAGAAATGCCTTTGAAGAAGAATGGCGAAGCTCACCTGGGTTGAGACAATCAAAGCTTATGCTTTCTGGCCCTTCTCAGAAACGCACTAAGCTCATTTTATCACTAAGCAAAGGAGCTTGCCACGACTTGACTGGAATTCTTACAGGACATTGCAGACTCAATAGACATCTGCATCTAATGGGTCTAGTGAATAGCCCGTTATGTAGATTCTGCAAAGAAGAGGATGAAACACCAGCTCATCTCATTGGGTCGTGTCCTGCTTTGAACCAACAGCGTTGGCTGGATTTCAACTTATTTTATTTTGAACCAGACCAGTTAAAAGAAATAGAAACTGATAAGTTATTACGATTTTGTCGTTCTACTTGGATTTTTAAGAAAATGGAAGAAAACGCAGTGACTCTCCTTTAGATTTATTTCCTTTATCTCACTATCTACAACATTATCTTAAATATTATGTATTCATTCTTAAAATATATGTATATATGTGTATGTGTGTGTATGTATGTATATATATGTGTATGTATATGTGTGTGTATGTATATATATATTTTATTCTATCTATCTTCTCCGGATTCAGGTACAATGGACCCACATACGAGGTCTAAGTACCTAGGAAGTTATTTCCTCCGGAATTTAAAAAAAAAAAAAAAAAAAAAAAAAAAAAAAGAGAATAATGAAACTTTTGTTAAGGGTGTTAAATTTATAGACAAGAGAGGACAGTCCAGTGGAAGCAAAGTGACGGTCCGTGGAAAATTCGGGACGTAAAGAGGAGGCAACCCCACGTTATCACAGCGTGAAAAACACTCAGTTTTATAGCCTTTCATGAAAACCAAGCCAAAATGTCTAGTATCGCACCGAAATCCTCTCTAGGGGTCGTATATTTCAACTCCCTCTGTACTCATGCATGAGACGTAGAAAAGAACAATCAAGTATACAGCACCAGTAGAGAAATACACGAACCTCTCTTTGTGTTTATTCCTCTAGGGAGAATAGACTAAACCCGCCAAAACAAAAAACCGCCCAGGAAACAAAAAATATGATATAACATGTATTTTTTCTCACTATATCCTTCCTAGGCTACCGAGCGATGTGTCCTCTTGAAATATTATTCCATACAGAAGTAACATATAAGGCAGGATGGTTGAAATTTTCACTAAAGGACAGCTATAGACTCAGAGCAACTGTCATTTCCTTTTCCTTTCCGACGTATTGATCGCCATTGTTTATTCCAACAAGAAGCCCCCTGTCAACAATAATATATTTTTACACAACAGATATTACTTCGTTTCCTTTCCTTTATTTCAAAAGTGTCATTAATTTTATCTTTAAACGACAAATTTCAATGAATCGGAGATAAAAAATTTAATTAAAACTGTTACCTTTTTGGTTTGTTTAATTTATATTTATTATTTTTAAATTATTAGCTTCAATATTTATTTTACCATGAACTCCATTAATACCTGATATTTTTAACTTTATACTGCTTAAAAATCCCAAAAGAAGCTAGAGAGGAAAGTTTATTTTCAACCTACACAGCTGTATACATTATGTAACTTTGTTTCAATACTTATACATTTCTTGATAAAGTTTTACGTTGAATACCAAATAAATTATTTTGCACTTCAACAATGCTACCAGTATTACATTTTAGATATTAAAATTATAGGCTTTTGAGTGCATGCATACCTGAATTAACTGCTTTAATTTGCTCAATATAAGTACTAGTCAGTGGATTCTTGCTATTCCATTGGATTCAGTCTTCAACCAAACTGGAAATACTCTTTTAGAATAGGCATGCTTTCTTTTTTACCAAAAGCATGTTTTTGATCTAAAATTTGTTTGAGCCGAGACAGTAATTTGCTTCATCCTTTCTTTCTCCTTCAAATTCTCTTCTATAGATTTAAATTTGCCCTGTAGTTTTCGCTTGGTCCTCTCACTTTAAGTTTTCAATAATTCTTTTATAATTTCCAGGTCTGTTTTCAAATCTGTTTCTTCGATTATAAATATTTTAGCTCTGTCTACTGCACCTAAATGTACAGCCTTTTTTTCACATGCTCTCCCCGATCTTCTGTTGTACTCCGCATTGCAATCTACCTGAAAGCAAAGTTAGTTGGTTAGGCATAGTTGACATGTTGACATAGACATAGTTAACATAGACATAGTTAACATAGTCATAGTTGACATAGACATAGTTGACCTAGAGAATATTTATATTAGTTGGTAGGTCTCACTTCACTTTTCTTTTTAATTTTTTTAAAGCGTTAATTAAATTTCTACTTCGGGGTTGCTTGTGTGTAAAACAGGCTTTATGTCCATTTCCTGACAAGACTTTTCTCACTATGACCAATAAATCAGATTTTTTCTTCACTTTTTGTTCTCTTTTATATCTATTTCTAACTATCCCTAATTTAATTTAGCTTGTCGGAGCTCATTTTTCATGATATAACCTACTATGCCCTCTGAATAAGCATTGCTTACCAAAATTTGCTTAATAACGCTCACTTCGTTATTGAAGTATTCTTTGCACATAGGTTCAGTTGCAGCTCTCCAACAAATTATTATATTCAAGAATCTTGATGTAGGATCTTTTGACAACCACTAAATTAAATCTCTTTTCCAGATTTATCAATTATGCCCGTTAAGACTCTATAGCTATACGCTTATGTAACTAAATAGTATTATAAACGTAATAACTTAACTTTTATCTCTTTAATTGGTTCCCAAACTATGGGAGATAGTGTCCCCCTAGAAAGTCATTCCTGAAAATCTTCATAATTGGTATAAAGCTCAAAAGAATCGGACACAATTCTTACAAGAGGTGAAGATAAAGTAATATTTGTGCCATGCAACATAAATCACATCTAAAAACAACTTTGTTCCTCTCCCCTTCTTCAATGAAACAAAAACTAATATTGAGGTAGGGAGTAGAGGAAAGTCGAAAAGTTTTTTTTGCAATATTAAACTAAGACTAATAACATTTCTCTAAATTTAGACTTAAAAAATGTTTTTCCGCCTCGTTATACAAAAAACAAAACATTTTATGTGAAAAAAGACTAAAACAGGTTTAGTAAAGAACAGAGTTTAAAAAAATCACAAGACAAACACTCTTATTAGTTTTAGAGCTTAAAAAAGTTAGTTGGCAGCAATGATTCTAGACTTTTTTAACAGTGTTGCCAGTGAAAAAAGTGCTAACGAAGAGTCAACATAAACTAAGAAGCTCCTTTTTTATCTGAGATAAACCTTTTATATATTAAACTTAAACAATAAACTAAACAAAGATCTTTAAAAAAAGAACTTTTTAAAGAGCAACATTGTTTCTGTTTTCTTTTGTCTGCAGTGTCTAGCGGTAATGACGCTGCGGTAAAGCAGGGCTTCTCTTGTTCCGTCAAGTCAACTAACAAGGCGAGAATGCATTGTAAAGCAGGAGCTTTTCTGAGGCATTAGTTAAGGGTCTTCACGTCTTGTACCAACTTCAGAAAAAATAAGTAAAGAAATTTATTTTTCTTACTACCTACTTCAATTCTAAGTACTCAGTTTATTGAAGTATTCTGAGAAACTAGAACAGCTCTTTTTGTTAAATTTGTTTTATCAAGAACCAAAGATTTAAATTCCTCTAAAATCATTGACCTTAAAAATATAATTTAATGTTTTAAATTATGAACAGTTAAACCCCATAATTGGTATTGGAAATTATTACTGTGTTACTTAGGTAAAGATTCAAATATTTTAAAAAATAATCTATTTTAATAATTATTAAAATATTAAATTGTTTTAATTTTAATATTTCTTTTATTCAAATATACTTATAAATAAAAATATTATCCCTCGGATAAATTTGACTTGATTTGATCTATGTAGAGAGAAATTTAAACCTCTATTTTGTCACTGGGCTGTTTTATTTAAAAAATTGTGGCACCTACCCCCCCCCCCCCCAACAACTTTTACACCTGTGTATCCCCCCTCTGAAAGAAGCCCTCATGTTAAGCCTAGGAGCTAGTAAGTATTACTAGCTGGCCACGTCTCAACTTTTAAAATAATTTAAGACTTAAAACTAAATGGTAAGGAGAAAATGCAGAAAAAGACAAAATAAAATTAAGTGTTTACTCGGCATAAAAAAAATCATAACAGCCAAAATAAATGTAAGAAAAAATTAAGAAATGTCACAGTAAAACAATTTGTACTTGAGAAATAACTTTGGTTAAAAAAGAAGAGTGATTTTAAAGTTAAGAAAAAGAGATATTTAAAAAGTGATAAAAAGATATGTTAACTTAATTAAGTTACAAAAAAATAATTAAGATTTAAAGTTGTTTCTCAAGGTAATGAAAAGGCTATATGAGGATTTGTAACAAATTTCAATTTAAATTGTAACTAAAAGAAGGCAAAAAGAAAATGGTTAAAAAAGGTAATTTAATTTCTCAAAAATAAAAGTAATTTAAATTTAAAGAACAATATGTTTATTAAAGAATGTGTTATAAGCCCTCATAAATAATAATTTATAATAAAAAATGAGAAAAATATAAAAAACCTAATAAGAAATATCTGAAGTGGGGGGGGGGGGCTCTTTAAGGTTCAAAATTAAAATTAAATTGAAGAATATTAAAAAATCACAAAAGATTTTTTATGATGATCAATCGGAGATTTCCTGGTTTTAGAATGATGAAGTTTTATATTTGAGAATATGAAGGTATGCGAGATAAATTAATTGTAAAGCTCAAAAGAAAGCTGCCAAAGATTGGTAAAGATGAGTCAGCTCAAAATAATGAAACGATCTTACTTGAAAAAGGTAATCCAATGAAAATAAGTCTTGATATTGTTTTAAGATGTTCCAATAAAAGATGATGATAAAAGAGATGAAAGATGGTTGAGATGTGAAAATTATTGATGAAAGATAATATTAAAAGTCCATAGAGATGATTTAAAGATGGTGGAGAATGCTACCCAAAATCAAGGGGGCATTTACACATATGCACTAAAACTATAATTTTAACTGCATAAAGATTCTAGTACGTTAATGTAACAAAAAAGTGAATTTTAAACACATTGAATAAGTACTAGTAACTAGTGACTTCAAGTTAAATTTGAATAAAAGTTATAAATTAAAAGTTATAAAAGGTTACGAAATTATAAAAGTTATAAAAGGAAATGATATAATATGATGAACTGTCACTAGGAGTGTGCATTGGCAACTAACTAAATCACAAGCCTAGACAAGCTAGACAGGTGATCAAGGAAAGGGTAAGGAAAGATAAGATGAGATGGATTAGTAAAGGTTTAACTGCAGGAAAAATAGAGAGAGATAGATATAATAATGGATAGTGAAAACAAAGGTTAGAAGATAATTAATTATAGAAAATAAGTAAACATAAGGATAGATAGAGTAAGTATTAAAGATAAATAAATAATAAACTCTGACCCCCCAGATAATTTAAAAGAAATGATAATAAAAGATTTTTAAAAGATATGTATGTACTTCTATAAAATAATAAAGAAAATATTCTTAACAAAATAAATTAAAATAAACCTCTAAAAAGATAGGTGAAATTTTTATAAAGCCTAAACATACCGCCCACCAAATTTCACCAAGGTTAAACTGGAGAGATGGTATTAGAGGTGTCTTCTGATGATGATGGAGGAGAAGAAGGACTTACAGCATCTTCTAAGGATACTAAGTTTACTACTGGACGCTTGTAAGTACCACCTTTACTAGTTTTAAGAGTCACCACTCGAACTATGCCATCAGTTCCTGGATGAACCTCTAATATTCTGGCTAGAGGCCAATCATGAGGTGAATGGTTAGAATCGGTCATAAGGACGAGATCCCCAACTTTGATATGAGGTGAAGTTTTAGTCCATTTATGTCTCTGTTGAAGCGTATGCAAATATTCTTGACGCCATCTCACCCAGAACCTCTGTACGCGCTGGCGAATACGTTGCCACTGGTTGAGACGGTTGTCCGGAATATCATCCAAGTCCTCTTCTGGAATAGAAGTGATAGATGTCCCGATGAGGAAGTCCCCTGGTGTTAAGGGTCTCAGATCATTAGGATCAGATGAGCGAGGATGCAATGGTCTGGAATTCAATAGAGCTTCAATTTTGATGAAGGCAGTATTGAGATCACTCTCAGTATAAGCTCTATCCCCGAATGTCTTCTTCAAAAGAGCCTTTACGCTGCGCACTCCGGCCTCCCAAAGCCCACCAAAATGTGGACTGTAAGGTGGATTAAAGGTCCATGATATACCCTTTAAGCTGGTATGATTGATGATTGAAGTTTGAGTCTCATGGTCCTTTATCCAATCAAATAATTCTTGAAAGTAATTTGCTGCTCCAAGGAAGTTAGTTCCTTGGTCAGAAAATATTCGAGCTGGGACACCTCTCCTAGAAACGAACCGATCAAGAGCATCTAGAAAGCCTTCGGTTGAAAGTGAAGGGACGAGCTCGAGGTGCAGAGCTTTTGTTGAAAAGCATACAAATAAACAAAGATATGCTTTGGTAGCAGTAGCGGTGCGTCGACGTGACTCACGACACATGAAGGGACCCGCGAAGTCAACGCCAGTATGGTGAAAAGGACGATCTTGAGTGAATCTAGCAGTAGGTAAGTTTCCCATTTGTGGTGTTATTGTTTTCTTAGAGTATCTAATGCATGTTATACATGACCTCTTTCTTTGTTTTAGGAGACTTTTGAGAGCAGGTATCCAGTATCGTTGATTGATCATGGTTTGAAGAGCCTGAGGACCTATATGGAAGCAGGTACGGTGGTAGTAGTCGACTAACAGGTTGGTGAGATGACATCTTCGAGGAAGGAATTGGATGACGTTGATCGTAAGGTAAGTCAGCTTTAGATATCCTACCGCCCACCCTCAGCAATCCTACCTGGTCAACAAAGGCTCCCAGAGATAAAAGGAAGGCTGAGCCAATAGGCTTGTTGTCAAAGGCCTCGGGATAAAAATGATGCTGATGAAAGGTAATCAATTTGATTTCAATTTCAAGATACTCTTGATGCCCAATTGGACCAGAGTAGTAATCAGTTGATTTTTTGATCTTAGCAAGTACGCGATAGATTATTGCAAATGATCTAATGAGTCTAGAGTAAGAACTAAAACGTTCGATAAAGGTGAAGAAGTCAGATGATATTGTGATGGAAGAAACTAAAGATATTTCACTTTGCTCTTTAATTTCAGGCAGATCCTTTGAGTCGATATTAAGAGGTGCAGTCGGCCATTCTTCTTCAGGAAGGTGAATCCATGAGGGTCCAGACCACCACAAATGATGGTTAACTAGCTTTGATGGTAGAAGCCCTCGCGAGCCACAGTCAGCAGGATTGTCATTAGTTGGTATATACCGCCAAACATCCAAACCTACTAACTCCAAAATCCGAACAACTCGATGAGCAACAAATATCTTGAGTAAGTGAGCTGGAGTCCTGAGCCAAGCTAGCACTGTTGATGCGTCAGTGAAGAAGGTAAATTTAGATATGTTTAAAAGATCACGGAAGCGTTGAATTGAGACATATAGTTGAGCTAATAACAGGGCAGAACAGAGTTCTAACCTGGGTATGGTTAAGGTTTTAATTGGAGCCAAACGAGTTTTCCCTTTAAGTAAATATGTAGAAGAAGTCCCGTCTTGACGTTCAACAAACAAGTAAATACAGGCACAAAAGCCTTTGGATGATGCATCGCAAAATCCGAAAAGTTGAAGAGATGAGTTGGTATCGTGATTCAAAAATCTAGGTATTCTAATTTCAGAGATGTAGGTGAGTTCAGAGATAAAGTTTGACCAAAGTCTCTCTAAAGACTCTGGAATCTTCTCATCCCATCCAATGGAAGCCTTCCAGGTCTCTTGGAGAATAGTTTTGGCAAGAAAAGTTATAGGTGATAAATACCCTAATGGGTCATAAATTTTGCCAATGGCAGATAAGATCCCTCTCTTTGTAAATATCAGCTCAGGTTGAGATATAGAATAGGACAATTCATCTTTTCTTGGATCCCAAACAAGACCTAAGATCTTGACTGAAGTATCCTGATCGTCTGATAAGTCGACTACACTTTGAACATGGTCTTGATTCTCAATAAGGGCTGGGCAATTGCTCATCCACTTGCTGAGTTGAAAGCCTCCTTTTTTGAGAAGGTCGATAAGTTGTTGTTTCAAAGCTTTAGCTTGTGGCACTGATGATGATCCTGTAGCCACATCATCTACATATGTGTCTTCAGCCAAAGCAGTGACAGCTAAAGGGAAGGATGCGCCTTCATCTTCGCTAAGTTGTTTAAGGACACGGATAGAGTGGTATGGAGAGCTGGTAACACCAAAGTCACTGTTGTAAGTTCATATATCTCAATCGGATCTTCAGGATTAAACCTCCAAATTATTTGTTGGTATTTCCTATCAGAAGGATGAATATCTATCATCCTGAACATTTTCACAATATCACATGTGAATGCCACAGGATGTCGCCGAAAACGTAGTGTTATGTCACTGATGTCGCCTTGTAGCTTTGGTCCTACATGCAGATGGTGTTGAGTGATCCTTTAGAACTGCGAGCTGAGGCATCAAAAACTACACGCAGTTTCCGTTTATCAAACTCTCCTTTGTACACTGGGTGATGAGGTATAAAGTAAACTCCGGGTTCTGATGCAGGTATCATGTGACCCATGTCTCTATACTCCTTCATAAATTGATGGTAATCTTCTTTAAGTTGTTGGTCCTTTCTCAATTTTTGTTCTAAATTATAAAATCGAGTGAGTGCTTGTTGTTTAGATCCAGTGAATTCTAAAGGAGGTGGTGATGAGTTGAAAGGTAAGCGAACCATATACCTTCCCGAAGGTAAGCGGGAATGGGTAGAAATAATGGTTCTCACCCTCCTGTTCTTTAGGAGATAGTTTAGGAATATTAGAAACAACTTCTTCAGTTTCCCAAAACTTGTTCATAATCTGAGCAATGTCTTGAGTCGATGTTGTGAGTAAAGATGTAGATGGCAGAGTAGAACTGATGTTGTTAAACTTCAGTGACCTATGATGATATGTCCAAAGATAGTATTGATAGATGAGGTTCGTTGTTTGATATGATGATAGGAGCACTAGTCACAATGCTTCCAAACATGTTAGCACCAGCCAAGAAGTCTACAGGCCCAGGTTTCCAAAACTCTGGATCTGCTAACTGGTAAGATGAAAAGCGTTGTTGAACACTAGAAGGTATGGGTCGCTGAGGAAGGTTAAAGGTGATAGAAGGAACTACGTCAGCATAAGAGAAGAGTTCAGGTGAAGACGAAGTCCTTGGTCTAATGGTACAAGGTACTTTGCCCTTAGAAGTGAAGGCTGGATTAGAGCCAACACCTGAGATACATTGTTTTGATTCGACTAAATCAAAACCTAACATTGATGCACACCGTTCCGTTATGAGAGAAGACTGACTGGCTGAGTCAACTACAAGTCTCAAAGGTACATAATTACCAGAGCAGTCTTTTATTAAGGCCAGGACTGTGCCTAAAAGAACATCACTACTGGAGGTAGAAGTACAAGTCACGGTTGTAGGTAAAGTTTGCGTTGGAGCAGCAACAAGTTGATTATTTTGTTGAGGTTGAGTAGCATTTGAGTTGTTGATAGCAGGTGTAGGTTGAGGTAGATGTAATAAAGAATGATGACGAAGATTGCAGTGTGTACAGGTACGTAGAGAAGGGCAGTCCAAAGTACGGTGATAAGGATACAGACAGTTTCTGCACCCCCTCCACTGTCTGTCTCTCAACATTTTCAGGCGATCAGATGGTGAAGCACCCTTAAATGTGTTGCATTCCCGTAACATATGGTTTTGACCACAAATGAAACAAAGATTAGTAGATTGAGTACGACTAGAAGGTAAATGTTGATTAGTAGGCTGATGTTGTGAGGTGGGTTGAAACCGATTAAAAGCCTTGTTTTGATAATTTGATTGATGTTGATTAGTTAAACGAGGTTTGAAGAATTACTAGTTGTACCAGTGAGTAAAACAGCATTAGCAGGTTTAGAAGAATCTGTTGGTTGTAACTTATTAGGAGAAAACTTAGGATCTTTCTTCTTGTTGTTAGGCAATGAACTTTGACCCTGTTGTTTTTGATCAGCAGCCATTTCAAGTGCCAGGTACCTATCCTCCACAAAGTTCTTCAAGCTAGAGTAAGTTGGATACGGAACCTTAGAATTAGCTACTTCAAAGTCCTCTCTGGTCTTCTGGTCAAGGCATCTAATTGAAAGTTCAAATAAAACAAATTCAAATTTATTAGATATAGTTAAGTTTTCAAGGCTGATACACTCTCAGAAACTTTTAATAAAAATGATTTCAACATTTCAATTTGAGACTTATTGGTTGGAGGTTTATAAGATATAAGTTGGTTAAGATATGATGAGGCTAACTTCCTCGGATGGTTGTAATGCTTAATCAGGAGTTCCCAAGCCTGATCGTAATTAGCATCACAAACTGGTATGTGCTTAATCAGATGTAAGGGGTCTTGTAGAGATCCTGTTAAAAAGTGAAATTTCTCGATTGGAGCATAGGCTTCATTATCGTGAACCAGGCTCTTAAATGTATCCTATACATAGGCCATAAACTTAACGAACCCTTAAAAGTTGGTAAGTTCACCTTTGGAAGTCTAGCTCTAGAACCAGTGATGGTAGAGTTGGCAGCAGTAGCCTCTCTCAAAGCTGAAGCTAACTCTGAAACAGCAGCAGTATTCCAGTTAGTCATCATATCTTGATTGCGAGCAGATATCATACCCTTAACATAGTAGTAATGTGTTCGAAATAATCTCACATCTTGCTGTTCCTGAGCGTTTGGAAACTCTCCTTGAAGCCCTCGTGTAGCATAAAGTTCAATAAGTTGGTCAAGATATGAACCAAAAATACTAAAGACAGGATCTATTCTACTAATCATACCTTCAAGCATGCGCTGGTCTTCTGCTGAGTCAGTAGCTATCACTGCAAAATCATAAATTTCTTTCATTTCATCTCTGCATGATTTTAATTTATTTTTCAGAGTTGCTGCCTGCTGGCCGTATGTTTGCCCTTGTGATGGAACCGGAGGATCCATTGTAGGCATGTGATGGTAAAGATGAAATAAGATGGTCAAATAAGATAAAAACAGGTAAGTATTTTTGAAGAATGATACAAAACCCTAAGATTAAATAAAGGCTATGAATAAAGAAGGTTTAGATGTAAATAATATAACCCAAAACAAATAAGTTATATATAGATAAGGATGAGCAAATGATGTATGATCATAAAATATCAGGTAAATCAATAATATTATTGATAAGTGATTAGGAATAAATAAGATAATAATCAAGAAAAATAAGGTAATAATTAATATTAAGTCATAGAGCATAAAATAAAGAGCTATGAAAAATCCCACAGAAGTAGAAAATAGTAATGATAAAAATAAGGAAAAAATAGATAAAATAAAAATAAGGAAAAAATAATAATGATAAAAAGAAAAAAAATAGGGAAAAAAATAATAATGATAATAAAGTTTAAGTACAAAAAAATTACGGATGTAGTTTGGTAGAATATTGAGGTACAGGTAATACTAGGCAGAATAAACTACATAAAATAAAATAATTTTTACATAAATCTGGAAGAATATTAATTTAAACTTCAAAGGATAACACGAGTAAACTCTTAATAGAGGAAAATGATTTTACTATTTTAATTTAATTTAAAAAAAAAAAAAAGCTTATGTTAGCCTAGGAGCTAGTAAGTTTACTAGCTGGCCACGTCTCAACTTTTAAAGATTAATTTAAGACTTAAAACTAAATGGTAAGGAGAAAATGCAGAAAAAGACAAAATAAAATTAAGTGTTTACTCGGCATAAAAAAAAATCATAACAACCAAAATAAATGTAAGAAAAAAAATTAAGAAATGTCACAGTAAACAATTTGTACTTGAGAAATAACTTTGGTTAAAAAAGAAGAGTGATTTTAAAGTTAAAAAAGAGATATTTAAAAGTTATAAAAAGATATGTTAACTTAATTAAGTTACAAAAAATAATTAAGATAAGTTGTTTCTCAAGGTAATGAAAAGCTATATGAGGATTTGTAACAAATTTCAATTTAAGGTAAACTAAAAGAAGGCAAAAAAAAAATGGTTAACCCAAAAAGGTAATATTAATTTCTCAAAAATAAAATAATTTAAATTTAAAGAACAATATTTTATTATAAGAATGTGTTATAAGCCCTCATAAATAATAATTTATAATAAAAAATGAGAAAACATATAAAAAACCTAATAAGAAATATCTTGAAGTGGGGGGGGGGGCTCTGTAAGGTTCAAAATTAAAATTAAATTGAAAGATATTAAATCACAAAAAGATTTTTTATGATGATCAATCGGAGATTTCCTGGTTTTAGAATGATGAAGTTTTATATTTGAGATATGAAGGTATGAGATAAATTAATTGTAAAGCTCAAAAGAAAGCTGCCAAAGATTGGTAAAGATGAGTCAGCTCAAAATAATGAAACGATCTTACTTGAAAAAAATCAATGAAAATAAGGTCTTGATATTGTTTTAAGATGTTCCAATAAAAGATGATGATAAAAAGAGATGAAAGATGGTTGAGATGTGAAAATTATTGATGAAAGATAATATTAAAAGTCCATAGAGATGATTTAAAGATGGTGGAGAATGCTACCCAAAATCAAGGGGGCATTTACACATATGCACTAAACTATAATTTTAACTGCATAAAGATTCTAGTACGTTAATGTAACAAAAAAGTGAATTTTAAACACATTGAATAAGTACTAGTAACTAGTGACTTCAAGTTAAAAATAAAAGTTATAAATTAAAGTTAAAAGGTTACGAATTATAAAAGTTATAAAAAAATGATAATATGATGAACTGTCACTAGGAGTGTGCATTGGCAACTAACTAAATCACAAGCCTAGACAAGCTAGACAGGTGATCAAGGAAAGGGTAAGGAAAGATAAGATGAGATGGATTAGTAAAGGTTTAACTGCATGGAAAAATAGAGAGAGATAGATATAATAATGGATAGTGAAAACAAAGGTTAGAAGATAATTAATTATAGAAAATAAAGTAAACATAAGGATAGATAGAGTAAGTATTAAAGATAAATAAATAATAAACTCTGACCCCCCAGATAATTTAAAAGAAATGATAATAATAAAGATTTTTAAAAGATATGTATGTACTTCTATAAAATAATAAAGAAAATATTCTTAAACAAAATAAATTAAAATAAACCTCTAAAAAAATAGGTGAAATTTTATATAAAGCCTAAACA